>VXBH01001818.1:1173249-1220954 GCA_013400035.1 Rynchops niger
AAAAGTCCCTCATATCACAGCCCAAACAGATGGAGTTACACAAGCACAAAAGTTATTACCAATAGTCTTTAAGTACAAAGCAAAGGTGTGATCAGCATGGAGAATTTTAACCAAAAACATAAAGCAGAAGACACTCGTGCACGCTTCACACAAAGTTTCTGAACAGAATAACTTGCAACCTGATTAGCAAGACTGAAACTCAAGGCTCACCTCCCAATTACTTTGCTACTTACAAAGTCATCTGTATCAAGACAAGCAAATGCAAAAATGTAGGTGTAAAAATGTGGGTGCTCTACTCTTGGTAGCATTTTACTCCCACTTTCACACATTGTGCCTTTATAAAACATAGGGCCGTGCAGAATTAGGACAGCTGAACTGTGACACAGTTCACTGCTAACTGATATCCTCAGAGCTTCTCCTTGGTCAAATCACAGTCTGCAAAGTCATTATTAGCATGAACAAGTTTTGTGGTTTTTTTTATTAACAGCAACTATAATAATTCAAAAACTTCGATTGCTATAGGATATTTCGTAAGCTGAGAGTGTAGTTGTTAAGTATGATTTGCATCGTAAAAAAAAAAAGTCTAAGTTCTCTGCATTTGACATTTGACCTATCGTGTAGATGTGCCTTTCTGCCTAGATGATTTTGCCATGAGAAAAATTCAGTTTTTGCAAAATCATGACGAGGGGAGGGGGAAGTTTCACCAACCCTTTCCAACTTTGTGTCAGCAATACTTGTTGAGGTGGATTGATTCTACCGGTATTAAAATATTTGAGCTTATTTGACAGATGAGTATTTAATGTAAAAGCCTTCAGCTCTTAGCTGGATTTTCCCTTTGCAAGGCAGATTTATTATTCAGATGCCTGAGGATCTCCTGTAGTCTCAGTCCCTCATTTATACAGTATCTTTTGTTGCAATGGCCTGTGCATGTCCTGAAGGAGGTGCTCCATGGGAAAGATAAGGCCATGAGGCAATTTCCCAAGGAATCATTTTATTTTACACTGACTGAAGGCGGAGTATTTCAGTAAATGGAATCATTGTGATTTGGGATTTTTGCTTCTTTTTTAAAAAGTCTGACAAAACAAATATGTGACGGGGAGGGGAAAAACAACAACAAACCAGGAAAAGGACAAACAGATTTTTATACTTTGACTTCTGGGGATGGAAATGTATTTCGAAAGATCTGTTTCCCACGGGGCAGAGATTTGGATCTTTACAGAGCCATGTCGGTTTGTAATCAAAACAAAATGCTTGTACTACAAACTTTAATCAACTAGGACAATCGAATCTTTTTTTTTTTTCATCCAAGTAAAATTTGCTTTTTAGTAACGTATTTACTTTGGATTCATGATTTAGGCCTCTACTCCTTCAACTAGTACTATCTAAGTACACTTACAGTAAACCTGTGTTCCCTGATGAGTGCCTACTTGTCATTAAAGCTGTGGGGTTTTGTTTTGTTTCTAGTTTGTCTCTCCTTGAAGTTTAATATCTCTGTTTAAATTGAAATTGTCAATCAGTAAGGAAATTTTAGGAAAAGAAAAGTTGTGGACAATCTTTATCAGACACAAAAAATAATCTGGTAACTTTTTGTGTGCAAATCTGTGTTTAAAAGCACCATTTTAGAAAAAGTTAAAAGCAAAAGTTAAAAGTGTAAAAGTGTTGCTTTAACAATGTCAAGGCGTTATTTAGATTCATCAGAAAAAAGCCCACCAGACTTCTGGACTAATTTAAAGTCAAATTTTAACAAACAAATTATTTCCTTCACTTCCTTCTTTTCCTGTTCTACTTACATATTTGATAAGTGTTTTCTTTCAAAGTTGTGTAATCTCAGCAGTCAGATCACTAAAACAGTGTTAAACGCCAACTATGCGTTCACAGTTTTATAACCTACTTACTCCCTCAGGGCCCTCACATGGTGACCGAGGAACTCCACTCTATCAGCTTTGAAACGCAGGTCTGCCTGTATGGACTGACTATAAATTTAGAAGTAAGTATTCTAGCCAAATTTTCTAGGACAGGAATAAAAGACATTTTCCAGCAGCTTATAGAACAACAACTGTGTTGGGCCAGACCACAGGTCCATCTATCCTAGATGGTTACTGTGGTTACTTCAGCAGTAACCATAAGCAAACACAAGATTTCCGGAACTTTTGGACAGAATCATAAGCTTTGGGAAGGAAGAGGGGGCTAAAAAAAACAAAGCATAACACAGCGCTAACACTCTCCTTGGCAGCTTTCACATACCACATTCATTCTTTCCACCAGACCAGCTCTTTGCCTGTGGTGATGATTTCCAATGTGAGCCAATTACCCAATGCGTGGGCTTCTATTATTTGGTACAATCTGTCAACCAACGATCCTCAGGTAGGTCTTCAGTATGCAAGTACTGACTTTCTGCACTTTCACCTTTCTTTTGTTTGGTTACCAAATATATTAATTATAAAAAGGCTGTGCTCCCCTCTTAAACTGGCCTTATTTTCTTCGCATACACTGTTATCAACATCATACTTTGACGTTATTCACTTTATCTTTTGTTCCCTGCCCAGATACAAAACTATATGCAGGCTCAGCTTTCCTTTTCATAGGCTGAAGTAGTAGTTCTTCATCTAAGGAAATGTGATAGCCCTGCTCCACAACTTTTCAGTTTGATTTGTCCTTTTTGGAGGTGGTTGACCAAAACTGCACATGGCATAAAATAATTCTACTGGTACAATTCAAAACTGTCAGGGGAGGTGAATAGGTGGGTCTGTAATATACTTAAGTGCTGCTTTCCCTCATGCATTTTACAGGAGCTAGTGGTTTCTATGGAGAAGACTATAAGTGTCAAGTAGCACCTTCTAGTGTCTCTTAACTGTGAGCAAAAGCAGAATCATTCTTTCTCAGACTCCAGCTGGCTCAGCACGCATTTTAGATTCAATCACTGTTACTGTATTTGCAGACTGTAGAATACTGCTGTCAATAGCTCTCAGACTTTCAGTCCGGGTAAGCAGCAGTCATGTAGATGTTTGGAGGAGAGAAAGAGTAAGGTAGTTTACCATGGAGTGTGCCTAAGAATGACAGCAGGACAGCTGACCAGCTGACTTCATTATCACTCTGCGATATTCCAAAGAGTCTTCTGCACAGTTTTCAGTACGTTCATTACATGTACCGTCCAGAAAGCAAAAGAATAACTAAGATAAGCCAAACGATTCAACAACATACGGCTATAAGAGTATGTAATGGTTTGGGATTTCCATGCACCACACGTTATAATGCGAGTATCTACACTTATTGGATAGGCTTTAAGCATATTTTCAGTGTCTTAACATACGATACTATGAGAAATATAATAAGATATTTTATCATCCAAGATGCACACACAGACTCTTGCTCTTTCTAAGAGTGCTCCCACCTCTTCCCTCCCCTTACAACTCTGCAAGGTCCACCCAAGTGGACCTTGCTACGTTGCTGCATGTGGAAGGGCCAACACTCGTTTACCCCAGCGTATCCCCCATACACACCTCATTTTTAACACTTCTGGATTCTGCTCAAGTACTTGCAGCCTTCTTTTACAGCCTGTAGTGTATTGCATGGTTGCTAACTCTCTAAACAAACCACTAATTCTGTTGCAGAATTTGTCTTTCTTCAACAATCCCCCTGCTGCCACTTTAAGTCAGCTCTTAGAAGTACTGAGCTGGCAATTTTCATCATATGTTGGTCGTGGACTCAATTCTGAGCAGCTCAACATGCTGGCAGAGAAACTTATGGGTAAGATTGTAGAAATATACAGATTTTATTTATTATTTTATTTTTGAGCTCTTGTATTTGATAGTCACAGGTAATGACTTTAAGCATGACCTCCACTTCCAGAGCTGACTTCAAAAATGCCACAATAACATTTTTTTCTTTAAAGAAAAGCATGCATCAGCTTATTCTCACCACAAAGTGATTCAACTTCTGAACTTCCAGGCTGCTAAACTGAAGAAAGAGAGCATCAGAGTCACAATGAACTGTGATGTTATTTTGTTTCTTTAGCAAGTAATTATCTCATGCATCTGAAATCAAAAGGAAGTCTTTTTGCTTGCTTATGGGGTTTGGTTTGGGTTTTGTTTCATTTTAAGTGTTCATCCTTTTGAGTCTGTTTAGTTCTTGTACCCATCCTTCACTGGTGACAGGAAGGTGACGTGTAACTTCAGCAAGATGCACTATTGAACACTTGGATCTGACTGTCCCCCGGAAGGGAGAGGACTTAGGGAAAGCTGGCAGAAGAAAAGAAAGCCTTATCTGTTTCTGGGGAAGAAACAATTCTAAAATATATTGTGATCTGAAAGAAACTCCAAGCTGAAGGTGTAACGATACCTCTACTGTTGGGAAGAACAAAAGCATCTGTCAGAGACTCGGGGGAATCTTTACTTTTTGTTGCTTTCAAAGCTGGGAAGTAAAGACTGGTTTCCCTGGATAATAGTCACTTTTCTGATGGTTTCTTGGAGATTTCTTGTTTAGTGGAGGTAGTGGAGTTGAGAGATGCCACTGTAAATCAGCAAGAATCATAAGAAAGAAAAAATAAATTGTCTTAAAATATGGAAGCTCAAGATAGAGCGAAAGCCAAGAGAAGTAATACTTGGGCTAAAAACTGAAACTGAGCATGCAGTGTTGCAGAAACAAAGTCCCAGACTACTTTAGGCAAATATCCTCAAAACTACCACTGTCAGATGCTTCAAAGTGATACAGAAAAACTGACCTACATCCACTTAGTATGCCCCTCTCAATCCCTCTCCAAGTTTGGATGTACTGTACTCTCCCCCACAACTATACAGATATCAAGCTGTATCTATTGCAAAACTTCAGAAAAATAGACTCACTGTTTGTGGTGCTTTGGTTTCTTTTTTTCCTCTCAGGACAACAAGTCAGTTATAATGATTATCAACTATCCTGGGCAAAGTTCTGCAAGGTATGGTTTCCAAAAGTAAAACTACTCTCTCTTTTCTTTTCACACCCACATGCGTGCCTAACTCTGTCTCTCTGATGCTACTGATAAGATTCCCACTTGACATATGTGGGACTCATGGCCCAGCACAATCCCATTCATTGTAAACATTTAAATAGGACAATAATAGCCCCAGCTTTAAACTTCTGGAAATAAGAGATCTACTTAGTTACAGTGCTACAGAGATCAGAAACTGTCATTATAGTGTGGCCTGTATATTTCTGTAAATGATCAATAGATTGTGCTATCAAAGCCCATATTTTTCATAAAGCATACAGTACACTTTTTCACATGCTCAGTTGCAACCTAAATTATTTCAAGTCAGTCGACATATTCAGTAACTTTGATCAGGAACAGAAAAGTTATTGAGAAAGAAGGGTAAACCCATTTTATTCATACTAACTACATTATTTAAACACATATAGGACCCTGGAAGGAAATTCGACTTTCTCATCATCGTTTCTCTCAAAATGTAATTTCATAACCAGGAAGAAACAATAAATGTGCGTTGTTGTTTTTTTCTTGAAGAGTGAGGCACTTCCAGTGCATATCTTAAAAATTGGTTTTATGTCAGGCTGAAAGAGAGACATTACTCAAAACAGTGGTTCAAATTTGTCATTCTTGCTTGAACAAACTAGATTATTCTTAAGAAACTGAGATAGCCATGTCGTGTATGTTGGGTAACGATTCTCTTCTCATGTGTGTTGGTTTTGTTTGTGTTTTGTGTTGTGGCTTTTTTTTTTTTAACCATTAGGAACATTTGCCTGGAAAGTCTTTTACCTTTTGGGTTTGGCTTGAAGCCATCCTGGACTTAATTAAAAAACACATTCTTCCTCTTTGGATTGATGGGTGAGCAACAAGGAAACAGCTGTATATTGATCTCTCTCTGCTTTGTCTTTTTTCTTTACTAATCTCAGTTTTAGCTACGCAGAAGAAAATTTGTAAAGAGTTTAATATTTCTGTCTCCCTCTTCCTGTTCATAACTTCTTGAAATTTTTGCCAAAAGGAAACACCATTGAATCTCTTAGAAATGCATGTTTAGATCTGTTTATCAGTTCTGTCAGTGTACAGTCAGTTTCATTATGCTTCATAGTACTTTTAGCTCAATGCCATACTCCACATGTAACGCACGTGAAGCTTTTTTCATCGTTTCAAGACATTATAAAGTTTGGTCACCAGGCTTTGAACACCTATATATAAAGTTTGGCCAGATGCATTGCACAGACTGAAGTCTGTTTTTTTTTTTCCAAAAGCAAACCCATGATTTCCTGTTACACTTCAGGTACGTAATGGGATTTGTAAGCAAAGAGAAGGAACGAATTTTGCTCAAAGACAAGACACCAGGAACATTTTTATTAAGATTTAGTGAAAGCAATCTGGGTGGAATTACCTTTACTTGGGTGGATCAGTTAGAAAATGGTAAGTATAATTTAAAAAAAAATAACATAAACCTCAAACTCTGCAATACACCTGTAATACAGGAGCCATGTGTTTTTTTGTTTAGAAGTGAAATTCATGTGTATCATGTCTTAGTATGGTTTTGGGTAAGATGCAAGTATCGTATTTACTGAAACACAAATCAGAACTCTGAAAGTGTACCTCTCAATTCTTTATATTAACTGTAAGAGTTCATTAGGAAGTGTACCTGCTTACTGCAGGCTTTAAATTCGTTTCAACATGTGCAGAAAGTATAACTTGAGAGATACTAACATTGGTACAAACAGGTAAAACCCACACCAGTGTAAACTACAAAAGAAAGCCACAAATATATGTTTCAACTGCAGATGTTATCTACCAGTTATCAGTGGCTACGGTGCCTTTGTATTTTTACAGGAGACGTAACATTTCATTCGGTGGAACCCTATAACAAAGGTCGCTTATCTGCACTGCCTTTTGCTGATATACTGCGTGATTACAAAGTTATTATGGCAGACAATGTTCCTGAAAACCCTCTGAAGTATCTGTATCCAGACATTCCCAAAGATAAGGCCTTTGGCAAACACTACAGCTGTCAGCCAAATGAAGGTTGGGCTCCATTTCTCTATTTACCCTTTCTGCAAAGCAGCTGCAAAGTCAAGAGGCAATTTGAGGAAGAGGGGGGAGGAAGGGAGCAGATTAAGATGCTTCCTTTAATCAGCATCTTCAAGGGAACTGTTTTAATGCTTTGTCTATCATTCAGACAGCTTCATTTTGTAAATATATCCCTGGTCTTAGAGGTTATATTATAGGTGATGACAATAATATTTGAAAGAAGCTAAGAAATAAATCTTAGGGTAGAAAGAGGCAAAAAAAATTTAAAAAAAAAAAAAAAGGGATTTTTTTCCTGATGCATTAGAAAATTCAGTGCTTGGGTGTTCAGAGATGAAACTCAAAAATTATCCTGCTTACCGGCTTCATAATTGTGTTACATTGTAGCATGCTGTCTCTCTTATTTCAAGGAAATTTTGTATTTTCCAAACAGCTTTATTCCAGCAGCATAACCCCTGGCAACTGCACTGGAAAATACAAAAAGGCTAGAGAAGAATGGTTCCAAATATGTTCAGGACCATCCTCTTTCTTGTCCAAGTAACAAGTCAGGCCATTTTTAGATTAAACTCACTCTCTCTCAAAAAAGCCCTCAAAGCCTTTATTTTGTTTAGAGATAATAAACACTCTTCTGGACTTCCAGTATAAAAGGTTACAATTCCCTTTGAATTAAAATTCCTACACTACTCAAAAATATTTGGAGGCTACAAATAGTTTTCCTCTTCATTTTACTTCAGTGCACTTTGCCTAATGTGCCAATCCTCTAAAAATTTATGTATATGCTTAATTTTCATGCAAAAGACATTGTTGAAGCTGTATCTGTAGAGCCAGAGCTCCCCACAAGCATTTACAGAATGGAAATCTAGAGGCTTAGAAGTACCAAGCTTGTAGATTTACAGTATCTTTGTTTTTGAAGCCCTAACGAGATCTCTTGCATCAGTTGCTGTATTATATTCTGAGATAATGATTCATATCAAGGGAGCACAGTCAATTATGTAACTAAGACCTGACCTCAAAGACAAACCTTAGGAATTCCCCTCATTTTTATGGCTGCTTATTTAAGCACAAACAGGGACGTTTCTTTTTTAATGTATGGTCCGCAGCACTTAAAGCAGATAATCAATTTCAAATAAACAATACAATTACTAGGTAATATTTAATTTCTCTAATATTGATTTTTAGTCTCAAAGCCCTCAGATGGAGGAGGCAAGGGTTACGTTCCTTCTGTATTTATCCCAGTCTCCAAAATGTAAGTATGCTTACAGATGTATTACACTTCATATGTTACTTTTATTACATTTGCATACTGTTTCAAAGATTTTCCCTGCTTCCCTTCCCCTGTTCAAATAGTTTGGGATAGCAACACATCGCATGTTTTTATTTGGCCAAGGACTGCTAAAGGAATGTAAAGAACTTCACTTCTGCAGTGCTTTTCCCATCTATGTGGCAAAACATTCATAAAAATTGAATGCAGACTTTACGGTACTCTGATCTACTTATCTTTCACTGTCTCCTTTTCCTCACCAGCAGCTGGTATTACAGAGTCAGGTTTATCCACTCTTCCCTTGGTCCTGTCTCCTACATTTTTAAATGTACACCAGGTTGTTGGCATGTGCTTACAGGGCCACCGCCAACCACAAGTACAGGCTTAACAAGCATTCACCATACTCCACTGCTATCCATCAAGTTAGAGGGATTTAAATTGCTTTTAAGATTATTTTTATGGTTTTTGGTTTTGTTTTGCCTTTTTTTTTTTTTAAGCTTAAATGATTCTACAGAGCCACATTCTCCATCAGATCTTCTTCCAATGTCTCCAAGCGTCTATGCTGTGCTGAGAGAACACCTGAGTCCCACAGTGATCGAAACTGCCGTATGTTACAAACTTTTCCATTCATGTTAATACTAAGCAAATGGGACACGTACAACAGAGATGCTGTTTATAAAAAGGTTGCTTGTACAATTATGAAAAAATTAGAGTTCTTTCATCACTGGCTGTATTACATTCTGAAATGATGGTGCATCATTTCCTACTCTAAATGGGACAGGACGCTGCAAGCATACTTAGAAGCACTGTGTTGTTTGAAATGATCTGACACGCTGTCCAATGGACCATGACTGTCATAATTCAAAGATCCCAGACCTGTTGCACAAACAAAGGCTTAACACTGACAAATACATCATGATTACACCAATTCTGTAGACAGCACAAAAGGGCTTGGTTTGCTCAAGAAAGCTGCACAAGGAACATAAAAAATTCTGATTCAGAAAACTTGCACAACTTTTCAGTGCTGCACGTTTCTACATGAGGTAGAAAAGTGAGAAATTAAAAGTCAACTGAAACATTTTTAGCAAATAAAACTAATATTCACTAAGTATATAGAGAGACCAGGAAAATACTGTACCAATGTCCTATTAAAAATATTTTCCTCTTTTATTTACTGACTAGAAATTGTATTCTGAATCATCATGACTTAGAATACTTTGAGCATTGATGTATACCCACTGGGGATTCACCCACAGCAGACTTCTATCAGGAAACACAGCAGTAGTTTGGCTTTAACAGCTTTAAAAGAAAACCTCCTTTTTAAATACTAGTTCTTAGTTTTCTGCATGTTCAATGATTTATGATCTTAAAATGGTTATGCATTTAAAAGTCTGTCAACTCCCCTTCAAATGCCTTTCTGTAAACACTCCCCCTCACCCCAAACCAGAATAAAACTAAACTAGAATCCTGACCATCGATGATTGAAAGCACAGTTAAATTATATATACAAATAGATGAGTTTTTTAATATACACCAAGCTGAAGATCTGTTCAAAAGCAAAATATCTTTTTTTACTTCTTCACCTTTTTGTTAGCACTCATGACAAACTAATCCCTTAGCTAAAACTGAAATAATAGCCTGAATTAAAGTTCTGCATTAAAACCTACCACACCCAATCCGAGACACGTCCACAGTCATTTGTTGTTTTATATGTATGAAAACAGTTCTGACCTAGACTGCATTTGTAAACTATGTATGCATTTGCATTTCCCAAAGTTTCAGCAGCAAAAATAGTTGGCTTCACTTTTGTTTATCATCAGGCTCCGACAGCTTTTGGTTACTTTTAGCCTGCTCAGTAATTCTCAAACCAGCTCTGTCCAGATATTCCAAACCAGCTGTGACCACTGCCATCTTTTGGGGTCATAACCGCACAAAAAGAACGTGTTTGGTGATGAATTGGGAGAATCAAATACAATCATGCTGTGTTTTTTAAGGGTACTAGAGAAGCAGTTCGGTGCCGCTAGACGGTAGGTGGATTTCTGGAGGCTCTTACTAGAAGCGTTTTCAAGTTCTGCTAGAAACTGGGAGAGAAAATACTTTTGAAAGATTTTTAAAGAATTCCTTCCCTCCTTTTTCCATTCTATTTACCTTACTAAATGGAAATGAGGAAAACATGGAGGTTTTTTCTTTATCATTGCAAATTCACACAGCAACCTACCCTGGTGAACAGCTGGCTAAATTCAGAAAGCAGACAATCTGCATTATTAAATCAACAATTTTTTCTCCATGAGATGCCAATAAAGTGCACTGTGTGAGATGCAAAGAACAAGAGTGAAATCTGCAGCAGGACAAACTATCCTACAACTAACTCACTCAGTCTTACGTATAAATTAAGCTTTCTGCAGCCTTGCTGAATTCCCTTCTATTTTCCCCCTCTCCAAACTCCCCTTCCCATTGGGAAAACAAGACTCCCATGAGGACCTGCTTTACATATCCATAGGCCGCAGGAACCACAAGAGTTCATATAAAATATATATCATTTTTATTGCAGCTGTTTCCCACGCAGTGTCTTCTAATGAGCATTCCTGTATTTTGTAAAGAACTAGAAACAGGATCCTCAGATCCTTACCAGTTTGTGTTACATTGTCAAAATGACACTGCAGTGGTCTTGAGCCAGAGAAGGTTCCAGCTGCAGTTATTTCTAAATGAACAGCAGTAACTGCCATAAGACTAATCTTTCCCTTTTTTTTCTTCTAGCTGAGTTCTCCTTACTCAACTGACTGAAGTTCACATAATGGAAAAATTAGTAATTGTCTGAACTAATGGGTTAAGGATACGGTGAATGGATTTTTTTGCCATCTTTGTAAATCAGCATTTCCTGGAAACCACTATGGTGTTATTCTTGGGCCTCCTTCTGTTATCAATACCATGTAAACCAGGACTCTTCTCCCTAGAGATTACAAATAGCCTCCTGCAAGTCAGAATTGCTGTCCTCACTGATAAAAAGTCAAATCCTTTCTGGCTTGGAGGTGAGGTCCAGCAGGGATAAAGTTCACTTGCAGAATTAACGTCCATAGAATTGCTGTAAATATGAAAGTATAAGAAAAAAAAATATTTTGCTTCTGAAAACAGCATAGACTGGTAACTAAAGACATTAATGTGTTTGGGGAAATTAGGATTTTTTATGTTAAATAGTTTCTCTTCTATCATCATCTTGTATACCATTGGTTTAGCTTCTATTTTAAAGCAAAGATTCTCATCCCTCTTGAGTTCAAATGTGCCACAGATGTCCCGGGTTTGCTTGCTTTCCAAACATGATCTATCTTCAGCATAGATTTTTATCTGCCATCACAGCAGAAGTTGTAGAAGGAAAGAAGGCAAAGCTGGGAAGAGAAGAGAGTTCCAGAAAGGAAACAGACATAAAACTTGTGGTGTCAAAAAGGCTGTCTCCATTTTGCCACTGGAAGAGAGGGTTAGTAAAACTTCCCCCTCTCACAAAACAGTTGCAGGAGTAAATCTATTTGTGCATGAAGCATTCAGATACTACAGTACAGCAAGTATTATCAGAAAGTCTACAAAGAAAAAATCCTAATCTTACAGAGTTTGGATACTATCTGGTAAACACACACTGGGAAATACAGTTTTAAAAAATAGTTACTGAAGAGCTGCAGCATTTGCTGACCACTGGGCAATTTGTGCTACACAACAGAATATTACATGCTTGTCAGAGACTCATTTAATAAGCAGAATCATTGTTTTTTGTATAAATGGTAAATTCCCTTTTAAAAATATTCTTTTTTTTTCTTTTGGGTACTGTTTAGTGCTGGGTTTGGGTTGTTTGGTTTTATTGTTTTTACCCCTAACGTTATCCGTAACAGAATAATATTATCTGTTATCTGTTAACAGAATAATAAATAGGCAATTCCAAGGCCTCTGTATTTCACTTGTGCAGGCTCATTCAAGATTTAATGCTTGTCTACAGAATATGTGGTTAAAGCACGCAAAGTTCTTGAAATATATACAAAAGCTTGAGTGTTTACACCTTACATTCTTCTTCAGTAGGTACAAATTAGACATCTGGGATGAAAACATAACCTCCTTGAATCATTAAGACCTGGATTTTACTTTCATTTCTCCTTTTTCACTCACACCTCTCACCCATACTATTGACATTAGTTGAAAACAAGTAAATGGAAACAGAGTAATGAGATATTTCTGTGATACATGAAAGCAGATTTTAAACAAACGCGTTCTGTTCATTAATCTGAGTGATTTAAAGCAAGCGACGGATAAGACATCATTTTCTTTCGGAAAGCACCATGTATAAATAATTTTCCAAAACAACAAGAGGAACTGTGTATATAGTTTGGTAACATCTGTAATTTATATGACCAGCATGAATAAAAACAGATTTTGGCTTAATGTTGGATACCTGGACTTCCGTGTAATTTTTTCAAGATACAACAGAAATAGAGTCTTTCTTTCTTTTTGTTGATCTCAAGTTTGAACTACAAGCAGTAACACAGACTTCTAAAGCAGCAAACAATTTCACCTCACATCAGCTATTGTATACCTTTTCATTCTAACCTGTTCTCACAATCTTAATACAAACAAAATGGGGGGTTACCTCCCTTTTGACCAACTATACCTAGCGAGAAATACTGTAAAAAAAGCCCAGACATTGCAGGCGAAACAATCTTCTCACCTTCTTCCTTGCTCCACATGCAATGCAACTCTTCAAGACTCTGGAATCTTAACTTCAACACGATATATTTTGTGTTACTGAACAGCATTGTGGATCATGCTTTGGCATTAGTTTCTAATATTGTTTTCAAACCGACTTTGCAAGGGGTAGGTTTAACATTTAACTGAAAGGCATATGACTTTAAATCAGCTCACTGCGTTAAAGAACGTGAGAGTAATTTTCTGTAAGATAAATGTATAAAGCCCAAGCCTCCTTCAGTTTAAAAAGTGATAATTTTGTCCCTACGCCACTATGAGTTGACACTTCATACACGAGACTATAATAAGACCGCGCGTATCCTAGCAAATAAGACTGTGGAAACAAAGATGACATGAAGGAAAAGGAAACCGCTTTATCAAAAGATAATTCATCAGGAAGAAAATTTTCTACTGACAAAATGCCAGAAATGATTAAGACACTCAGCCGCCTGCAGTTTGTAAGCATTCTTAAAGTTTCTGTAACTTTGATGGAAATCTGGGTTAGAATTCATAAACTAGCAATGGCAACTGTGTTTGTACCACCCTTTATTACACTCGCACGCCCTACTCCCACGTATGCAATGCGGATGGGCGAGACAACAGCTGCCCTCAGACTTCTGTGCCCCTGCTATTGCCTGTTGGAGCCTGCCTGTCCCTGTGCCGGCTGAGCATTTCACCAACAGGAGTTGAAAACCTGGAGATTTTCTTGATGATACGGTGAAAAGCGGGTCGCTTTCTATTGCTTACGGTTCAGAACTACTTTAAACCTCTATTGCTTTAAAACCCCGATAAATCGTGACCACGAGGAAAACATGCCGCCACTGCCTGGGCAGGGAGAGCCGGGCCAGGCCTCCATACCAGAGGGGCCGGGTGCCAGCCACCGCCCGAAGGGGCCTCCCTCGCTTCAGCCGACCGCTCGGGCTGACAGCGAGGGGACGCTGCGGCGGTGGCCGTGCGTGCGGCCAGCCCGGCTGCAGGCCAGGCGGGGCAGGAGGCGGGCGGGGGAAGGAAGGCCGGGCGGCCGCAGGTTTCGCTTTCGCCTTCCCCTCAATCGGCCCTTTCTGGTTCCCCGCCGCCTTTCCCCGAAGTCACGTGGGGCGGCTGTTCCCGCCTCGGCGCTCCCCCTCCCGCCGCCGCCGCGCCCGCGCACTAGGGCCGGGAGGGGCGGCGGGTCCCTGAGGCGGCCGCAGGCGGGGCTGGGCACTGGGAAAGGCTCCCACAGCTTTCCCCGTGAGGTGAGGCGATGGGCGGGGAACGGACACCCAGGGGCGCTGTACCTAAGGCTGTGGCTGCCTCAGGTTAGCCCCGCGCTGGCTAGCTCGCCCTCCACGGGGCTTGACGCTTCAGCGTCTTTCCTGCTGGGGCAAGGGGAGTCGCCTCCTAACGGCCTTCGTTCCTGACAGGGTCACCTCCTCCCCTTCCTGCGGGGCCACCCTTCTCTTTCACCTGTTACACCTGCTCACACGTCCTGCTGCTTAAACAGCTTTTCGCTCCTCCTCGACAGCCGCACGTCTCCAGCCTTCTCGCACTGCCCCGCTCCCGGCAGAAGCGGGAGGCCCGTCCCCGAGTGCTCACCCTACTTCTGCTTCGCCTGCTCCTGCCAGCACCGCCGCGCTGCCGGGCGGACTTGTCTCAACAGGCGGAACCTCTCTCTACCTTGTACGTGTGGGGCTTCTGCCTGCCAGCCCTGCGGCCCGGGCACCGGCAGAGGGCGGTGGGGGGGAGAACGCCGCACCGGGAACGGCCGCCGCCGGGAAAAGGCTATGGGCGGGGCAGCCCGGCGCCCCCGCGCGCCCATTGGCCGAGGCGACGGGAGGCTGGGCTCCGATTGGCCCGGCGGCCCGTCCGCCCCCCCCCCCAGCTCCGCGGGTATTTCTCGGTGCCCGCGCTGCTCCCGGCGCGGAGCTGGAGTGCGGCACTGTCCTACGCGTAAGTGCGCGCGGCGCGGGTGGGGGGCTTTAGCGGCCGCGGCGAGAGTGGGCCGGGGCTGGCAGGGCGGCCCGCCCGGACTGGGCTGGGAGGGGAAACACGCGGGAGGGCTGTCCGCCCCGGCGAGCCGCGGTGGCGGGGGGAGGCGTGCGAGGTCCCAGGCGGCGGGGACGGCTGTCCCCTGCCCTTTGCTCCCGAGCTGCCGCCGAGTGTTTGGGCGGCGATCACGCGGGAATGACACGGAGAACGGAGCTGGTAGGAGGCGGGGGGGTTGAATACAGTTAGAGTGCAGGGGGGTAGGAGTCGGAGTTCGGCCGTGTGGGACAGCCCCCAGCACGGGTGTTACCGAGGCACACAGACCCGCACAGCTGCAAATAGGGCCCCTTTTCTCCAGAAACGCATATTGGACTGCGATCCTATTGCCCTTACCCAAGGGAAGGCAGAACAGCAAAACGGGCTTTCCATCCTACACACACCCCCACCCACCTGTCAGTTTGTCAATGGCAGGCTCAAGCCCCGTATCCCAGTATCAGTCTCTCTAATGCCTTCTCCGCAAGAAGGTGCTGACTTCCCACTTTTTTGGTTGTTTCCCTGCTTGCATCCCCAAAGACTGCGCTCGCTGCATTGTTGCATTGCTCTGTAACCAGCTCTTGGGATGGTTCCCTGCCCTAAGTCCCAAATCCTTTCGCATTCTGGTTGCTCTAAGACAGGGGAAGATTGGAGCACATCTTCATTTAAGCGCCAAGGAAAAAAAAAAATAGACCAACTTCTTGCATTTAGACAAATTATTCTAGCTTTTCTCACCAGTGTCATGTTTAGCTGTTTGCCTCGGTGCCAGTACAGCATACTCAAATATCGTGTTACCTGTAACGTGAATCCCATGCACATCAAAATCCTCAAAGTCCCTCACTTTAAATATAATATCATTTTTAACTCACACCCACTTCTCATGCATAGCGTATGCTGCTTGGCAGCTGAGGCAGCTGGCATACAAACACTAAGGTGTGCATGTATAAGACAGTCCTTCACCCCAACGCTGCCCGGTTCCTCGGATAGGTCCTATCACCCTTTTTAAAAGCTGTAAATGCAAGCGGACTTGAATCTCACCACCCATGTTCTCAGCCTAGACTGTTCCTTAGATGTATCTTTACATGCCATTTCCACTACGAGTCTCTAACCTGCATCCCACTGGTGAGATGATAATGGGTCTGCAGCCAGACAGCGTATATCAGAACATAGAGCCACTCTGTCATAGATTATTGTACAGCAGGGCTTCTCTCACTCGTATTTGTTCATTTTAAGTAACTTGTGTCTGCTGCAGACATTATTTAATTTAGGCCAAAAATGTGATCACAGGCACCAAAGCGTATAATAGAAAACACAGCTCTCCAATACTTCTCTGCTTAAAGTAACTTGAGATCTAGTCCATTTTCAGAGCACCCGAAGCGGCACCCTAGATGTTCCTTTGATTTTCCACCTGTTGGTGATGGGAATTATCTGCACCAACAAAAGGTGAAACTCCATACGCAGGATCTCAATCCTGCGGAGTACAGGTATCAAACACACAGGTCCTCGTTCCTGTATCCCTACTAAGCAAGGGAGCGGTAACACTACCAGTACCCAAATGCTGTGAAAAGGGGTTCAAAGGGAAAAAAAAAAAAATGCAAATTTTCATAGGGAAGGGTGATTTCGCTTTGAGTTATTTTCATGAAATAGTGCACCATCTTAATTTGTAGGGTTTTTTTTAAATTTTTCTTTTGAATTAAAACAAGCACAGAAGAAGTTGTATTCAGTTTTAACGAGTAGCTTTCTAAAACTGTTACAGCTGAAAGTAAAATGTTTTTGTTTGCTGGAAACACTTTTCCTTCCTACTGCTCCAATTTTGCCATTGTTCATGAGTTACTTTTCGCCAGTTCAGTCCAAATACTGCTTGAATATTTACACTGATTTATCTCCCTCCCCCTCTTCCTCCTCAGGATGACTCAGTGGTATCAGCTACAGCAACTTGATTCCAAGTTTTTGGAGCAAGTTCACCAGCTATACGATGACAGCTTTCCTATGGAAATCAGGCAGTATCTGGCACAGTGGCTGGAAAACCAGGATTGGTAAGCATAGAAATAGGCCTTCAGGTTGTGTGATAAGCAATGTTCTCATACTTGCAGTTACAGGCAGCAGAAGACTACTGGGGAAGCAAGCTGCTAGGTGAACCTTTGCTGGTAAGACACTTCAGTAGCTGTGTGGGTGCTATAGCCTATGTTTGTGCCCTTCAGGGCTTTCTAGAGGGGCTTAACACCTAGAGTAACAAGCGTACTATCTCATATTTCCCTGAGTTGGGCTGTAACAATAGCAGCTGTTTTAAGACCGATCATTTACTCCTAACCTTGGCATCTCAGTCTCTCACTGTTCGCAGACTTTGAACTTTTGTCAAGATTTCTATGGAGTGGCTTCTTAGGAGAGTTGTACAGTGTGCACATGCATCAAGTTCGCTTTTAGCTTCTCGATGTGCATGGAATGAGTAAATGAAGTTGCACAGAATGTGGCAAGAATCATACAGAGATTACAATGTTTCTGTATCAAGGAAAGTAAAGTCAAAGTTAAGAGAATGAAACTGGCTTATGTTTGAAGGTAATTCTTACTGCTTGCATATACTACAGCCAGAGTTGGGGGTTAAAAGTAAAGTGCTCCTGTATGCATTTCTTGAATATTGTATTGAAAGTGTATTTAACACAAGCATGCCTTAAATCTTTCTAGGGAACATGCAGCCAACAACGTATCTTTTGCTACGGTGTTATTCCATGATCTGCTGTCACAGCTCGATGATCAATTTAGTAGATTCTTGATAGAAAACAACTTTTTGCTGCAACACAACATAAGGAAAAGCAAACGTAACCTTCAGGTATGTCTGGGGTATACGCCTATACATTTGCTTGAATTGCTTCCGTAGGGCAATTGGATGCCTCTAAGCAAACTACCCTGCCACACGGGATTCCACAGAGAAGGTGCGAGAATTCTAAATTAGAAGTCAGTAAAAGTCACAATTCAAATGCAGCTCCATTTTTTGTTTTACTTGGCTACAGTTAGAAAGTTACAGTTTCATTACCAGCACAGTTACAGTTTCTGAGAACTCTAGAAAATGGAAAGTTGTCATTTGTAAGGTGTTTGCTATATGTATTTGGAGCGCTTACTCAAATGTAGTTTCGCTTACCCCACCCCTTCCCCAGCTGTTTTCCTCAGTGTTCTAATAAGCTTCTGATGCAGAAGAAACATGGGTGAAGAAATCCTTCCCCTGTAACTGCAGAACTACAGTTAATAGCAAAGGACTTGTCATTAGACAGCACTTCTGTGCATTGTATTGTACTGACAAAGGAAAGGGCCAAAGCAATTGGTAGCGAGCAGCAGTTGGAACGTATGCCTAGTGGGCTTAGTTACTTCCATTAGTCAGTCCTCCCCTCCTCCCTGTAGGGCTCTATGCCAGAGGATCTTTCATAGAGTCACCTTCTCCAGAGCCTATTGCCCACACACCTAGCTTCTCCTCACCACAAGTCAGTGACTAGGGCAGTGTTTTCTGAGGAGAGGAGAACGTGACCGGGCTGTACTTATCCATTAGTAACTACAGATCAGCAATGAAGGATCAGTCAAGAAGGCTGGTACAGCTCAGCGACCCCAAGGGCAGCACCGTCCCAGGTGGAGCAGGGCAGTACTCAATCCAGAGCATGTTTCAACTTAGTATACATACTAAACAATAACTTAGTATAGAAACAATAAAGTCAAATTTTTATCCAGCCTTGACTGTGTGTTCATAAGTGGCAGCTAACATATCTCCTTTACATCACTGAGCAAGACCTGTACCTCTCAAACTGGAGCCACCACCCTTCAAAACCAGCAACTGTACTTCAAAGATGTGGGAGGGTGGCTGTCAAGGGAAGATGAGCTCTCTCTAGGACTGTAGGGTAGTATCTGACTTCTCCCAGTAACATTCCTGACCCTTTCCTGTTGTTTTGTGCTGAGTTCCATCACTTCATACACTAACGAGCTAAAACAGGAACTCATTCTTGGGGCTGGTTGCAGCAGTCACGCTCCCTGTAGTCTTGAAGCATGCTATGACCAGTGTGTGCCCTGAGGTTCACACACAGTCACCCATGAATCTTTTTACTAAAATTGGTTTACCAAAGGACAAGAAATTATGAGTACGAATTTTGACAATAGACTGTCTCTAATGCCAGGATAACTTTCAAGAAGACCCAATACACATGGCAATGATCATCTACAACTGTCTGAAAGAAGAGAGGAAAATCCTGAACAGTGCCCAGTTGTCAAGTCAGGTAACAGTCTTTCAATATCTACTGCAGTTGTATCTACCCTTTACTGTGACAGAATGACTGGAAGACGACTGAAATAGGAAACAGGCTGTCCTCTCTGTTCAACAACACGTTTCTTAAAGACAGAAGAGAGAACACTGATATGTACCAGATGGACAGTGTGGCTTGTTTATGCTATAAGAAGCATTTGGAGGGGAAATGTCCAGGAAGTAATTTTTATTCCTTGAGTGATGTAAAAGCTACTCTGTTGGGTTTTTTTTAGTGCTTCTGTAATGCGAAAGCACTGTGCTCATCAGATTTTATTATGATTTAATAATTAGTGCGTGCCTTCTTTCTCTGGCAAGATTTTAGCTTTTTTATTCTGCATTTTACTCTGAATTTACTCTATTAAGCAGCTGAGCCTTGGTGCTTCTCTGGACTGTCTTTGGGAAAACGATGTATCATTCTGCTTCCCAGGGGGTTTTTTTGTTTGTTTGGGTTTTTTTGTTGTTTTGTTTTTTTTTTTTTTTTAATTAAGCCCATTTCTTTCCTCTGAACCATAGGTAAAGCTGTATTCTTCTCCTTCCTCATCTGTTCCCTGACTTTCAATCTTTTTGGTTTTTTCCTTTGCAAAGAGAACTGTTTCACAATAAAAAAAGTTCTGCAGGTGGTAAAGACATGCAAACTGTATAGCTAGATGTAATACACTTAAGTAGTAATAAAGTGATGACTGACCAAGCATGTGAAGTTCTGATACTTAACTACTTCCCTTTAGGGCAAGTTTTTGAATGCATATTGATAGAGAGGGAAGAGCACTCAGGCATAGGCTTTCAACAAGTGGCCTAATGCAACTGTGTCCAAAACAGCCTCTCTAAAAATATGACTCTGACAGAGCCCTTGTAGCTGCAGCACAGCTGTTCAGTTTCTGTTCTGGCACATGACATAAAGCACTCACAACTGCCTTTCCAGCATGCGATATATTTGAGTCATCAAAAAGGGAAATGAGTCTTCCTATACTTATTGTTAGCAGTAGGTAAGACACCGTGCCCTACCTCTGCTTTCTGGTAAACATTCTCATTTCCCGAAGCTGAGCAGGTAAAATGCAGAGCAAGCACAATTATAAGCATCATAAAACCCACAGGTGAATCCCAAATGTTAGAGTATGCCCAGACTGCCTTAATAGTCTGACTTAAATCTATGATGGGGAGCCGTTAGCAGTTTACCAAAATACTTTAACGCTTTAACTTAAGCTAAGGTCATCTAATCAGAGCAACAATGGATACCTGACTGTCCCACATGGGACGAACAGCAAGTTTCTACAGCAATAATACTGTTAGTATATGGAATGAAAAGCCTGTCTTTCAAATTACTGCAGCTCTCCCTGAATGGTGTCATGCAATAAACTTCCTGAATGATATTGAGGTCGGCTTTCAAAGAAACTGTACAGAAATCTAAGAAGTGCTTGAATGCCCTGTAGGAAAGAAATTGCATACCAGGTTACCCCATTTGACTGTACACAGACCTATCCTTTTCTTGCTCTTAACCCGTTTCTCCCCATATCCTGTGTGCATGAGTCTAATACTTGATGTAGGTGTCATCCAGCCTTCAGAGTTGTTTTCTTGAAATACATTTACAAGATAGATCAAGATAAGCAAACAACAGAATCAATTTGTGCAAAGAGAAAACTAAATCAGTTCATAGCTTGATATTGGTATGATAAAAAAATGCAGCATCACCACCCAACAGGCATTTTTAATCCTTCCTTGTGTCTTGCAGATTCCCCTGAACTTGATTTTATATTATAAAGCCTTAGTATGATTTATCAGAACAAGCCAGGCTTCATCAGGCCAATCGTCCACAAAAGCTGCTAAGTTACATTAATGAAAAAAGTATTTGCTGTCGTGGGTCACTCTGGTTTGACTTCTGTTCTTGTTTTGCTTGGTTCCCTCAGATGGAAGTGGGGAGCATACAGAACACTGTGATTGGGATGCTGGACAAACAGAAGGAGCTTGATGCGAAAGTTAAGGCTGTAAAAAACAGTGTTGTAGTAAGTATAGTATAACTAAAGTAGTGTTTGTTGATTAACAGATGTTGAAAAAGCTTTCAGTACATAAGACTTTCTAAAATGACAAAAATAAGGTAATGGTTTGGTTTTCAAGTGATTGTCTGAAAATAGAAAGTAATTATTTGTCAGTAGCACCATAATACAGATTGGTATTTGGCTGGTTTAGCAAGATCAAATTTCCTGTGCCTAAATTTTAGCAACAAAAACACTTTACCCATCTGAAATACTAGCAACCGAGGAAGAACTCTTAAGAAATTATGTACTGACCAGTTTGTTGTTAGCTAGAAGGTAGATTTTCATTTCGCATATAGATGTTTATTGTCTTAACAAACGTCATGACAGAAAGCTTTTCTCCAAGCAATACCTAAGACTGTGAAAGTTTGTTTAAAATGCTGTGTGCTGTTTCAAGTTTTTACTCGGTAGCCTAGGTTCTCCTAAACTGTGTGAACTTCTATGGCTAGACAGTGAGGGCTTTTGCATCTTTTATAGTTAACAGATTTTAGTTAGCTGTGAAGAGGGAGGGAGAGTGAATAGCAGGTGATTAAGTTTAGGGATATTTCCTGTTAGGAAGTTGCAGGAAAAGGCACTGCTACAAAAGTGGACTTCATCTCTGTAATGGGCTGGTACCAGGCAGTTCCTAATCAGAAGTAGTCTCACATTACTTGAAAGTATTGAATAATTGTGGCCACCTTCATGTGTGCTTTATAGGACGTGGAGCAAGACATCAAGACATTAGAGGATATGCAAGATGAATATGACTTTAAATGTAAAACCTTGCAGAGTAGAGGTGAGTAATTTATCAAGGGTATACCCTATTGTATATAGTTTGTAAGAGTAAACTCTGCTTTCTTATGTCAGGAAACTAAACCTAATGATCCAGTGACATGCAGCCAAACTTACTGGTAATATCCCTCTTTTACTAATTCTGCTTTGATAACGTCCCTCCTTCATTAGTTCTGCTTTACTCTGAAACCTAAATTCCTGAAAATGTGTTCTCTGCATCTGTCTGTTCTTACAAGTAAGAGAGATGCTTTGTTAACACAGCTTTCCTTTGTCCTTTACATCCCTAGATGCTAGAAATAGCAAACCCTATAGACTTTGTGACCATTCAACCATACACCTAAATAGTGAAGGTTAGGCTTCTCTTTGCCATCTTGGATTTCACAAATGCCTTCTGCCTTCCTGCTTCAAGTTTTGTAGGCCCTTGTGTACTGAGGGAAGCACATACAGCTGTAGTCCACAATGGTTTCATTATATAGATCTGGCTCTCTTTTTGAATACTTTGTTCTAGAAAAGGCCTCAGTTTCCAACACAATTTGGCAGTTGACTGTCCCTCAGAAGAGGGACACATTCAGAAGATACTAAGGGGAGCACTGAGCCACGATCTTGCTCTTTGGACTTGGGGGCAGGTAGTGCTTCTATGAGGCAGACAGAAACTTGTACTCTAAGGTCAGTAGGCCGCAGAGGCAGTAGCTAGGGTGACTCTGTAGGATCTGTCAGCCTGGGCTACCCTCAGGAGGCTGTAAACATCGTCCTTTGAAATAACAGTTGACTTCTGTTGCCAGGTTAAGTAATAAGAATGATTCATGTCTGAAGTCATCATGAGAACAAATTGCTCAGTGTGTATCTCTACACACTATTATCATTATTTTAAATCATGTTCTTGCTCTAAAAAGCAAGCAAATTCACATCTCAATTATTTCACTGGGATAGTGGCTTTTCCTTCCATTAGTGCTCTAAGCGTAGACTCTGTCCTTTCTAGAAGCGGGGAGGAGGAATCAAAAAAAAAAAAATATCTAGGAGGCAGTAAATGTTTCCTCCCTTAAGCTTTAAAGGTATACTTCACTTGACATTAGCCATGCAGGTCCCCTCCTCCCCAGAGCGTTTCCCCCACCCATACTTCAGCACTCTTTCAGTCTCACCTTTACAATTTGGCCTTATTTTACAGAGCACGAGTCCAATGGTGTGTCGCAGGAGGAATTTAAGAAAGAACAGATGAATCTCAAGAAGATGTTTTTATCACTTGACATTAAGAGAAAGGTAGCACTCCAGTTTTGTTTCAGAAGGCAACAGCACTTCATTTTGGATACATGTTCATTTTCATTGGATTGACATAAGTTATATAAAAGAAAACTTTACTACTATCAGTTAAACTAAGATTTCATTCTTTCAATCCTGACTGAAAATCTAGAATCTCTGTACGCAATTTTATTTCTCTTCTAGCAACCTTTATCAAACTCTGTCAGGTAAAGCTAAAAGAAGAATGAGAGGGAATAGGTGTCATATCAATAGTCATGTTCTTGAGGAAAACACTGATTACAACATTTGCAGCTATATTAGAGTTAAATGTGCTCACTGTCATTGAAGTGCTCAAATCTATGGCAAGCACTGGGTGATCCCAGATATACACTTGGGACATCCATGGATGTGAGACACTGGGTCTTCAGACTTCAATGATACTGAATATGCTTGTCTACCAAGTACTACAGCTAAAGAGAAGCAGACGTTTTTAGAAGACAAACTCTTTTGACAGAAACTATTACTTTGAGGTCCTTGCAGAGTTTTGCAAGACAGAGGGCATTAGCTAAAACAATATTTAGTTTTCCTGTATGAAGTATTTTCAATAAATAGGGTAATTTAATATTCTTTATAGGAAGTGGTGAACAAGATAGTACAGTTGCTGAACACCACAGAGCATACGCAGAGTGCTCTTATTAATGAGGAGCTGGTGGAGTGGAAACACAGGCAACAGACTGCATGCATTGGTGGCCCACCCAACGCCTGTCTTGACCAGCTACAGAACTGGTAAGTCTCTAGTCAAGGACTGCATTAGGCAGGAACTTGAAGCGTGTTATGAAGGAACACCAGATCTGTGAATTACACTATTTATGTTGCACATTTTCATTCTGTCACAGCATAACTACATTTCATTGATTTTACTACCTCAGCACATTTCCAGTGAGCAGCAAGTGTTCTCTGTGCGCTGCCTAGTCCTTAGGGACAGTCCCCTGGCTTGTGTCTTAGCATTATTACAGTACAAAAACATGCTAGAAGTAATAAAACTCTGTAATTTTAGGTTCACCGTTGTTGCTGAAAGTCTGCAGCAAGTTCGTCAGCAGCTCAAAAAGCTTGAGGAACTTGAACAGAAGTTTACCTATGACCCTGATCCCATCACTAAAAATAAACAAGTTCTGCAGGACCGAACATACAGCCTTTTCAAACAACTCATCCAGAGGTAATAGACAAGAAGATCTTTTGCATGAATGAAGAGCACCTTCCCTTATGTTCCCCCAGTATTTCTTATACACTAACTTTGCGTTTTCTTAAGTTTGTCATAAACATTAAGCTAAATTATCATTTTTGAGATTTACCCTATCTGGGTAGGCCCATGGAAAGGGTTCGTGATCAGTCATCATTTAAGTTAGCAGGAGCTATGCTACCATATGCACTGATTACAGAATCAAACTACTAGTCTGTTAGTCCATTTCTTGCTTTAAACTTCAGCCCTGCAAAATTCGAGTAAATGGAGGCAAAAAGAACATCTGCACCAAGCTGTGCCCAAAATAAATACACTAGACTTTCCAACCCTTTGTCTCTGGACACATCCTCTTTGTCTCTAGTATAGGGAGGCTAGCCCTATCTCTGAACCATCTCTATGATGCAAGTTACTGTAGCTGGTTGCCCCCGAGAGATCAGAGTCCCATTCTGTAAACATACAGTAGATAAAAATTAATGCTGCAGAAGTCTTGAATCTAGCAGATAAGAGCAGAGGCTTAGATACAGTAGGTAACACCCTGTTATGGGAGCTAGAATCCAGGTTTCCAGAGTCCCATTCAGATGCTCTGGACAATTATCTTCAGTTGGAAAACACGGGTGCTGCTTTTCACTGAAGTGAAGGCAATGAGAAAGAGCTGCAGAAATCCAGCTGCTGTTTAGTTACCTGTAAGCTGCTTCTCAGTTACCTTGCCTGTGAGTACAGTGGACGGAAAAGTCTCTATACTGCCTAGGACTTGGTAACAGTAGAAATACTTCAGAGTATTTCTATACAGGCTGAGAGAGTTGGGGTTGTTCAGCCTGGAGAAGAGAAGGCTCCGGGGAGACCTTGTAACGGCCTTCCAGTACCTGAAGGGGGCCTACAGGAAAGCTGGGGAGGGGCTGTTTGCAAGGGCATGTAGCAATAGGACGAGGGGCAATGGTTTTAAACTAGAGCAGGGTGAGTTTAGATCAGATCTTAGGAAGAAATTCTTTACAATGAGGGTGGTGAGACACTGGAACAGGTTGCCCAGAGATGTGGTGGAGGCCTCATCCCTGGAGACATTCAAGGCCAGGCTGGATGAGGCTCTGAGCAACCTGATCGGGTTGAAGATGTCCCTGCTTACTGCAGGGTGTCGGACTAGATCACCTTTAAATGTCCCTTCCAGTGCAACACATTCTACAATTTACATCTATGCAGCAGTACTACACACAAAAGGTGCCCGAGACAGCAACAGCTTGGCATGTATCAGAACAGTTTAGACCCAGGAGTTTGCTTCATGGGGTTAACTAGCCCTCATCAAACCACCAGCTACCTTATCCGGCTCTTGGGCATGTGCTATTACATAGCGCTGTCTCACAGCAATGCAATTGTAACAATTTTGGAAAGGCAAAAAAAGCAACACTCCTCCCTTGGATTATGCTAGTTACATCACAGCGTTTACATGCTGTTCTATTTCAGGGAAGTTTGAGGTAGCACTTTCCCTCCTCAAGTCATCAATGTCTTTAGAAAAAGACAACTCTTGATGAAATCACTTCATACTTGCAATATTTCTAGCCTGTTGATACAAATGAAAGAAACCAACACGCAGACCTCCATGTAGATTGAAACTGAATGAAGCGTATAGTACTACTGGTAAATCACCATTCGTTCAAAGTTCACTTTTTATGTAATTTCTTATTCCTTAAAGACAACATTGATAAATCAAAGTGCCTTTAATCTGTTCTTTCCATAGCTCCTTTGTAGTAGAGAGGCAGCCTTGCATGCCAACACATCCTCAGAGGCCATTAGTCCTGAAGACAGGAGTACAGTTTACTGTAAAGCTGAGGTATGTTTTCCCCTTCCCCCTTCTGGTTTTGTGGCAAGCCTTTCATGTTATTGGCTTTCTATAGCTTTACACTGTAGCCCAAGTGCTAAGGTCAGCAAGAGAGAAGTGCCATGTGGCAGGGGGATATCTTCTAGCGAAGTTTAACTTGCTTTCAGCTTTTACCCTTTACCAGAGTGTGTGTAAGAAATACAACCAAGCAGCAGAAGACACACGCAGACCACTTTGTAATGCAAAAGAATAACTCATTTGCCCATCTAGTTTCCTCTCTAAGTGCTATCTTGTATTTAGCAAGCTTGGAGCCTGTACACGGCCCTGAGTTGTGCAGCTTAAGCACATCTGTGATAAGCAACGTGATAGAAGAGAACCTGTCTTTTGCAAATGCAGTCATTTAAAAAAAATACTTCTCTTTCCAGATTGCTGGTGAAGTTGCAGGAATTGAACTACAACTTGAAAGTGAAAGTTTTATTTGATAAGTACGTTGCATTTTTCTCATCCCTGTGTACGTTAATGGTAAGCAGTCCCCACGTTCAGAAATCCAAAAGGCAGTTGTAATTTAAGCGTTGAGTGAGCCAGGAGCAGGCTGGTTCTCCATGGCAGTAGGTACATCCTCCCTTTTTCTTACCCATGGCACCCTTGCTCTAAATCTCTCTCTCTCTGCCATTAGAGACATGTCACAAAGTACAGACTGCCTCAGCTTCTTGCCACCAGCTCCACTCAGGTGTGCCCGAGAGAGCTCACTGCTGCTAAATCAGTCTAGGCATGGAGCAGCACTTGGGCAGCACATGCACTGCAAAACCACTTCTCTGTTGTGGGTATTTTGCTTGGGCTAGCGCTAGATGAAAGCCTAGAATTGAACTCCGCTGTTTCCAGTCACTGATTCAGTTGTGTCTTTTAAATATGGGGTTTTTGCGGAGGGAAGCCTCTAGTGAGGAATCTAGCCATCCTAAAGCTGTCTTTGAATTAGGGGTATAAATGGTCTACTTCTAACGTATGATGTTCCCATTTAGTGAAAAATTTACACCAATCTAAACAGACTGCTACCAGTCTTTTCTAAGCAAGTTAATCTATTTTATAAGCAATGCAGTTCAGATGAATGTGGCACTTACTTTAAGGGCAGGGAAAGAAATATAACAGGCTGTCCAAAATAAGGATGATGGCTGTACTTTTAAGAGAGCAGGTGGGTTTTTGTCTTCCCATTCAAGTCCTTAGGGGGCAATCTGTTTTCTTGAAACAGCTCTGGAGTCCAGAAACTTGCATGGAATGGGGAAAAGGAAAAGAAATTCTTATGTAGGTGGTGGGAGCTGAGGCTTTGAGAATTGCACCAGATATAATGCAACTCAGTAAAATCCTGATTCAAGTGATGCAGCAATTTATTTAACAAGTTGTATGATTTGAAAGCAGATTTAGAATGACAGTACTATGGCGTTTTTTTTTTCCTCAGAGCAAGAGTTAAAACCTATGTAGTAAAAGAAAGGACTTACTTTGATTATAGAGCCCCCATAGCAAAATTTAAGCCCCAGTAAAAGACAGCCTATGTAGCACAATATTTATTTTGACTGCTTGAACCAATTGCCTCCTCTTTTGCGCAAAAAAATTTCACAGAAACTCAGTCAGCTAATAAAACAAACACACATTTTCTCTGTCTGTGGCAGAATCTTTAAAAGATTTTTATTTTGTCTTTTTTTTTTTTGACAGAGATGTAAGTGAGAAGAATTCAGTCAAAGGGTATGTGGCATCACAATTTGGTATATTAATGTTGGGTTCTTTCAATGAATTTGCGACTCAATTCTTTTCTCTCTCTATCTTTGTGAAGGTTCAGGAAATTTAATATTTTGGGTACAAACACAAAAGTAATGAACATGGAAGAATCTACTAATGGAAGTCTAGCAGCAGAATTCAGGCACTTGGTAGGGAACTTTTTTTTTTTCTTTTATTGACGCATCCATTTAATTGTGTGGGTAGAGGGTGTGGTAGGAAGGAGACAGATTGCTTTTATTGTTGAAGTAATTGTTTGGTTTTATATAAGAGGAACTCCAGTCATCTTTCCTTTTTCTGTGTTCTTCCCTTTTTGAAATCTTTGGCTTGTTTCAACTGCAATGCTATTAATTCTGTCACTGAAATAGGGCTAGAAATGCAAACAAGAGTACTTGCTGCCATACAGTTTATGTTGCAATGAGTTCTTTGGAGGAGGAGGAAGCAGCAGCCTAGAAACACTGGTTTGGGTCTTTCAGAGGAAGACCCATAGGTAGGAAAGCTTGGAGTAGTTTAAAGAGCTTTGAGTCTGGAAGACAGAAGTTGTCTAGGAATCAGCAGCTACAAAAAAAATCAGTGCCTTCAGCAGACTATACAACACTTTTGCTGTGCAGATTTGAGATGAATCAGATTGGTTCCATCATTACAACAGGAAAGGAAAATGCGAGTCCTGAACCAGTGAACATGGAATCCTCCCTTTCTCCTTTCATTGTCCAGAACAGACACTGTCTGGAGTTTATTGTCCAGTTCAGAGAGGTACTTAGATAAACCATTATTTCATCCAATCCTTCCTGATTTCACACTGCTTCTGTTCTTATAAGGCCTCTTGCATAAAGGCATTGCATCCTAACAGTGCGATATCTATTTTCACAGATGGTTAGTTTATAAAAGAGTAGTAGTTACCTACAGTTTAATCCTTTGGCTTCCACAGCTTAGAACCAAATAAAATCAGACACTAGTGCAGCAAATTTGCATGCACTTGAGCAACTTGAGCATGCAAGCTTGTTTTTCCTCTACTGCTGTCATTTGTGGCTGAGGTAAATGAGTGACAGTTGTTGGCTTTTTGTTCTTTTGCAGCAACTGAAAGAACAGAAAAATGCAGGAAGCAGAACAAATGAGGTAAGCAGCACTAACCTTGTTCTTGTTTGTAAAGCTTTCACACAATACTAAAGAGACATTCAGGCCACTCAGCCCCGTGAAGAAACACACAGGATGACAGATCAATAGGGGAGGAGTTCAGCGCTTCTAGGAAATAATCTGTGTGGGAGGTGTCTACAAGTGACAGCTACTGCCAGAATGGTGTCCCTCACTGACATCTAGCTTTAACAGGACTTTCTGGCAAGGACAGATTTATCTATGGCTTCTAGGTAGGAGCCAAAAAAAGGTGCCTAGAGAGTACCCATTCTAACAGACAATTTTAGGAAGTTAGCGTTGCTACTTGACTTTTACCTGTAAACTGTTTCTGAGGTCTAAAGCAAGTAACCTTGTGCAGAAAAGATTTTTCCCCATGATAAATACCCTTACCTTCCCCCCAAGCAATTTTCAGTCCCTGAAAGGTGTGTGGTTTTTTTTTTTTGTTTTGTTTGTTTGTTTTAAAGGGTCCTCTCATTGTAACAGAAGAACTTCACTCTCTGAGTTTTGAGACACAGCTGTGCCAGCCTGGCTTGGTAATAGACCTAGAGGTATGTCTTAGATGAAACAGATGAACTTGAATTCCTATATGTCACTCAATGCTGACAATCTAAGCTTTCTTCTTATTATATTTTTTTAATTATTGTGATACCAAGCACTTTCAGTTATTTCAGAATATATGAATTGCACTTTAGAACATCTCTGTATAGACACATACAGTGAGGATGCTGTCACATCTCTGGGTAAATAGAGTAGATGTGCTTTGCAAAGTGTCTGATAACCAGCCCCGGTTTCTAAGCGCTCTAGGTACCGATTTCTGTTTACTTCAGAAGGAACGTGCTATGAATTCTACCATTCTATCAGCGCTGTCATAACTGACAGTAAATTAAAGCCTTTCTAGTACTTCATCATACTGACGTTTTCTCCCCTACATACCAACTTTGGGTGAGAAAGTTAAGACCACGCAAGCAGGGAATTACGATGGAAATGGTTCTGTGGGTACTCGAGAGGAGGACTGCAGCAGTGGTAGAGAATGGTCTGACATGTTTCCTTTTGTGTCCCCCTCAGACCACATCCCTTCCCATTGTTGTGATCTCAAACGTGAGCCAGCTTCCAAGTGGATGGGCTTCTATCTTATGGTTCAACATGCTGTCTACTGATCCCAAGGTATTTGCAAAAAAAAAAAAAAAAATTTGTTATCAGAAACACTATGCATAATTTTCAAGCATTGTCTGTATAGAAATGGCTGCTGTGCTCTTTCCACGCAGGTGACTCTTAATGGCTTTGAGATGCAGAGAGAGAAACACAGTGACTTACTTCCCTATCCTAAACAGGACAATGTTTGAAACCCACATAAGGATAGTATACCTTATATTCAGGATACACAGTGAGAAGCCAAATAAGCATTCAGGAATTCAAATACACTGTATTTGAGTAATCTAGTAATTCTGCCCACTGGGAGAAGGCATGTCCAAAGCAGAGTCCCAAAGATTGCTTCTCCTGATAAAAGAGTGCCTGCCAGAATAGCAGCCGGCTTTTGCAGAGTTGTCTCAAGCTGACATCCGTTCTTAAACCTGCGTTTTGTTTTGGCAATACACTTTTGTAAATTCAAATGTCATTCCAAAATTAACGTTTATAACTATAGATTGTATTTTTCCCTTCCATTCTAGAACTTGTCCTTCTTTCTGAATCCACCTTATGCAAAGTGGTCTAAACTTTCTGAAGTTCTGAGCTGGCAGTTTTCTTCTGTGACAAAGAGAGGACTCAATGCAGATCAGCTGAGCATGCTGGGAGAGAAGCTGCTTGGTATGGTCTGCTTCCATCACAGGCGGACTCTTTGAATTGAAGCTAATTCTACATCTTTTCTGCAGTCTATTTTAAGTTTTCGTTTCCTCTCACACCTTTTCCCCTCATACAATATCATTTGATAGCAATGAAGTGTTTTCCGGTTTTCAGTATGGTAGAGTTTGTAAGTGAAGGTCGAGCCACGAAAAAAATCTGCAGTTCTAACTTCGGAGTTCTGTGCATTAGGGCAGTGCAGACTACTTCTGCCTTTTGAAGAGCTACTGAAGTAATGTGCTTGTTTAGTCAATCTTTGAGGTGGCTGTTTCTTGGCATTTTTGTTTTGGTTTTAAATCCATCTCCATTAATTTTAACTTCACGCATACCCCCAGCTACAGTGGGGTTTTACTCTATCTGTATAAACACAGTTGCAATATCAAGTGCAAACAGTAGGAAACTATTAAAGGGTATCAAATTGAAAATCTAGATGAAAGTCTTCAGTAAAGGCCTAATCAGCTATGAGTTTTGTTTCCAAACACCTTCTCAGTTTGCCTGATAGGCAGGGCACTTGACACGGCATAGTAGACTCCAGATAAAAATACTTTTGATTCAGTATATTCCACTAACCTTAAACTTCAGGAAGCATTTATACTTAAAGGGATTTGACACTAGCGGGTCTAAGTGGCAAGTACAGCATTCCTGTCTCTCTTTCTCTTCCTCTAATTTCCCCAAGACATAAGATCTGGCAAAAAGCTTTCTGGTTTAATAGATTACTTTTCAGAATTCTGCAAGGAGAGTAATTTATTTAATTAACCATCACGAAGACAAAGTGACCACTGACATATTTCTATGTCAGAACTTCAGACATTTTGTCAAGCTCTGGAAACAAGCTTTGCAGCTAGAAGTATTTCACTACTGAAAAAAATCCAGGTAGTTGAACACTATATATTAAGGACTCCTTAGTGCAAGGGGACACGGTATCTAACAGGGTGCCAGGGTACAACTTGCCTGCTGGTTTTGTGATGTGAAAGATGGCATAATCTTCGTCTCTAACACTAGCAGCATCAGGAACAAGCTCCCTAACCCATTTTACTTTAGATGAGAGAGAAAGAAGCAGCATATTTCTAACTTTATTGAAATCCATAGCATGATCTGTAGTGGAAAGAGTTTGGCTCTGAACACAGTCAGGGTCTGCAAAGCTCTAACTTGTGTAGTCACAGCATAGTATTTTCTTTGTGGTTTGGATGTGGTTATGAAACACTTGACATAAAAACAAGGCGGGGGGAAATGATTGCAACAGGAATGAGATGGGTCTGTGGTTGGGGCAGACCCTACGAGCCAAGAGTTTCTGGGGCAAAAGCCTACAAGTCACCAGAATCTCAGGTGGTTAATCGCAAAAAGCTATTGTAGGGTCTGCTGAGCTCCTATGGAAAAGCTTACAGGTTGCAGTTTCACTGGAGAAGAAACATGCAAGATTTCCGTCTCCTTCCAGGAAGGATTTTGAAACTGGCAATCATTAGGTGTAGCACAGCATAGAAAGTGTCAGAATGAATTGGTTCCCATTACGCAAGGTCTGTTTAAATAATTTGGTCATTCTGATGCGGTGAGCTTCTCCAGAGGGGAGCTTTGCAATCTCTCCCTGCACTAGCCATGAAAATACAGTAGCCTTCTATTTTTTTTCTTTCTTAGTCCAACAGCTCAGAGTTGTAAATAAACACTCAGAACTTGCTGCTCTAAGTACTTTCCTTTCAGCCTTACTAAGTAACTTATGGAACATGACTGAAGTCAGTTTATTCTGTTCAGGGCCAACAAGCGGAGGGTCTCACGATGGCCTTATTCCTTGGACAAGATTCTGCAAGGTATGAACACAGTTTAAGAATTGAGAAGGAAGAGGGAGCTTTTTCTTGCTTTGTTGTGGGGTTTGTTTGTTTTTTTTCCAGGGTGCTTTCGTTTTCAGGAGCGTACCCTAATTATTGTAGAGCTTATGTGGTTGTGGGGAGTTTTGGTGGTGAGGTGAAAATAGCAGCAGGACAAAAAGAGCTTGTAATAGCAAGGACTAGATAATTTGGGGATTGCTTTGAGCCATGAGCTATATAGAAAAATGCATCTTTCAAACACAATGTCTTCATTAATACAGTTGCTATTAATAGAATAGTTCTCCATTTTAACCATTACAGAAAGTGTCAAAATCATCAGTAAGATGAGCCATAGGGAAGGACATTTCCCAGACTGTGGGCGACTGGATTAGGGCGAGGATTAGCACAGGGCAGCCAAGAGGGTCATCATGATGGCAGAAAGCCACGCAAGGTTCCATAAGCCTGGTTGCAGCAAAGACACATTTTCTTTGGCTTTAGACCCCAAAGTGGTATAGATAAGCAGGAAGTGACAACAGGCAGGAGCATACTCCAGGGGAAGAGCAAAGCTCTGGTGAGCTACAAGCACTCAAGTTCATTAATATGGGTGTCTCAAAGAACTGAAATCTGAGCCTGAACAGAAAGTGTCCTTAAGCTGTTCTCCTAGCCAGCCTGGTTAAAAGCCACAGGAGTTGTTTTGGACATCCAAGAGCTCCAATAAGGACAGTGCCCAGGCAGGAACCAGAGCCTTTTCTCTGCTCTTAGACCAGTGTCATTGCATGAGGTGATGGATCACACATTTGTGGGTCCTGTAGGCTCAGGCAGGCATTTTTATCACACTGCCTCTTGCCTTAAGATTCAGTACATGCTTTGTTCCCAATAGTTCTGTCCTTCTGGAGTAGAGAAACAGAAAGGGAAAAAGCTCATAAGAGAATACAGGGAGGGTGGAAAACAATAAAGAGAGAAGAAAAATACAAGAACAAGTAGATGCTGGCAGGATTGAGAGCTTGCTTCCTCTCTGCTTAACAAAACTCACGTTTCATTATCCTTGTTCTCCCCCCCCTCACTGCTGTTTTTCCATATTTTGAATTTCAGGAAAATATAAACGATAAAAATTTCCCCTTTTGGCTGTGGATTGAGGGAATCCTGGAGCTTATTAAGAAGCACCTCCTGTGTCTCTGGAATGATGGGTAAGACCTGCGTGAAGTTAACAAAGATGCCGTCATTGCCTCAGACATCTCATTTAGGGTTGCAGTTGCATCTTCAGATTGTGAGGTTGTTTGTGCAGATACTTTGGATCCAATAAAGTGGAACTTGCAACCAGAAAAATCTGAGGCAAATGAATGCTAGTAGTGAGGAAGCCTCTAATGAGGCAACTGCTTAAAGCAAAAAGTTAGATGACCAAGCTGTCCCATTTAAGTCACAGAGCTGGGCTGTGAACGTTAGATTATTATTTTTTTGCCTCTTCTCCCACCGTAAGTAGGTTCTTTCCCTGGAACAGAGCCTCTTTTGTGTTTGATAGGGAGGACTGAAGTACAACAAAGTCATAAAGTGGTCATCCATCTTAAAAAAAAAAAAAGCCTAGGCACAAGGAAACATTATTGCGAGCATGCTATAGGTGGCAGCAGCCAGACTCTGAATTCCTCTATCTGCACTATGAGTCCAGAAAGTAGTCTTTACTGGTTTCTAATAGAGTGTTATTAAGTAGGAAGATTCTGCCAGGTGGAAAACCGGTTCTGTTTCCTCTTTAGTACTGGTTTAGTAAACTTTTTATTCTGGTGTTTCCAATTTCAGAAGTAATTGCAGCCAGAAACGGCTTTAGCCAAGGTCACAATCCTGCATTTTCAGTTTAGCCATACTATGAAACCCTGTCAATAGTGCAGCCTAGGATGCAGGATCTACAACAGCGGCATTGCTGTCTTGCTACATTTAGCAGCAGACTTCAAATTATTACCCCCTCACTCCAGATGAGCTCTGTCAAAGGCCTTTATAGTACAAGCCTTGTTTCACTGCCTAAAGCCTACATATTTCTCAGCTAGTCAGACTTCAGTGCAGTGGGAACTTTTGCCACCATTATTGAAGCAGAGCTGCAGCTCTGCCCTACTTGGTGTTCCGCCTCAGCATGACTGTGTGCCTACAGGATTGTTTTTGCATGTGGTTTTGGTAGTGTACAGTCTTGAGTAGCATTACTTGTTGCTCTCAGTTAGGAGAGCAATCCCCTGGATAGGGTTTAACAGAAAGAAGAGGTGCAAGTTAAATCCTGAATGTAATCAAAACCAGAGATTTAGTACTTTTAGTTTTTCCTCTCTCAGCTGACTTTGTTGGATACTCACAGATCTTTGCTTTCTAGAAAGGCAAAAAGGAAAACCGGAGGGAAAACTCTTGACAACTGCAATGATACTTGAACGTGAAAGAGACAAATCTATAGTATTCATTAGGACAAAGTCTCCCCTTGTATACAAAAGGATAAACATTACAGCCTCAAGAACACTTGCCTTTCTTCATACTGGAGGAATGGGAAGGCAAATGATTTTCATTATACACAGTACATTTACTACCAAACACATTTGTTACCTAAAGGATGCTATTTAAAAAAACCCCACCATATCCCACAAAACAGGGCAGTTTACAGTGCCTGAAATTCCAAGCAAAATCATTCTTATTTAGTAGGCTTTGTGCAAAAAGCACTTACCCCAACTTACACCACAGAAGGACAGTAGTAGCACTCAAAACTTCATTATTGATGGAGTATTTTGAGGAATAAGAAGCGGTACAAAGAAGTTCTGACCTTTTAAAAAAAGCAGTTAGGGTTTGGCTAGGGTTAGGCCCTAGTGCCTCAGTACTCTCTCCTCAGGGCCTGTTCAGACCAATCCATTATAATCATCATATTGGCCTCCTTGCCTACACAATGACATTTACTGAGTGTAGTGAATTTGGGGGGTTGAAGTCACACAAGCATAACAGCTCATCTAGCTGGTAAACTTGGTTTCATCAGGCCAAAGAGAACAACTGTTCCTTAATATCCTTTTGAAGTGAAAACTGCTAGCTGGCATCTGATCATATTGCGCACGTATAACTTTACTTCTGCAGCCCAGCTTCAACAGCACACGACAATCTCTTATTCCGAGCTCCAGAAAAAGTTTGGATATGCCACCAGGCAAAGGGAGGAGTGCTGAGAGAAGCTGTGATGATTTATGGCTTCCCCAGGGCAGCTCCAGTCTCTCAGTCCTACGGCTAGCTTTCCAGCTGTTCACAGCACAAAGCCTTCCACAAGGCTTTTACAAGTACTTCAGCTCTTTTAAGTGACAAGAGGTTTTTAGTTTCCCTAGGTAGCCCAATGCAGCTTAGATTTTATGTTTGCGAGTAAACTCAACTTCTTCTTTTCAACGTTACAGCTGCATCATGGGTTTCATTAGTAAAGAGAAAGAACGTGCTTTATTGAAGGACCAGAGTCCAGGAACATTTTTACTAAGGTTCAGCGAAAGCAGCAGAGAAGGAGCAATCACATTTACTTGGGTAGAAGGATCTCAAAACGGTAAGTCAGTAACAAAGAACATCTTTATCTTCAAAATACAAGCTTATATCAGAACAAGAAGTCTTTATGCTGTTTTTCACACTGAGAACCAATACAACACACCACAGGCCACAAGCAATAGCAGACACATGCCTTAATTGGCTTAGCTCATAAGCCACACAGTGGATTATTCAAGGTTTCAGCTGGGACTGGTAACACTTCCCAGGTACTGCTTCTGGCCTAGAATTTTGTTGAGGACAAACTAGACTGTCTCCCTTGCCTCCTTAAGTTTCCTCTTAGCAAGACACCTTCAGTACATAAATATCTGCATCTCCCTCCAAACCCACGTCATCTTCCACATCAGAGATTTCTCTCCCCGGAAAAGTTCACTTGCAGCCACATTCAGCCACCTCTACCATTGTTCTCTGCCCCTATTCCACCTTGTGCAACGCTTTCTTTAACTCATGATCCAACACATTCGTTCCTTCCCACGTTCTTCCCAGATAAACCACATGGTCACTTACTTCATTTCTCTAGAAGCTCTCCTTCCTTCCTCCCATTTCAAGACAAAAGACAGATGAAGAGCTTGGTTCTTCAGTTAGCTCAACTACTCTCTCACTATCTCTTCGAGGAAGCCTAGAGGCTTAAAAACTGCAAAAAGATATAATTTCCCCTGTATCCAATCAGGGATCTTCCCTTCTCATACTACTTAAATCAGCCCCACCTGCTGGGATGCTACAGCTGTTTACACTTCACTTGGATGAGGCCAAGATCTACAACAGCTGGAAGAGAAACTGCTGAATGTACTTGGGTGACTTGCTTCCCTTTGCTGCCTTCATACCTAAAGCATCCAAAAATTGAGCAAAGGAGGGTGACAGTATTTGGAGCATTCAGGGAGGCTGTATCTGGCTCTCTTTATGATTCGTGAGAGTCTCAAGTGGTGTACTAGGCTCAAACTTCCTAATAGGCAATATAGGTTGAATGACATCATTTGGAAGAAGGTTGAAGAGGTAGCACAACTTAAATTAGTGAATGAAATACTGCAGTTCATTTCCATGGATCGCTCAGTATAAAATACACTAAGAACCATCACTATATGCTATCCCCCCATATGCCTTCCTGCCCCACAAAGCGATTGTGCTCCCTTTGACAATCATTGAATACTTAACTGCAGCACAGAAGGTGTCATTCAGGTAAGCTCACATGACCTCTGAATTTGTGGAAGGAGCTGCACCTTTTCTGGGCAGTTCTAGAAAAGCTTTGAAAGCGCCGTTAAAAGTTGCTGCTTTTCTCATTTGCAGAGCCCCAGTTCCATTCAGTAGAACCATACACCAAGAAGGAGCTCTCTGCTGTTACTTTCCCTGATATCATTCGCAACTACAAAGTGATGGCAGCTGAAAACATTCCTGAAAATCCACTGAGGTTTCTGTACCCAAACATACCCAAAGACAATGCCTTTGGCAAATACTACTCCAGGCCTAAGGAGGGTGAGTGCTATAAATGGCTCATACAGCGTAAGTGTGATGTTTGTTCTTGAGATACTTGGCCACTGTATAATTTCCGTGGCATGGAAGGACAGGGTAGCAGTTGGACCGAGCGTCTTTGCAGCCCAACCCATGCTTGGGTGCTGCTCAGCTGAAAGGTGAGAACAGGCACCCGAGCTTTAGTAGGTTAAGAAAATGTCTGTTTTTAAAGAGGCACAACATGAGATGTAGCCAGGTCAAAAACTGAAAATGTAATTGTTGCTGGCCCTCTAATTCAGGTTTCACGTCTGCCTGTGAGATATTTCAGAGACGTAGGTTCCCACTAACGGCTGGACTCACATTACAGTATTTCACAGGACTGATCCTGGTTGTGTGGGCCTGGCAGCATGTGTTGGTACAGCTACATCAAAATTAAGGGGAAATTTTGTTCCTCATTTTTTACAGGGGAAAAGCAAAAGAGAAAATCTGACTAAAAAATGGAATGGATTAACCATAGCGCTGTAAAATGTATGTGAGACTTGTATATTCTCTGGATCACAGGCTTCAGTTTTGACACAATAAAGATGCCAATGTGAGGTAAACTGCTAAAAAAATAAGCTTTTTTTTTTTTCCTCTCCTTGAAGCACCAGAGCCTATGGATTTGGATGGCCCCAAGGGAAACGGCTACATCAAGACTGAGTTAATCTCTGTATCTGAAGTGTAAGTTTCCACAGAAATGCTGGATTTCTAGGAAGTGATAATTTTTTAGCTGTAGCTCGTGTGTCTTCACAATATTTAATGCGTAGCCTCTTTCTCCTTGAAGACACAATCACACCACAGTCATACTGTGATGCGTTTGAAACACAGTTTTAAGGTAAAAACCCTAGAAACTGGCAAGTAGTTTTTCTGGCAAATAATTCCTTGAAAAGCAAGTTCATAAAGACTTGTTGGACTTTGATTAGAATGTAGATCACTGACTAGTCTTTCCAGTTTTCATTTAAAGCCATGCTGGTTTTGCAAAGCATGGTGCATTTCTCACAGGCTGTCTTCTTCACAAGGGACCTCTCTAGTGGCCCTTCTGGACTCAGAGCCAGACATGGTAGCCCAGCTGTGCCTCACTTCTAGTAAAGGTTTGTCTCCGCTCTCCTCCTTCTATTAGCCACCCTTCCAGGCTCCAGTCTCCAGAAAACCTGCTCCCCATGTCTCCTGAAGAGTTCGATGAGGTGTCTCGGATGGTGGGCTCAGCAGAGATCGATACTGTGGTATGTATCACAAACCAGCCTTTTGCAAGAGGGTTGAGCCAGAACTTCTTTTTTTGCTTTTTCTCCCCTTCAAACATACGTCAGACACATAAGAGAAGTTAACACTTCAGAACACATCTCTTCAAACGTGTAGGAAAAGCTGGGAATCCAGAGTTAGACTCAGATTGCTATCACTTGTTCTTTCCACTTATTTAGAATCATAGAATGGGTTGGAAGGGACTTTAAAGATCATCTAGTTCCAATCCCCTGCCATGGGCAGGGACACCTCCCACTAGACCAGGCTGCTCAAAGCCCCATCCAGCCTGGCCTTGAACACTTCCAGGGATGGGGCATCCACAACCTCACTGGGCAACCTGTTCCCATGCCTCACCACCTTCACAGTAAAGAATTCCCAATATCTGATCTAAATCACCGCACTCCCTGATAAAGAGTCCTGCCCCATCCTTCCTGTAGGCCCCCTTTAGGTACTGGAAGGCCGCTACAAGGTCTCCCCGGAGCCTTCTCTTCTCCGGGCTGAACAACCCCAACTCTTTCAGCCTGTCCTCATAGCAGAGGTGCTCCTCTCACAGGAGAGGTTTGTGAGGCTAGGGGTGAAGAACAGGGGAGCAAAGCTTCCAGTGTGTATTTTGCAGGGGGAGGACAGGAAGGAGTAATGCTGTAGTCCTTCCTGTGGGGTCTGGGTGGGGAGGGAAGCTAGAGCAGATATAGGCAGCTTGAAAGTGTTGCCCTGCCCATGCCTGTGAGGTACTGCCTGTTAACTGAGCAATGTTGTTCTGTTGGGGTGTACTTCAGAAAAAAAAAAAAAAAAAATCCCAATTAAAGCATGGCTTTTTATTTTCCTCAGGGTAGTTTGATCCTAAGATGTGAATCTGGTGCTATTTGGGGAAGACCCGTTTGCACTGTACGGTTAGCAAAGACTAGAGCATTACGGGTTGGCTTGTTTAATTGACGTGTATTTTTCTTGTTGCAGATGTGTTCAGCATATTCAACTTAAAGGTTGTGCATCATTAGCACAGCTGATTAGCTTATGCATCCTGCTCTGCAGTCAGTGACTTGGTGACACGCTCCACTTCAGTTCTTTGGTTTCTCAACCTGAAGGTCCAGTAGCAATTTTTAACTAACGGGAATATAAACAGCAGTCTGAGTAGCCTTCTCTCGTGCGCTTCTTTTATTTAGAAGTTCTTTGTTAAAGAATTTCCGGTTAGTGAGACACCGTGCCAGAGCAGAGGATAGGAATGAGAGGTCCTCAGTAAAAGTGATGGGAGAAACATGCATTTTTTCTTTAAGGCGATTAGTTAAATTTAATGTTTAGAATAGTTGGCTGTACATGGAGAGCTTCAAAGTAAAGCTAGTTGTTTTGCAGAGGTTCTGTTCAGAAATCTTGCACCTTCTGCCTAACTACTTCTGAAGAACTTTCACAACTTTGAATTTTCATCTGCATCACAGAAAGGAGAAGAGAAACACTGCAGGTATATACCCCACGAAATCCACGTGCTGAAGCGTGTCCTGGTTTTATCTTTTCTAAGGGCACGGCATACTGAGAGAACTTAGCCAAAAGTAGCATCTGCGTTTCATTTTTTCTTGTTTCTTAAGGCAAGGTCTTCTTGTGTGGGATGTTTAGCACAACCTTTCTCATAAAGAGCAATTCTTAGGACACTCTTAAAGTTCCATTGGCACATGCTGAGCTTGCAACTCAACAGGTACAATCAATACTACAGACTGCAGTCATACTGTCCAGCAGCACGCTCTTCGGACAAAATGAGAACCTACTCCTAAAGAGTGCAAAACAGGTTGGAGTATGGTTCTACTCACGGTGCTTAATCTACCAAGGTGAGGATCTGGTCACTTGTATCTTTTACAACAATACATGCCCCATTTAGGTTATAACAGGTAGAAAGGAACTTAATTTTCTCATGCGCTAGGAATCAGGGCATTTATTTAACCGTTGATTTGAATAGCTAGAAGACCCTACAGGCTTTGATGATGAAGTAGTTTTGCAATTAGGGAGAAGGTGCAGGAAAGTGAAAAAGTTGAATTTATGCTGAGTAATGGCTGCAGGGTATCCGGTCTTTAGTACTTAAAGGATGAAGCTGTGCTTCCGCCAGAGGAGGAACAGATTTGTTTCTCTACGTGTTTGAGGATTATTAACAACTCGCAGTTAAGAGTCAAGGTTGTCTTAAGCAGCTGGTCTCTCATAAAAGGGGCATGTGTTAGTCCAGACTGACAATTAGCGTGCTGCTGAGCAAAGGGACTGCAGAACACTCATACTTGAGCAGGGGGGTGGGCAAGATGACCTCCAGAGGTCCCCTCCGGCCTCTACCAGTCTGAGACTCCACAGCATCTCGGCCAAGTGCTGCCCATTCCCAGCGCCTGGCAGGGCAGCAGGGGCCAGCGTGGCTCGCAGGGATTGCGGAGTTACTTCTCTGCCATTCAGAAATGCTAGATCGATCAGCTGCTGCTTAGAAAATAAATGACTGGTTCCATTTACTGTGCTGTGCCCAGGAAGACTGATGTGCCCCCTGCAAAAGCCAGAAAGAGAATTTAAAGGACCTAGAGCATGCAACGTACGTATTTAAATAGAAAGCATTGCTAAACTGACTTCTTTTAGGTAACCCAGGTTACTGAGGTTGAAAGTGCTACACAGTACCACAATTGGTGACTTCATGCTTTTATCTTATATGTAGCTGAATGTGTATCTTTATTGTAATAAAAAAAAAAAAAAGATACTTGTTTCTTGAGCTACAGGTTGTACTCGTGTTCTATATGCAGCAGTTTGTTTTCATTACTTTTATACTTCAGTTTATTGACCAGGGTGAAGTTTTCTTGGGAGATTTAGAGCAATGGCGTTATTCAGGGCTTTGTCTTTACACAGCCGGTAGTTCTAAAAGCAATGGTTTTTTTCCTTGATGGAATAGTCTTTAGCCATTTTAAGTAAATGGAATGAACTGTTTGACGCTTTTGTCTTTTCTCTTGTGTTGTTGCTACTTCTATTATAAAGACGATGTGTCTGCCAATAGTTGACTGTGTGTCTCATTTTGAACTTGTTTGTGCGACTGAACCATTACAGCTCTGAAGCCTAAGGCAGTGTAGGTGCTTTAAATTCACTGCATTGTTGCGACACAGTCTTCATTACAGAGTTCTTAGAAGGTAGCTGTTAGAATAATTTTTTTTATTATTACTTATATCACATCACTGATTTTTTTTTTCCTCCTTCCTCAACCAAACTTCAATTTGTAATTTGAGTTGATCAGTAGGATAACTGAGCCATAGCTAAACGTTGTGAGCTATCAGGCGGGCCCACTGCTGCACCCTTTTTCTCTGGGGCTATTAAGTGACACGAGCCCTTGTCTCAGATTTGTCAGGCTTTTATATTAACTACACAGCCAGGAGAATAATAAAAGGAAAGAAACGGCTGGTGAGATGAAGGATAGCGGGAGTGAAGGGTAGGCAAGAGAAAGCTAGAGCTGTTGAGGGCACATGGCCAAGCTATTTAAGAATCCCAGCACTAATAAAAAGCTACCAGCGAAAGGGCAGAGGTATAGGATTTTAAAGACAAACAAACAACAAAAAAAAGCTGGATCAGATAAACACATTCTGATTTCTTGTAAGCTTTGCACAATGAAAATGACCAGAGTAAGGTTTAGCAGACAGCCTGAAGGCTTATTTCTACAGCAGTTACACAGATAACCAATAAAAACCACCACCAGCATCATCTCAGTATTTCCGTTTATTATGCTGTAAAAAGCAACACTATCTGGATTTTATTTCTTAAAATAAATAACTTTCATTTTCAGAACCAGTACAGCTCAAGTTTAGATTCATTCATGGGAAACTGCTAGAAATACATTCATCACTGTCTCTTCCCCACAATACAGAATCTAAGAGTCAAGATCAGCCCAGTCAGTTTACAACGACCAGAATTGTACAACTGCCAGTAAGTATAGTCACTGATAGTCCAGCTCTGAAGCAAAAAAAAAAAATCTGGTACAATACATTTTGTTCACAAAGATAGGCTAATTAATGCTAAGACTATCACACTTTCTGAGTACGAAGCATTAAGTTAGCTTAATGATTTTAGGTTGTGATACAGAAGAAACATATATGACAAAAACAAAGGTGTGGGGAAATCCTCTTTGGAGCGTAAGGAAGTCAGCATTTGATAAGATGACCAAAAGCCATTTACGGTAAAATCTACATGTCAGTGTCATGAATGATAAACAGCCAAACCAATGTACTGCATATATTTATATTTATAAATAACGCCATGTCTAAGTAGCTGCATCGCCGAATTGGACATTACAAAATAATGCATCTTCTCACAATGAGAAAATACTAAAACTAACCAGCAAAAATGCACTGAAGCTGAGACCAGCTAAAAGCACTCAGTAAGTTTCAGGAAAGCCTTAAATTTAAGGTACAGCCATGATCTTTAACGCTAACTCAGTTAAAATGCCTTCTTTGGGTTTTTTGTAGATACATGGATTATATAACATACTTATCTGTTAAAAATGCCAGTCTGAGCAATGCAAGTGTCACTTAAGTAAAGCTAAATCAGGTATTTTTCTGAGAAGCTAAAGGATGTTTTCATAGGGGGGGAAAAAAATACACAAGAAGTCAGATTAGCGTTAAGATACAGAATACTAAATTGGAATCCATCTGAAAATATTCCTCTACACTAAAGTTGACAGATCTGTTACCAGAGAAAATATCTTGGAATTTAGTTCAGCGAAGAGGCCTTGGGCTACTCAGTGAGCAGCGTGGCTCAATAAAGAGCCAGAGGCCACTTCGGTTAGTTCTTGATTAGAACTAAGGTGGCTATGACATGGGATGTGGAAAAAACGAGTTAGAAGCCTTCAGAAAAATAGCTGATCTTCAGGAAAAAAAAAAAAAAAAAGAAGAAAAAAAAAAAGAGAAGGGGAGGGGAAAAAATGCTGCTTAAGAACAGTAAGATTCTTGAGAAAAAGTGTTTGATAACCATGCCAGCCAGCTTGGAAAGGTGATTTCAGGGCTTTCGACTTTCAGACTCTTCCAAGATTTCACCGTCAGTGAAGTGATGAGTATCAAGCACTTTTCCATGTGATTTGTCCTCCCGAGAGGGAGGCAGTATGGCATATCGACGAGAGACCGTACAGGAACTCAAGAGGATTTATTCTCAACTATACTGACCTGCTGGGTCACTCCGGAGAAGTTACTTCTCTCTATGCCTTAGTGTACCCATTTGCAAAAGGAGGATAATGTGGTTCAGATCATCTTTATAAAGTGCTTGGGCCATTCTAGAAAGAATTTGGACATCATTTCGGAAGGACTTTGGTGCCTAAACAGAAAATGTGAACTTTGAGATCTACTAGTGACTTGTACACTATGTGCGAGGATAAAAACAGCCACACACACAATTCTCAAGCACAATCTCTTTTTCCACGTGCTAAACAATTCTCGCCTAAAATTCTTGTGCGAAAATTCCTGCCTGTGCCCAACGACTGTGGTGTTTTGTGAAAATCTAACTCTTAAGTGACTGCTCACTTCCGAGGTTTCATGCCACAACATTGGCAGAAGCAATTGCCCACGGGATAGGGAACTGTCGTAACATTGTACTTCTGCAAGCAACGACTATCTGCATCTACGCTTCCCACAATGGGGATCGTGCCGCGCTGGCTTCGGTGGCAGGACAATAAATGCCACCGTTCACCACAAAAGACATCACCTACTTGTGCTCCTGATGCCGAACTCCTGTTCTGCACCAGCGAAACCCCACCAATGCAGTATCCTGGTTGACAGTAGTGCAAGAAGAGAACCATACCCAAAAATCTGGCTTATCTCCTGCTCTGCTCATGCTTTGATTGGCTCTATGCTCCTTAAAGCTGTTTCACTCCATCCGTGTTCCTTATTACAAGCCTATATGAAGTCAGATTTACACGTCGTATTTGGTTTAGTGCTTTGCCTTTCGCATACTTCCATTCCCCTCGCTGGTTCCTGGCGCAACCACCAAGAACCCCACACGCGAGCCCGAAAGGGGGTTCTGCAGCTCGTCAAGGCTTGCTGTAGTGCAAATACCCCTGCAAGGAACACGACTGCAGAGAGTGGAAGCACCCGCTTTCCTCAGTGACGGGGAAGCACTTTAGCAGCTGAACATGGAGAGACAGGGGGGAGGTGAGACAAAGGGAACTGAAAGAAATGCTTCCAAAACGACAACAAAACCCCCCCTAAATGCTGTGTGATGTTACAAGTCACATTCCCCTATGCCATTTGGTCAAACAAACCTTAAAACAGATTCCCTGACAAGACTATCTCTAAGAACAAGCCTAGACCATTGACAACTGTCACTCTTTTGATATTTATATTATGTAAACGAGGCTGTGTGGAATTTTTATTTTCTTTTTTTCCCCAAAGATAAGTGCAGATCCTTACGTAACACACCCAGCCTAAATCTACATCAGCATCCTCAGCTTTTGGAAAAACCTCACTGACGCTCACACCTGACAGTACTCTGGCTCATCTTGGCCATACTGGAAACAGAGGGCTATAGAAACAAAAACGCAGCAGAAAAATTCCTGACCACAGACTAGAGTTCACGTAGAACACAAAAATAAATTAAGTAGTGCACAGTAAAGCCAACGACAGCTAAGTATATTTATACATCAATTATATGCAGCATGAGGTAATATTGCTCACATTATGGAGGGAGATTCTTAGTTGGTTTTGTTTCTTTTGAGAGAGATTGGATTTGTCCTGTGCGTATAGAAACTCCTGTAATATAACACTGAAGTAACAGAGACTTCTGTAAAATATATACCACTATCAGATAGAAACACACACGCTCTTCATTACTTATGTATACCACAATTAAATAGGTAAGTGATTTGATTCTTAGGATCTAGCTGAAGACGATTATAGTAAGCCATCTAGATTTTTATGAACCGTTCGGTTCTCCTTTCCGTTGTTGGAATCCTCTGATGGCGTGTATTGGACCTGATACTCTTGAAGGATTTTAAATACATCATGGTGTCCAAAATGTAAAGCTTCATCCATAGGAGTGTTATTCCACCTGCAAGAAGCAGCACAGTATTTCTAAGATCAGCGCGCAAGTACAGAGCCAAAAGCACCAAAAACGTAGTTCTTTACAAACTGCTGATAATGCAGCACGCAGACCACACCAAGTTCAGTAACTGTGAAAATACTTCGCGAGTTGAGCATAACCTTTTCAGTAACGGTTTTAATGGTTCGCCGTTTCTTATTCCTGCTGGCTCTGCAGAACCTACAGAGAACCAGGAGGACCCTGTTCCTTCTGCCTCATCGTACCGGCTCAGTGGGGCGTCTTATTTGACGGAGAACCTCTCCTCACGGAGGCTTGAGAGATGCCCTTACAGCATCTCTCCTCCAAACCTGCAATAAAACTACTCACCTGTCTTTGGGGAAAGGATTCACTTTGCATGCTTCCAGTAGAAACTTAACAACGTCCACATGTCCTGTAAGAAAAGCAGGATAGTAAGTGTACATTTTTTTTTATATATATATATATCTCTCTATGCATATACGCACCAATTTTTGAAAAGCAGGTATACAGTATTGTCACTCTCTATACATGCAAAGAAAACTGACCGCGCTCCATTAACGGAGAGCAAATCCCCTAGGAGGAGACGTTACCTTCTGCCGCTGCTACGTGCAGGGCTGTTCGGGAGTCATAGTCTCTCTGTTCCATATCCATTCCTGACAGAGCAAATCTAAAAATAAAAACAAAAACAAAAAAAAAAAACCAAAAACAAAAACAAAAAAAAAACCCAACCAAACAACAAAACCCCCATGGTTACAGAGAAGTCTTACACAATTAAAACAAGTTACAGAACTAGCACGGAACACATACCCCGATGTCAGAACGATGAAACATCTGCTCCAAGAGGACAGAAACGGTATCAAGAGCACATCGTGCCCTCAGGTATAACGAAAGGGGCCCTTACTGCTTGGGCTCGAAAAATAAGGTAGGGACTTAATTTTCCCTTCTGATCTCTAGGTGGTATAAGGAAAAATAAAATAAAAATGTCTTCACAGGGTTCCTAACAGTCAACATAGCCCAGTTAAAAAACATCTAACAGGGACCAGCTAAGTCACAGAAGTCAATCCATGCCAGCTGAGGAAACCCAGGAAGGGCTCCCAAGTCTGCAAATCCCCAACAGCGTCACGCGACTGGGAGAGTTCTTTCATCACGCTACGGTGCTCCAGGACAGCAGAGCCAAACTATACACATTTTTCCGGCAACTAACTATATTCAGGTATATTCTAGCCACATTAATATGCCTAGTCTCTTACTATTATTACTATAAATGTTGCCGGATTCTACTCCGGACTTAGAAAGCAAAGCTACATTTCCCAACCTCTCCCACAACGGCGTGCACTTCCCCGCCTGACTTCTTGTGGCAGTTTCAGAACTGAATTATAAAGCGGGCTAGAGTACAGCTAGGATCTTCTACCGTCACTATAGGCTAAGGACATTTATTTCAGTACGATGCAAAGAAGGGGAAAACAATGGGATTTCAGGATAGCGTGAGGGTACCTTTTCGATGGTTAGGTTTGGGGTTTTTTTTTGGTTTTTTTTTTTTTTTTTTT
>VXBH01001818.1:1220987-1239401 GCA_013400035.1 Rynchops niger
ACATTCAGCCTCCAGTGCAGCTTGCATGTCCCCAACATGGACACGGAGCATATTCATAAACAACCAACAGCAGGTACCACACAAGCTGCTTTCCTATTCCCGACCCCGCACTGAGGNATGCTTTCTTAGGGTGGGGTCTTTTTTGTGGTGAGGTTTTTTTGGGTTTGGTTTTTTTTTTTTTTTTTACCTTCGGAGTGCAGACACATCCCCCGTGTAGGCAGCAAACAGCAGATTTATCACAGACTTCACCTACAGAAAGAGATGAAAGCTGGTTTATTTAGCTTCTTTTCTCAAAAAGAAAACAAAAGGAAAACCCAGAAAAGCCCAGCATGGCCAGTGGGTCCAGTGCTTATGAACCTGTTAATTTTATCCCCTTCCTGGCCACATTTTGCAGTACAGCATAAAACACTGGAAGAATTTGTTCCAGCTTGCTCTGCTACCAGTACTTGTATGACTTCAACTTTGGAAAGACAGACAAAGACAGTCAGTGTCATAAAATGCACATTTTTATTCTACTGTGGTAAAAAAAAATATATATAAAAAAAAAAAAAAGAGCCTTGCTGTATGCACAAACCATATTTCTCTCTTTGATTGCCCAGTGATACCGAGCATTGAATTACAAGACAGCATCACTTTGCACAATTCAAAAACCATATATACCTCATAAGACAAGCTCATTCTGGAAAATTAAGAGGGTTTTGGTTTTTTTTTTTTTGGGTGTGTGTGTGCGATTTTGTTGGGTATTTTTGTTTTTATGGATTTTTTTGTTTTGTTTTTAATTAAGGTGACTCCGAACACTAAGAGATACCCATGATGGCAGAAGAGAAGAAACGGTACTGGTTTTGCTTTATATCAAAGATTTTCCTTGCGTACATCTAATACAGAGGCTTTCTTCAAATAAACAATTTTAAGCAATTCTACCCCGTAATGAACACTAGAAGAAAAGCAAGGTTTCAAGGCAGACAAAAGTAGGATCTTTTTGGGTCAAACAACATCGGTAAAGTCTCCAGCAAGTAGTGCTTTTCTCAGCTGCATTAATGAGTAAGAAACCATACTGCTCGGCTACCAACTTCATCCCACGCACGTCTTAAAAACACGTCCTGACTATAACCACTCGAAAAGTTTTAACAAGAGCCAAAAATGACAAGATGGATGGTTTTAAGCATCCCACCCTCAGCTTTCTTTCATAAACTGATACGGCCACTTCCAGGCACCATTTCACAGCATTTTCCAGCAAACTTTCTAAATGCCGCGTTGGGTTTTGAGTCTACAAAGTTCTGTCGCTGCTACCAGCCAAGTAACAGAGATAAAATTGATGCTGCATTGACCTTCCTCAAGAAGGAGGAGAAACCAACAAACAAACAAAAAAAAAATCACCGCCCACAAGCAAGTCTCCCACAGATTTCTGCAAAAACACTGGCATATTTTCCCAGGGCCACAGATGAGCCAACATCTGCGTGCCTCACAAACCAAAGCAGTGGAATTGCTTGTTGTTTTTTACACCTCAAATATGCACTGACGCAAAGAGAGGCTGAAGCAAAAGGAGACAGAGCCTGGATGGAAAGGGAGCCACGCTCCTTAACTCCAGCATCCACAAGCTCCTGCGGCTCCTCTTCAGCTTGCACGGAGAGGCTCATGAGGAGCCTTGCACAGCAGGTGTGAGACCTGCTCGGCAGGACCTACAGGTCTCCATCCCCTCTCAGGAGGCTCAGCATTCCCCCCCCCAGGCTGCTTCTAAACCGCATCGGCACCAACAGCTGGACCCCTGGGCACCCAGCACCGAGCCCAAAGCACCTGGGCCACCTTTAACTGTGCCAAACTTGGCACTGGAACAGGTTGCCCAGGGAAGTTGTGGATGCCCCATCCCTGGAAGTGTTCAAGGCCAGGCTGGACGGGGCTTTGAGCAGCCTGTTCTAGTGGGAGGTGTCCCTGCCCACGGCAGGGGGGTGGAACTAGATGATCTTTAAAGCCCCTTCCAACCCGAACCATTCTGTGATTCTGTGATCATTTCCCAGGCCCTCCTCACAAGCACTGCAGAGGATAGACCTGAAGTCATTCTGTTCCTCCCACAAAGATTTTTTTTTTGTTTAAAGCTTCTGGAAAAAAAAAAAAAAAAACCAAAAAAAAAAAAACCAACAAAAAAACAAAACCCAAACCAAAAAACAAAAAACCAACNGCCCGGCTCGCCCCCTCGCAGCCCCCGGCCCCACATGCAGGGACAGGACGGCGAGAAGGAGCATGCCGCGGGGACGCTGCGTCTTATGGTTTCTGCAGCTGTCGAGGACGCAGAGACTCGCCCCACCAAGGCCAGTTAAGGGCAGCAAACACCCCAGAGCCCTCTCACTGGGCTTTCAACAGAGAACATCCCAGTCACACCAAAATATTAAAGCCTCCTAAAAGAATGCACATCTTTGATAGAAGCTGGGCTGCAGACTGTATTTAAACACAGGCATGAAAGGGGAATTTAGTTCGATAAACGCCGAATTGCCATCAAGGTGATTCGGGAGTTTTCCTTGCTGCGAGAGAAGACGAGCATGGCTCCACCGCTGGTGCCCCGCGGGCAGAGCCGGAGGGTCGCACTCGCACAGCTGAGGTCCCGCAGGTGCCGAGCACCCTCCCCTGCTCGGGATCTAGGGCAAACAAAGGACATTCTGTCTTTCACAAAAACCATTTCAGAGGTAACCCATCATTTTGGCTGGGCTGCTTCATGTTTCAGGGAAATGCAAGTGTGTATTAAAATAATAAAATAAAAATAACACACATTCCTCTCTTACAAAAAATAACTTTCCAAGTGCAGCTGGGGCCAAGAATCTCTCTGGGGTCAGCTGAACACTTCGTTAAGAAGCCGTTTTCATTTTCTATAACGATGTGACAAAATGTAATTTGGGGGTTCCTGAGGCTTTCTAACACAATAATCTTAGGCCGTGTCTCTCAGCAATCTGGGAGAGGTTAAAGCCACTCCTTTCTTAGTATAAATAACGTGAAATCCAAGGTTGCATTATTATAAAACTGAACTTCTTGACAGATCAAAACAGAAAAAAAAAATAAATTTAAGCCCGGACAGAAGAAAAATAAACTCTGCTTCTTTAGTTCAGAAGAAGGAAATTCGAGAGGAAATACGACTGCTGTCTACGTAACAGTAAAGCTAATGGGATACACAAAGCAGGAGAAAACCATGTTTAGCAGGACAATCATTAGCAGAATAATTACCCAAAACTGGTCAGGAATGAACTCAAGCTGGAAAAAAGCAGACAACAGTGGAGCCGTCACAGCTGAAACAACCCCCTCTCGCTGAAACCTGCCCCCGTTCCACGTGAGACTTTAATGATTCTACAGACGAACTAGGTTGGATCTGCTGTCAACGGAACACACCTCGACTGTGACTTCCCCCTACTCTACCAGCAGCAAAGTCCAGGCCAAAAAATTAACAAATTTTGTAAGGTGCGAAATAAAATTGCTCAAAAGGCAGCCATAAACAAACAAAGATGGACATAAAAATTTAATTTGAGAATAAAATTCAAAAATCTGCGAATAGAAAATACATTTTGAATTCCAAGTAAGGATACACAGTTCCCACAAGCACGTTCTGGAACATCCCTTCGTTTTCAAGGGGCTGTTAATTTAAGTAGCATATACATTAAACCGTCATGTAAGAGGTTATCATTGCAACAATAAAAATCAAGCACAATCAAGGCTTCAAAAGCTCAAGTGAAAATTCTCTACCCCCAAACTCACAGCTTACCAGCCTGAAATAACAGGCCTGCGGCGAGAATCTAGAGCCAAAGAAACGCTGAAGTGGGAGCAGCAAATATAACTGTGGGGTTTTTAAGTGTAGGTGAGGAAAAAGAAAAAAATAGTGAAGACGACAGATGAGCTGTATCCACTCTAAGTAGGGCACAAGGGCCAAGGCAACTAATTTAAGTGTTTAGAGACTGTCACTGAGTTCCTCGCCGAGTGATTCTTGATCTTCTATGTGCCACGTTCAGTACTGGTGTTCCTGTTACCTGCACTGAGGAACATAATTTTCCCCTTGTCATGGGTTGGCCAAGGACAAGATGACAGATGCTCTCCCCCACCTTTCACTCCAAGGAGAAGGCGAAGAGAGCATCTGTTTACCTTCAATCCGACAGCCATGAATTACCTTTTTCTGCTGCACAGAATTCCTTAACCATGAGAATTTAATAAAAGGAGAAAGGATGGAGCCTTCGCTATATACAAGTTGGATCAAACATTACCATACAGCAGCACCAAACCCAGAGAGAAGACTGTTCCACCTTCTGTCACATGGGAGATAAAACCCGCATGCACCGGGCCAGAGGAACCTAACAGCTCCCTTGTCATCGCGCCAGAAATACCGAGCACTGCTCACTTAGCTATGACAAAACCCTCTTTATACACAAACACTTTTCCCGAGTGCTGGATATAATCCTCGTTATCCAGGTGGTGAAACCAGCAAGGAAAGGTCCCTCAGGAATATTCCCATCACCCAACATTAAAGATCAGAAGTCCCAGACCGCACAGCTTGTCCTTTCACCTTCAGGTTAGAGATTTCACCTTCAGTTTAGGTGTTAGAGATCTCGGGCTCAGCTGGATGAAGCTACGACCGGCTCAGTCTAGTGCTGGTGAGGGTCCTGCTTCATGTTAGAGGCAGCCATGACCTCCAAAGGTCCTTTCCAACTAACCGTTCTGCGAGTCTGTGGGTAAGAACATGAGCAGCACAAGAAAGAAAAAATCAAGACTGTTGTTGCCAAAGAACCGCATGGAGGTCAAGTCAAAGGAAGGAAGCACTCGGAGTTCGGAGCAGCAGGAAGTCACATGGCTGCGGTAGACATTTCGGATAAACACATGGGGCCAAAAGGAAAAAACACCAACCCAAAACCCTGACAGCACAAACCGAGTGAGATACGGCATTGAAAGCTAAGCGTTAATGGGATTCCTAGTCCAAAGCTTTCACGCTGCAATTATTTTCGCTGTGCTAAAAGTTTCGATCCTTCAAGCGGCAGGATTCAGGTGTGAAGCCAACTGCACACGAATGGAGGAGCAGCAGCAAAAACAAGGGGGCTGCCTCAGTGTTTCAGGGAGCACGCGCCCAGCGCACAGCAAGTATGCTGCTGTCCCCCGTTTCTCTGTAACACGTGTTGTCAAAGTACTTTGGTAAGACATTACAGTTTTGGGGTTGGTTGGGTTTGGGGTTTTTTTCAGGTTTGGTTTTTTCCCCCCCCCCCCAATTTCTCGAGTGTACCAACCTGAAAAATGTAATGAAAAAAGTTCAGCTTCAGTATTAATATGCTTATTGCAAGTGAAATTTCAACCCATCTAGTTGATCTGAAAGGCTTGACTGGTACGTGGGAACAGCCTTGGCGGAGTATGTGTAACAGAACAGTCTTTCCTAGTTGAGCTGCACACCCAAACCCAGCCCACACAAGAAGACTTATTTAAACAGTCTTAGCCTCATGATGGTTAATAGCAAATCTCCGTACAAGACTGAGATGAGAATCACTTTTCCCTTAACACAGACCAGTTTGGAGGATTTATTTATTTATTTATTTTTAACGTAGAAGAGCGGCACGTGTATTGCTGCCTAGCTCTAACGCCATCAACAGAAGATCTCTCCACACGCTTCACAGAGCGCAAGCTGCTATCGTTACCGGCTCCAAGACGGGAAACTGAGGCCCAGAGACAGAACTGAACTGCTGCAGTCTCCCAGAGCGACCTGGCACCTTCTGCCCACTGCCTCACACGCTTCAGCGTTATTATAAAACAACCAAACCTCAAGCAGGAGCCAAACCCAAACAGCTGACCCGAGCAGCCCCCCATCCTCTGTCCCTGCCCGTCCTGCTCCAATACCGCTGCAGTGACTCCGGCACAGCGGGGAGAGCCTCTGCTCCGGGCTCTGCTTGAGTCGGGAGAGAAAAGCCAAACAGCTGCACACGCAAAGGAAACAAATCCTTTAGGGGAAAAAAAAAAAAAAAAAAAAAATTAATTTAGCTCAGAGCTGGATTAATTCCATGAGAAGCTCTTAGCTAAGAAGGTCACTGAATCTGGATTTTAATTTCCTACTGTGTCCTGCTTCCTGAGAGTGCTGCCCTCCAATTTCTTTGAACATATTACAGAATTTACAGTCTTAAAAAAAAAAAATATATATATTACTTCCAACTCTACTGTTTCTCCAGGTGGCTGAGGAATACAGTCAAGCACAAGAGTTTGAAATGGTGCTGCTAAAGGCAATACAAACAAAACCCCCCTAATCTTTCTGATGCTCTTTACACGGTATTTAGGGACAATGCCACTGGTTAGCCTTCAAAAAAGATATTCAAAATACTGGGGGAAAAAGGTCGTTTGAATGCATATTGTTTCTCAAGAACTCTGCCATACCCAAACTTTGCTAGGCACCAGACTCACTGTGCTGACAGGAGACTTCCAAATACAAAAAGGTGGTAGGAGAGTAGCAGAGCTAGTCGAGAAAAAACAGACACCATTCTCTTCTCTCGGGTCTCATTTTTTGTGCTTAAAATGGGACGCGATGTTTCCTTTTGGGAACCCTGCCCTTCTGGCCAACTGGCTTGAAGAACAAAGTGTTAACCGTTCCCCCAGATAGCGCAGCGGCGTGGAGGTAAATCAGGGTACAAATTTCATCTCTTGCAGCTCAGGATGACCCTAACGAGAAGCAGCTGGCATACGGAGCCCAGCTCCCGATGCACCAAGATCTCAGAGTGGGTCCCAGATAAGCGAGACTCTTGGCTCGTGACACCCCACCACCCATTTGTCTCCTGAAAAACGCTCCCAGCTGTGGGAGAGCTGCCCTGAAACGGGACTGAAGCTCTGCAGCTCTGTACCAGTGCAGAACGCACCAGAGAAACGAGGGCGACGTCCCTGGAAGTGTCTCCGAGGCACAGGCCTCCACACCAGGAAAACCGCCTAACGCTGCGGCACAGTTAATCTGCATTTATGATACCTTGGCTGTCTTCCTTTGGCACCTGCACCAACAGCCGGGGATGACGCAGCACAATTCCCCTATTTAATACCAAAAAAAAAAAAAGTCTGACAGATGTTCTTTCAAAACCACGGATCCCAGCAACGCATTGTTATGGCCAGGAAAAAGATGAGAGCGCAAAGCGGCAGGTGATTTCTCTCCCGCGGGGTCTCTCCTCACCCCGCCGAAGGCCACCCGTTTGGCAGCAAAGGTCCCGCTTGCCAAGAGATGCCCTGGCCGCGGGCTGCCGCTGCACCCATTGTTAACAGCACACGGCATCGCTAATCCAGCTCAGCGCCGGATTAACGCCGAAACGCAAAAAATAGATTTTTAAGCTGCCTAAGGTGAGTGTTTGTCTAGTGAACAGGGATTAACATTTCATACTGGGAAGAGGCCGACTACTATAAAGTCTTCCCGTTCTCCTGATCTTTGCAAACAGCCACGTACAGACAAGTAATGCGGGAGCAAAGAGTTTACATATGCCAAAATGGACTGCACAAGGTCATAAAAGTTCCAAAATCAACATAAATTCGATTCACAGTACCGCTATTCTGCCACTTTTCCTAAAGCTGATCCCATGATGAGCGTCATCTGAGTACCTAGCAAAAGCAAATCATTCTTCCCGCTCTCCGGCCCATTTTATCAGTGGAATAAAATTCCTGAAATCTAAAGGATGCCAATATAAATTCTGGAACAGCAGTGGTGACCTATTAAAAAAAAAAACAAGAAAAAAACAAAAAAAAACCCACGCCAAAACACACACACAAAACTAACACCAAACCCAACAAAAAAACCCCCCACAAACACAACAACAAAAACAACCACCAGAAAAAAGGGAATCTAAAGCACAAATTAAATGCTTCAGTCACCCAGTTTTTACACACTGAACTGGTACTTCAGCTATGCCGAAGCATAGCCTATAGATGACACTCTCCCCACATGTAAGGTTTCAAAATAAAATTCAGAAAACACCCGCTCAAAATTAATTTTGAAGCTTCAACTCCAAAGTTAAACCTGGAATGCAAGTAATCCCTAAAAGGACAAAAATCAAGGAAGGAGAGGAACACACACATGCCTGTACATTTAGACACTAGACAGGACCGACTGTTTTTAAAAACTGGCCGTTTTTATATTTACAATTAATTCGCCATAAACTGGAATCTGCTCTCCGGGGCCTGCTGACAAGGCTAGTGTGGGGAAAAAAAAAATAAAAAAAAATCACTGTTCGAGTCCAAAAGAGAGCCACAGGTTTCCTTAAAAATACCATTCCTCAATATGAAATTAAGCGGTATTTTGTAAGGAAAGCAGCGTCAATTGGAAGTCAGTATCTTTGCAACTGAGCTTCTGCTTTGTTCCCCCTGAAATAAAGTGAAAGTTATTACCTAAGGGTTAGTAAAACTTTTACTTTGAAAAGTAAAAACTAATACTGAACTGTAAACAAATATCCAACCGAAACAACAGGGGTGTGTCAAAAGCACTGATGTATTTCTCCGTCGTCCCACTGGAGTTTCTCACAGCTTTTAAAACTGCTGGTTTTCAGTCTGGCCCAGACAAGACCTCTGTGACCCCCAGCGGTACCTGACGGACCGGGAGGGGTATTCCGATGTCCGCGGTGCCAGCGCTGGAGAAGCGCACGCGTGCCACCCCTCCCGCCTGACGCAGAAAACCAACAGTTACATAAGAAAACGGAATTTCTCAAAATAACTTAGTGAAACGTGCAGAAAGTAAGTCCTCTGCCTCAAGGACGAGCAACCAACAGGCCACACCTTCCTCTACAGCAACCCAAGGCCTGCTGCCTCCAGCAGGGCCTCTGCCCCGGGCGTCAGGCGAACACAAGGCTCACAAAAAGTTTAGAAAGTTAGAACTCCTTGGGAAAGTCACTGTTCCCGTTGTACTATAAAAGATTAGAAGATACGTGAATAAGTAAATGCATACACTTACACACCCTGAAGACACGCAGTAGTATTTGAAAATGCAAACACAAGGCTAACTGTTCCATAAAGCTTTCATTTCTTCTTCAAGACTTTTCCCCCCACCTCTTCAGCCTATTTTCTGCACTACTGATCCTTGTCTCCTCAGGTCATTTGAAGAAAGTGCAAAAATAACTCTAGAATCTGCAGATATTTACTCTTCCGTGTTTTGAAACTAAGAGGGGAAGTAAGACTTTGTCAATCTTTTTTCTCCAATCCGTTTTTAACACAGCAACTATCATTTCTTTTCCTCTAGATGGTGCAAGCTCCTCGTTACAGCCCGGGAGGGAGGATGATACCCAGCTCCTTTAGTTTTACGAGCTGTGGGTGCCGCGTTTATTTTTGGAGCCAAGGCTGCAACAGCGACTTTCAAAAGCTGCTGCCGCGGAGTTTATTTTTTGGAGCCTCCCCGGCGGAACGAACCTGAAATGCCGCTTGCACGGCAGTGATTCACGTAGCTTGTGCTGTTGGTCAAAAACGAACAGACTCATAAAACGCTTATTTATTCCTCAGTACCTGCCTTACGGTTTTCAGCAGCCATGTTCAAACACAATTCCTGCGTGTACCAAAAGCGAGACTGCCCAGACCGCAGCCACCCAACAGGCTGGACTGTGCACGTACACCTATCCAAAGCAGCTTTAAAACTGTTCTGCTATAGCTGCGAAAGCCTCAGGCGAGCCAGCTACTTACCCAGGTTGAGAGGGGAGCTTCTCAGCCTGCCCTTGCCCATATCAGGTGGCAATACGGTACTAACAGCCTCCCTATCTGCAGTCACTCTGACGAGTTAGTTGCGTTTATGACCACAGCAAAGACCCGTTCCAGTGCCCTGTAACCTACATACAGACCCTTACCGCATCCGACTACACAGAAGCACAAGGACTGTGTTATTTTAGGCATTCTCACTGCTTATTCGTGAATCTGTACTTTAATAAAAACGCTACAAACATGCTGGACAGTTTTTCCATGTTAAACGGGGTTTTTTTGAGGTTTAAGTTATTGATGTAACTACGGATTAGGATGGCAGCGGTCCGCAGCTGCTAAGAGGAGCTGGATCCACTATGAGAAGTTAATTGCTGCTCAATTAGGAATCTACAAGTAAGCGTATGACGGGGAATGGCAAGGGCAGCCCCCCCAAGGGCTAGCACTGTGGCTACTGCCGCCCCCTTAGCACCAGACAGCACTTCAGACCCAGACAGAAGGAAGGTGGGAAGAGTTATGAGACAGGCGTGACTGCTAACAAACAGATCAAATTCAGCAGAAAAAGTTACGCAATCCTGAGATTTTAATTTTTTAAAATTGTATAATCAAGCTGGTCAAAATCCTAGCATGCTTTTAAACGTCCTCTTTTTGCAATTCAACTTTTTAAGTTGCTTCAAATCCAAATCCGATCTTTTAGAATAAAGCTGGTCATTTCTTCTGCTGACTTCGTACACATTCAAATTAGCAGGTGGATATTTGACGGAACAATTCTACAGTCCTACAAACGTCCCTTTAGAAGTCTGAAAACAGCAAAGAGTTTTGACGAGGTTCAATTCGGACTCCGAAGCACTAACCTACAAACAAGCTTGCACTGGTAGCTCAAGCTTAGTAACTGCCACAGCAGCCATGTGTGTAGATGAATATAAGACACATCTAATTAAACCAAATATATACATTGAAGATTTCTCAACGCCGGGGTGGGAATCATAACTCCCTTCCTTCACCCTGAGGACAACTGTCAGTCTCCTTTACTGGATAACTTATAGGCTAAAGTCGCCAAAGGAAAAGGACAGCCTTCCTGGAGGTGAAGGCTGAGAAGAGATGGTTTCTCTCTCTCTCATCCTCATCTACTAGTTTCAAATGGATTTCCGCCATTCACATTTGCAGCTACAAAAAGACGTACTAAACCAGAATTCGCCTCTTCCAATCCCAACTTCTTGTTCTTAAGATGATCATCAAGTGGACACGCGATTCTGGAAAGAGTCTGTCTCACTGGAATTCCTTTACCTGCAAAAAGGCTAATTCATCTTAAATACTAACAGGCAGGAGATGCAAGCTCTTCAAGGACTTAAAAAAAAAATCCTTTATGCATATGGAGAACAAAAAAGTAAAGGTCATAGATAGGACTGAGCTCAGTTGTACAACTAACTTAGCCCACTTGCACACTCAGACATTACTGAATTTCATTCTTCTGATTTTTAAACAATAAATGAGATTTAGCATCTTGTAAATGAAAATTAGAATACTACATATTTCCGGTATATTTTGTGAGTCCTTAAGTAATAGTCTACTTCATACTATGTTTGGTTTTGCTCAAGTGCCCGGAAGACAGTAACAATGGCACTGGTTGGACTGTCCTTGAAGATGGCAAGCTACGAAAGCACAAACCTTATTTCATGACAACAAACACTGTGAATTTGCAGTAACTTGTTATTTACAGTTCTTGCTATTGATTAATTATGAAGTATTAGTAAACCAATTCTGTTCAAATTACAGACAAGACTATTTAATTAAAATGAATTAAAGAGTTAAGTAATTAAACAAGATCTTTACTAGATTCAGTGAAACACCTACTTACCTTCAGTAACTGAGATTCTTTCAGAAAGACCATTCCTGAAATGTGTAAACCCCACGGGGTGAGCCGAGGCTGTCTTGGCCAGCCATCACACTCCCCCCGCTGCCTCCCCCCAATGGAAGCAGAAGAATCAATCCTTCACCAATACCGACTCCAGAACTTGAGCTCCAGAGGTGGAGAGTGGGTCACACAAATAGAATTTTAGTTGAATCCCTGCATACAAGCATCTCCCCCAAACCTGGGCATTCAAACTCATTTTTATCTACAAAACAGTATGTAGTATCACAAGAATGTCCAGGGTGCCCGGATGGGGCAGTTTCTCCTTTCCTGTACCATCGTTAGGGGCAGGGGGTGCTCAGGTGACAGTGAGAAAAGTTGTGGAAGGACCAGTGCATGATGGGTTGTGTCATTCCCCTTCAAGCAGATAAACCCACCGTTAATGATGAACTGGTTCAAGAGTTACATAGTATAAAGAACACACAAGTCACAGCTCAAGACTGAGAGCCATCAACTCCATCAATATTAGATTACAAGAACCCAGGGACAGAAAATTCTCTAGCTGGAAGACATTTCCTGCAAAGAGGCCTCAAGATTCCCTTATACACAACTACAGTACTCAATATTAATAACAGGTAGTAGGATGGGCACAGCCAATATTCTTCTGTCAACAGAAACTCCTGAACAACTCATAGATGATCCTAAATTTTTCAAAACAGAAGGCCTTTAGTAACTAATGCTGAAGCTTCACCAGGGCTTAGATGCTGATGATGTAGTGACTAGTGAGCTTCTCTCGCATATGCATGCCTGGACAAATTGACGAGTCTGGCAGAAGAGTAGCTAGTCTCAAGTGCTACTCACTAACAATTACTTACAGATGTCTTATGCTTTGTTTCATACCCATGACCTTTGTTTTGGGGATGATTATGTTGATGTCAAAAGGTAGGAATACCGGGAAGAAGAGACAAACTTGAGTACCAAAACTGCCTTAACTAGCTTACAATGAGCATGGTCACGCTTGGTTCTACCTGCTGTTTCCAATTTCTTCTGAAATCTTCTGAATCAATGAATTATCATACTTTTTACTTTTGGAGACAAGAGAATTAAGCATAGCATAGACAAAACTCAAAAAACATGAAGTAAAAAAAAATAATCATCTTTCACTAGAGTTAAGGCCTAAAGTTGGTTGATTCCACATACCAACACGGTCTTTAAATAAACCTTTCATGGACATTCATAAACTCATAAATCATGACAGCAAGCAGAAATTTCTGAAGGCCTAACATGGAAAACCAAATTAGAGTAACTATGAATCAGGCAATTCCAGAGAACTGAGACTTAACAAGAGGGAGTAATAGAAAAATGCAACCTGGCTCCTGTCCCGATGACAAAATGTTACTGCTGTGTTGTTTGTCATAAAGCAGAATGACAAAGGAATAGTAGGTAGACAAACTATTCCAACACAAACTTTACTAGATTAAGTGAAACACTTATGGCATAAAGAGTCATAAAGACTTTCACCCTTCAAGTAAGACGACAAAGACTAGGCAAATTTTCGGTTTTAGTTGGTATGCACTTGCCATTAGCATTTTGAATGGAAATACTTCAATCTTGCTGCCATGTTCAAATCAAAGTTACATCGAAAAAAATGAATGACCCTCTCAAAGGCTTTAACTTCCTTTTCATCATTCTTTGGAGCAATGAAATAATGTTTTTGGCCAGTAAATTACAACTGGAAATTTGAAAATGGTAAAATAGTAGTTCTTGCAGAAAACTATTGCAGGAATCTTAGGGCCGTCATCATCTCATGATATGGATTTTGCTATTCCTGCTCAGTCCTTTCATAGACTAAATCCTGCAAACACTTCTGCAACAAAAGCACACAGAACGTATACAGAAATCTTAACAAGTGGAATGAACACTGACCAGTTGACCCTGGATGTTGGGGGAAAAAAAACAAGAGCCTTTGAAGTAGTGGATACAGACATTACTAACACTGCAAGATTTGGGACCAAAGGACTGGGATCAACGATAGTCACACGAATAAAGCGGAATGCTGATGGATGCTTTAGTGACGCTAGCTGTATTAAGCAGACAGGACAAAAGAATGTCTGCCCTTTCAAGGACCTATTGACGACTGATATCCACACAAGTGAGTAATGCTCCCGCTTTCCGAGTAGAGTAATGCTCCCGCTTCCTGGGTTGTAGGTACTTCGCAATGTATGGACAACAGCTTACTCTTATGGACATTTGGCTTACTCTTACTTATGGACAACAGCTCACTCTACAGGACTCAGAGCAAGAATTATTCCCAAAATCATAGAATGGTTAGCGTTGGAAGGGACCTTACAGATCATCTAGCTCCAACCCCCCAGCCCTGGGCAGGGACACCTTCTGCTAGACCAGGTTGCTCAAAGCCCCATCCAAAATAAAAGGAGGGTGTTCTCAAAAAATACTTAGTGAAACTTTACAAGCAAAAGACTGACTACACCCTACAGGCTGAAAGCAGAACAGATGGAACCTTACCAGAAATTTGCACTCTACTCTTGTTGGAATCATTGTTTCTAAACTATTAGGAACAAGTTTCTAGAAACCAGGTTCTAATTTTTAGACTCTTTATTCAGTACTCACTTTTCTTCCATCAGAAATATTTATTAGCTTTAACAGATCTTCTGCCTCCGTGGTTTTATCTCCAAACCCTGGGAACAGTCATATTATTCCCCATCAGCCTTTGATATATGGGGCAAAACGTCCTCAGCTGTTTTAGCCTCTTCTCCTATGACTGCTTCTCCCTTTCCTCAACCATAATTCTTAATCCTTTTCTGCAATGGCACGGGTGGGTTTTATTGTTTTTGTTTTTTGTTTTGTTTTTTTTTTTTTTTAAAAACACATTTGATCAGAACAGTTTATTCTCTGACCAGGATTACATTTTAATCAGTTGTCTTGAAACAATTACGGGTTGGAGAAGTTTAAAAGAGAAGTCCTTTAAATGAAGTGTGAAATGCACTTACCATGCAGAAAGCCAAAGCTACAGATATAACCAAAACCAGATCTACCACTCAAAAAAAAATTGGTATTGAATGAGTAATTCCTGAACAAACAATAAAGTTGCCCACCTCAAGGAAAAAGCTGGACTAGTGAATGACATCAACAGGAAGCAAGCAATATTATCTCTTCCTATCACTCCACTTGTGTTCTCAGTTCATTGTTTTGATAACTGCTCTGATCGTAAGAGGTCCTAGTAGTAACAGGCTGTCCCTCAGCAAATAACATACATCCACGTTTGCATTTAGCCTGTTAGCCTTAACAAAAAAATAAAGGGAATACAGAGTTTTAAAATCCCTAAATTATTTTCAGTGATACAATTTTTAAAATTCATTAGAATCCGGCAAGAAAATACAGCAGGAGATGAAAATGTTACTGCTGATCGAAAGCCATTTGATGACTACACCACTTCTAGAACTCCTGAAGGCCAACGAATTTGCCCATGATGGAAAGGTCATCACGTACAGTGATAAGACAGGAGTCACCATCACAAGCTGCCGAGAGGGAAAATTTCCACTGAAAGTTAGGAAAAAATTCTTCACGATGGAAGTGGTAAAGCACTGGGACGAGTTACCCAGTGAGGTTACAGAAACCACAAACCTGGAGTTTTTCAGCACTTGACCGGCAAAGTACCTGAGCAACATGATCTAACTGATGTTAGATCCTGCTTTGAGTAGGAGGTTGGACTAGATGATCTCCAGAGATCCCTTCCAAGCTCTGGGACCTTATGGTTTCACTCTTCGGTTGCTTACAGTCACTAGAATCTCCTGCACTTCATACAAATGGGTTATGATGATCTCACCCAGCTATGCAAAGTTGACCTGATTTAAGATACAGTACAAAGATAAATTCTCAATTTACAGCGTGCACAACAATTCTGGAATAACAAATCCTGTATACCAGCTGTTTGGCAACTCAAACGAAAAGCCTACTTAACAATAGCACTTAGCTATTGAAGAACCTTCCAAAGAAAGTAACATATATCTGTTGGCTGTATTATCAAAACAATTACTTCAAGTATCCAGAATACTCAACAATGTAAAAATAAGAATCAAATTCAAGCAATTTCACTGAAAAATCATGATGCCAAACAAATTAACAGAAGTGCAAATACGGGGGGTGGGAAGTCAGGCCTTATTCCAAGTCTGACCAATTAATAATTAATGTACAGTGATCTCTAACAGGAGAAGCCTTACAAACTGTCCATAATTCACAAAATACTGCTACTTAACCAGAGATGATCTGCTGTAACTGATCAGAGAAAAGTGTCAGAGGAAATCAGGAGAAAAGATATGCAGAAGACAGCTTTTGCCTTTTGCAAACATAACTGGTATCAGGAAGGTACGTGGACAACACTTCAGAAGGCACCGGCTATGTGCCAGCTAGATCAAAATCAGAGCAGAGCAGCAGGTAAAACTGGAAACGTTACCTTAGAACAGATATGCTCCCCCGCATGCCCGCTGCATAAACTAAATACATGAAAGTATGGCTGGCTGGAACATTATTGAATGCAGAAAAGCGTTCCAAAATTCTTTCCTTTTCCCCTTGTCCTTCCTTTAATCCTGTTTCCTCATCAGCCTTAGTGCTGAGGTGCCAAAGACTCTATGGTCAACCCAACGTGTAAATGTGCCTGTCTTTCCCTTTTTAAAAATCTGCAGGGTCCAGTTAACTCTAACACCCTTACTATAGGTCGTGCGCCCACCTCAGCCTCCTCACCTAAATTAAGTTGTTTAAACCATTTAAACTGGTGCAAAAGAACTACCTTGCCGCCGCCACCACCACACTTCTGCCAGCCTGAACTGCACCGTAAGGCTTTATTTCGTTAAACTGCAGCTTCAGATCTAACCATTTTGTAAGGCCAGCTACACCCAGAAGAAACGCATGTGCATTTTCAGAAGTAACTGCGCTATGTGCAGAGCTGTGCCACTCTTAAGCCTTGCAAAAACTTGTAGAAGCTCGGTATTCAAGTGGTATCAAAAGCCTGCATAAAGCAGCGTTAGAGGCCAATAATAAAATTAACTTCTACTTGCATGAAAACCAAAAGGAAACAGAGCATTTCTATTTTGCACACAATACTCTCTAGAAGGAACAAATGCTAAGTTAGAAGACATACTTGATTCAAAGTAGGTAGTTTAATGATTTAGACTGCAACAAACCATTCAACACACCAGGACATAAATTCCTGAAGGAAAATGGGACGGTGCTTGACTCATCCTTCACAAGCACGTCATTACCCCCACTACTTAGTCATGCGTTTTCTAGACAGGACAAGAACAACAGACAAGATACTAGCACAATTAAAAAAAAAAAAAAATTAAGCTTTAGTTAGATTTCTACCTGATTTAAAGCCTCTTGCCATCCCTGCAACTACTATAGACATTTGTGACATTCAAAGTCCTGGAAGAGACTCTGCATTGAAGATAAATTATTAGGTGCATTTAGTCATCCCAGTAAGAACTCAGATGGAAAAAAGTCCATTCTTCTTTCACTGGGATAACTGCTTCTGAACTCCCACCAGAAAACTACAGAAATGTTGAAACAAAGCTAAAAAAAANCACCGGTCTTCTGACATAAATGCAAAATGAAAAGCAAAATAAAAGAGCCAAAGTAATTCTACAGTAAATCGCCCGTGGTTCTCTCTTTGTATCTACTTCTCTTCTACCTTTCCTCATCTTTATGACTTTTAGAGAATAAACTCTTTTGATATGTGATACGCATAATGAATATACAGATCATTTTTAAAACCTAGTACAAGTAACTGCAGTTTATAAATCAACCTACAGAAAAGCTAAATTCATAATTACGGCCATCCTCTGTATGGGTATGTCTCCAGTGACAAAATCTTGTCTCAGAATCATCACATTACAAATACATCGACTATTTAGTATCTCAAATACATTTTCAAGGGGAAAAAACGTAAGCCTGTGACAAAGGGCAAGTGCTTTGCCAGGAACCCAGGTTCAACTAACTGTTGTTCAGACCCCACTGCTGCTAATACACAGACGTGGGGTTTGGACAGCCTTCCTTGCTGCGCAAAATTTATTACAAGCTGTATTTTTCACTTCATAACGCTCAGGATGCAACAGTTACTACCCTGGCACTGCTACCATTAACCACATATTTCCCAAGTGACTGAATTAGTATCCTCAAAACCACACAAATACACAGTGACGTTAATAACCTACTGCGCCACGACATTTTTCATTAGAAAAGTCACTGTGAGAAAGTTTTGCTGCTTTGATTTTTGCTTTCAGCTTTCTAAGATAACAGTTCAAAGAGAGAAATAATTAGATTATTGTACAAAATGTTTAAGAAATCTTAGGAAGGCTTTCAAAGACTGGTTTAACTAAATCTGCTCATTCCACCTACTCTTCCAGAAATTTTATCTTTTTTAGAACGGAGTGCTCACTATCTCACTTTAGTCTCAAAAACATATTTGAAACAAATCTGTTCTCCATTGAGAGAAAAAAAAAATACAATAAAAATCAGCTTAAAATAAATTTATTAAACAATACAAAAATAAGCATGCTGGAAATCAAGATACATAAATAACATACAATGCAAATGAGAAATGGAACACGAGACAGGTAACTTAACAACTGAGCCAAAAAGTACAACACAAATGCTAAAATAAAATTTAAAAAAGCATTTACATTTCTAATGAAATGTTAATGATGCTGACAAAGAAAAACAAACAAACAGCTAAAATGCTTGAATATCAAGAATTGCTATTACTGTAGCACAGGTGANCAGTGTTCAGGATACTAAAACTTTATATATAAATCATGAAGCTCATAATTAACTATTTTGCTCATAGCTAACTACTGTGCATCAATGACATGTATGTATCAAGACTGAGAGAAATAAGAACAACG
>VXBH01001818.1:1239469-1252628 GCA_013400035.1 Rynchops niger
CCTACAGAAAAGCTAAATTCATAATTACGGCCATCCTCTGTATGGGTATGTCTCCAGTGACAAAATCTTGTCTCAGAATCATCACATTACAAATACATCTACTATTTAGTATCTCAAATACATTTTCAGGGGGAAAAAACGTAAGCCTGTGACAAAGGGCAAGTGCTTTGCCAGGAACCCAGGTTCAACTAACTGTTGTTCAGACCCCACTGCTGCTAATACACAGACGTGGGGTTTGGACAGCCTTCCTTGCTGCGCAAAATTTATTACAAGCTGTATTTTTCACTTCATAACGCTCAGGATGCAACAGTTACTACCCTGGCACTGCTACCATTAACCACATATTTCCCAAGTGACTGAATTAGTATCCTCAAAACCACACAAATACACAGTGACGTTAATAACCTACTGCGCCACGACATTTTTCATTAGAAAAGTCACTGTGAGAAAGTTTTGCTGCTTTGATTTTTGCTTTCAGCTTTCTAAGATAACAGTTCAAAGAGAGAAATAATTAGATTATTGTACAAAATGTTTAAGAAATCTTAGGAAGGCTTTCAAAGACTGGTTTAACTAAATCTGCTCATTCCACCTACTCTTCCAGAAATTTTATCTTTTTTAGAACGGAGTGCTCACTATCTCACTTTAGTCTCAAAAACATATTTGAAACAAATCTGTTCTCCATTGAGAGAAAAAAAAAATACAATAAAAATCAGCTTAAAATAAATTTATTAAACAATACAAAAATAAGCATGCTGGAAATCAAGATACATAAATAACATACAATGCAAATGAGAAATGGAACACGAGACAGGTAACTTAACAACTGAGCCAAAAAGTACAACACAAATGCTAAAATAAAATTTAAAAAAGCATTTACATTTCTAATGAAATGTTAATGATGCTGACAAAGAAAAACAAACAAACAGCTAAAATGCTTGAATATCAAGAATTGCTATTACTGTAGCACAGGTGAACACTAAAACCGTTGCAGACTTGAAACATCCACCGCCTAGCCTCTATCCACGCATTCGTTCAGACCCGCTCACCGAACACAACGCAGGCAAGGGTGAGTCCTCCTGGCAGATCTATGGTCCCCGCCGCCTGGGTACCCTGCCCTCAGCCAGAGCCATCGGCAGGCATGGCAGGCCAGAACAAGAAAGCGTTGAGCGTAGGCAAGTTACAAAATAATTTTTCTAAAGGAACCTCCTCCTGACCCCTCCTAACTAGAGGCTGGCTTAAATTCTGAGACAGGCTTCAAAAGCATATATTACAGAACTGTAATATATCTATCTAAAGTAAGGATTGTGTAAGCTGTACCCTAAATATTCTTATTAGGCATATTAACGATCTAGTACTTTCCTTAATTTTACATTTTCCCATGCAGGACTCACCTCTACCGTAAGTTTTGTATGTAATTGACAAACATAAACACAGTAAAGCTTTTTATTTTCAAGCTGAAACCCAGATGGAACAATTTTCCATTGTCAGCCACGTTTTTAGAATTAGCTCCAAATGGTACTAAAAAAAAAAAAATCAGAAAATGTGTATAAAATTAGATCAAGCAAATCCTGCATCATACTTTTTCCTTTAATTAAATCAACAACGTGGCATCACTGTAAGTACTTTTCATTAGCAGCACAGGCACATTATGTCCCCTCTTGCAATTGAGGGTATTTCACGTAAAGACATGTAGTTTTGCAAGGTCTGAATACTTGTTATGTCTCTGTAACTACTAGTTTACTGTAAAATCCTCAAACGGGTGAGATGGTTTTATAATTCAAGATTTTGCCTTTATTTATTTCACTTTCCAAGGTAAGCACTGACAAAGCTAACCTTAATCATCAGTGATAAGATTATAAAACTGCTATTATTCAGCAATTTATGACTGACACTCATTACAGCCACAGATTTACCTCTTCATCCCAGTCGGACTTCAAATTCACTGAAAACTGATGTTCTGTATTGTTTTGCTTAAACATTTTAATCCTAGGCTTCAAAGACAGTCCTTTTACAATACATTGCTAGATGAAGATTATTCACGGTTTAGTCAGAGCTTATTTCAAATGTTTATGCAAAACTAACAATACCTAAACAGAGTAATTAAGAACAGCTTGCTTACTCAGAGAACATCAGCTTTGCTTTATGCATCTTCCTTAACTAACAAACACCCAGATGGGACACAAAGGGGCAGGAAAAACCTAACTCTCCGCTCATGCAAAACTCACATACGAATGCATTTTGGAGTTTGAGATAAACTAAAAGGAGAGGGATTGGGGGAGGGGGCAGGGAGAAGGGGTAGGGGTGTTACTAAGGAATCATCTGACATTGGCTCTTAAAATACTCAGCCAGCTATTACCATTTATCATTACTTGGACAAGTTTTCAACAGTTTTATAAACATGTCTCTGCATGATGTGTACTGGGGGTGGGATATATGCAATTTATCTACAAGCTTTTAAAGGGGAACACTTTATAAAAATAGACTAATTTCCGAAGATTTTTAGCATCAATAAGAATCTAATCTGCAAGTATCGAGAATTTAACCAGCCTGCCCTCTGCCCAGCATTGCCTACGGAGCCTACTGGAAGCTTACATAAACCATTTCAAGATGCGCTCTACTCAAGACACTCAAAATTATCAAATTATGCAGATGAACACATGCGGTTGCCTGCAGAAGAATGCAAATCCTGTTCCTTAGCAAGCTGACAGAGGTGCAATCTCACTATCATTTCAAAATAAGTAGCAATTAATGACAACTTTTTTTTAAAAATTTCAAAAAAATGTGTAAGTAAATGAAACCTCTGATCTTATATACGAACATGCACACACATTAGCTGTTGAAAAATAAGTTAATTGTAAATGGTTTTAGTAATATCTACCTACCTCCTTTACCCTGAATGTATTTTCTGCTTCCTACTTGGTTGGTTCCCTCCCTAAACTCAAGATTGCTCAGATTCCTCTCTAGGGTGGAGGGCCAGCATGATTAGCAAGGCAGACTTCTGAGTCATAACCACCAGCTGGCACTACGAGCAGCTAGCAAGACACTCCAAATAGTTTGGTAAGAAATCCTTCCGCTGAATTAGTTAACTTGCAGACAAGGCAGGTTCTCCCCCTGCCTCCCCCATCCCCCTCCTTCTCCCTGTCCTCCCCAGCCATTTTTGGTCTTTTTCTTTAAATGTTAGCATTAATAATTATTAAAGGCCTGATGAAAAAAAAAAATAGATCTAATCTTCACTAGCATGGCCTATCCAAAGGATCCATTTCTGTTTGAAGCAATTTGAAAGGTTATATGAAAAAAAAAAAAAAGGATACAGGAATAACATGACTCAGAACCTATCTCCACCCAGTATAGAATTATTTTGAAATTGATGAATTTGCTGTATTTTGCTCACACCATTTTACTTCATATTTTAATTAAAATTCTTCTGTCTTTACACGCTGACCCTGATCAGACGACATATCTAGAGTTCTTGCTTAGCTCTCCAGTTAATTTACTTAAAATTCTCGGATAAAACAAAATTAAACTGATATACACAAGAGTGGTATATCTTTGAAAACATTCAGGTTTACCTTTTTCTTTTTTTGAAGTAAACGTGTTTTAAGTAACTACAGAAGTCAGTTAACGGCTTGGGGTTTTGTTGTTTGCTTTCCCCTCCCCCTTGAACTTCGTGACAGTCTTTTTGGTATAGCACACAGAATTTACACAAAACGTATATATAAATGAAACACCAGGCAAACAATATTCAAATCAAAGTTAAATCTAGAGATGCTTGAGGGTTTGTAAAATGAAGAATTTAATGAAACTAGAACCCATTCATTTAGTTTTGCTCTCCCCGACCTTCCATTCTATACACTACGGTTCTGGAGATGTCCTCGTTTGATTCAGGTGACACTTTTTTCCATACTGTTTCTTTTAAAGCAAGTTCTTGCTGGAGATTCTCATAGTCCATTGGTCCAAAGGAATGCTAGTTGTTCAAGCAACATACATTATTTATTAGTGTATTTGAAGAAAAAAAAAAATATCTATACTTGCAGGCAATCCTAACAGACTCAAGTTTTTCACTTCTTCACATAAACTGTTATTATGGCTTTTCCAGTTATAAAAAATTCAAATTCCAAATTGGGTATTTTTAGATGTATACATGCAAATAGAAGCTCTTTAAAAATCATTCTACTGTATCTTCTCCTATTGAAATCTTCATGCCTTAGTTAAAACATTAATCTTAATAAAAGCAAAGAGGTTTTCCTTATCTCAAGCACCCTCACACTTTTATCTTGTGTACATGTAGCTGGAGTGGATTCAGTTCATTCCCAGAGATTGCTTATACCGCTTCCTTAGTAACAGGCACTTGTCTACGGCAATATAATACCTGAATCCACTGCCTGTACAACTCGCAGCAAGTCGTGTGGTCTCAGAGATAGCACTGTGAAAAAATGCTCAACGTACGTCTCATGCATTGTAGCACAGAACAGAGAGGCTGAGCCCACCAGCTGGTCAAATCTTTATTAAAGGCAACCAGAACAGTAAAACTCCTTGCAACTTTCATCAAATCCCGTATATTTACTCTAGCAAGGGAGATGAACTGCATGAAATGGAGCTACAATATGAAATTCTACTATACAAAACCCTGTGATAGTGTGGTCCACCCAGGTAAGTGTCCACTAACAACGTAAGCTAACAAGTTTATTTGAAAGCTTTGATGCAATACATGTCATTGAGCAGTTTTGCGTTTAGAGAAGAACTTGACGTCTACAAGCAATACTCACTAAACACACATATTAACTTACCCGCTGATCACCACCTTCTCTGCGAGGATCAAGCTTTTTTGCGAAGTGTCTCAAATTGTCGTAGTTATGGAAATTGCACAAAGAAACCAGATCCTGCAAATATTTAGAGAACACGCATTATTATTTGTGTATGAGTCAAATGCGTATGAGACTGTAATAAATCTACCATTTATGTTTTACATCGTACCCTAGTAACTTAAGCCAGTCATCAGAGAAGCATACTTAATAATTTAGTGCCAATGTCGGTGAGGCCTTTTGAACATAACACAATGATATGATTAAGTTCTAATAATACCTTTAAACTACTTTTTAAAGTAGTACAAAACAGGTAGCAAATTGCAAAATATCTCTTGTAATGTATTTCTACTCCAGCTGTATTAAACACTTCAGGAACAGAAAGAATAGTCTGGGCCAGTCTAGTACATAAAAACTTTTAAATTCAATCAAAAGAATAAAACAAGAAGAGGTGTGACATAGTTTATTTTACTTCACTTTGAATCACAATATGAAATGTTATAATTACAGAACTTTGCTATGCCATTGTATTTTTAAAAGTGACTATTACATCACATTACTTGCGTGCCATGATGATTTATCAGTTTTTAGGTCTCATTACAACACAGAATAAATGCAGTAAATCCTTCACCTACCTACTGTTCTATGATTTTATTTAAATTATCAAGTACAAGACTGTTTCATAAGAAATATCTTAAAACATCTTAAGTGCAATTAGTAACTTCCTAGTACTCTTACTTTACAGCTGTACAGATGTTAGATGAATAGAAGTATAAGAAGTTTTAACTGCTGCTCATCCACATGAACTAAGTCCTTGCACACTGTAAAACCCGTGCTGTTAGCAATAAGCTAAGTGAAGACTAGTGATACAAGTCTTCACCCCAGGAACTGAAGTTCATCCAAACTAGTATCACTACAGCTTAACTGTTATCACTACTTTAAAAAAAAAAAAAATAAATAAAATAAAAGAAACCCCACAACCAACAAAACAAACACACAAACAAAAATCCCAACCAGAAACAGCCTGGTTATGCCTTCAACTTCCAAAGCATTAACAATAATCTTACATTTCCTATGGGGCTCTAGATAGCCTGCTTATCTCATTTTTGAGACTTTTCCCCCCCCATTTCTAATTACCTTTTTTTTTTTTTTTAACATTCTCCTCTCCCACAAAGCATCTATATTAATCATTACAATGTACTTTACACTATCTCTCCTGCTTCTAATGCTGCTACCAACAGACTGTCCACAGCCCTTTCAGAAGCAAGAGAGACAAAGCTGGGAAGAGCTTGCCCCAGCAACAGGGTCTGACATATGAAGACCTTTTTATGTCAGATTATTCACAAAAATCTGTTTAAAAAAAAAATATATCAGAATATTTCATGGAATCTTTTTTTCTTTTATTGTAATGAAAAAAAAGAGTTGCATTTCCAATGTTTTGAAAATTGTTTCCTTTATGACTGGAGAGGAAAAGTAGTCTATAAATAAAGCTCTACAGCTTCTAATGCAGAATACAGAAAGACCAGCTCCTTTGTTACTTCATGAAGTGTTCCTTTTCAAAGCTTTTCCACAATAAATTTCTCCAGTGTTTTTGGCATTGTGTTTTCTAAATCCTCACTGAATTACAGTGTTAATTATTACTAAAATGCAAACACCTCTTATTGGCTGTACACCCTTGGATCAGATGAATCTTGCTATGCATGGAAGAGCAATTAATCACTATTTAATTCAGTTAGATCTCAGCTATACTAACTGAAGCTCAGGAAACATCAACTGCAAAGAAAAAAAGAAGAAAAAAGAAAACAAACAAACAAAACAAGACACTAAAGGCAATGCTGCTCACATGACAAAAGTGAATTCCTTTAACACTGTTGCCCATCTTGTCCAAAGGAGGTGACCAGCACATCAAGCCCATGACATTAGGAACAACCAGAAGAATCCCACCAGCAACTCCAGATTTTGCAGGAAGACCAACCTATAAAATAATCAGAGAATTACTGTCCTCTGCAATTATTATTCACTATTGTAACACAATGCACTAACGTTTTACTTAAGATTATTACGCAGCTTTTATAAAATGTAGCTTTGGAAAGTACTTTAAGCTGTGAAAGCATTATTACTTATCTCCTTTTAGATAGACAATAACCAGAATCACAGTTTCTGGCAACCCGAGGTATGCGATCGTCAACTTACTTGCTCTCAGCAACACAGAGAGTCAGTAATAGAGTGAAAAAGATAATACAGATCTATTATAAAAAAGCAAGTATGAGTAAGCAGTAGTACACAACTGTATCTGTCATGAACAGTTTGCAACAAGGGAGTAGTACAAAGCTGTATACATTAAAAAACCTTACTGGAAAAGGTAAGAAACAAAAACCCAAGACAACAGAAGAGCCTGTCCATAGAGACAAACAATAATCTACTTATTTACAGCCTGGATAGAGGTATTCCTTTTTTCCCAATAGGAATTAACATGTCACATATCCCCACAGCTCAGTAAGCAGTATCTTTCAGGTCACACAAAGTATCATAATCAGTTTTACACATATGCAATAACGAAAAACTAAAAACACTCAAAACAAATGCTGAAGACACAAAAAAGATGCAGTACATCTTGAAATACTTACATATAAGAAATGTAACTGCGGGGAAAATAGAAGCACGGTACATATGCTGCGTGTGACAGCCAGTTTTACAGCACACGAGAACAATTCATGAAACAGCCTGAGTCAATGATGAAAAAGCAACTGTCTGCAAAGGCGTTCTGCCATCCTTTGCTCCCATATAACAGGATTTCTTCAGTTATGCTGTCTCCAGTTACATCTGTAACCTGTTTCTCTCATGAACAGCCTCTCTTGAAGGACAGTATTCATGTTTCAACACAAAAAGGATTCTCAAGCGGGAAGTGGCAGAGAACAGTAAGCACTATAAGGTACGGTCTCCTAGTTGTGCCATGAATTCTCGGTGAGATTTTCAATTTCTAAACAGTTAATGTAACACCCCCTCCCCTATCCCAGAAGCAAGCCAGCCCTGGAACATAGAAAACAACAGCACAGATTAATCTGCCTGGTCAGCTCTAATAAATATCTGAAAACTACTTACATGGAAGGCAAACTGCCCTGAGAAGTCATACATGCCACAGGAATGCATTAAACTCAAGGTATTCCGGACTGCTTCAGGACTCAGTACTCTTTCACCAGTGATCGGGCAAAAGCCACCATTAGCCAGAGTTGCTGCCATCACACTTGCCGACTCACATGTTACTTCTATTGAGCAAAGCTTATGAGAAAGAAATTGCGATTGTAAGAACAGACACTTCTAGCACAATAGAGCCAACTATAGCAGGATCAACAATCTGTCTCTATAGAAATAACATTTCATAAAATAACTTGTAGCATAACATTCGTTACAGGTGATGCTAGTAGCATCAGCTAATATGGTCTGAATCTTCCTACTACAAAAATTCCCCAGGAACAGTGTTTGTAAGCCCTCTTAATAGTTTGGGACAGTATTTTACGTGGGTCAGTGTCTTCGCTTGATTCCTCCCCCCACCCCCCCTTATGTTCCTTTGAGAGGAAGAGGTCTGGAAAACAATCTCAGTATTTTGCATCTGCTTAAATGGCAAAGCCACAGAATGACTGTTTTTTTCGATTTGAGTTCGGTTTGTGTGGGGATTTTTTAAGCTTTAGAAGACCACACATATCTACTCAAAGCACATTTTAAAGCTGCAGACTCTAGCACATGCAAGTCTTAATGCCAGCACTTCCTGCTGATGCAGCCTTATTTCACCCTTCTCTCGTATATGCTTTTTGATACATTAATGATACGACCACACGATAGTTTCTCCCAGGATCCCTGCTTCAGTACAGACTATACATACTTTGGTGACACATCAGGAAATGTGATGTGATGCCATCACCTGATGCTGCCTCATTTCTGCAGAAACCAAAAGATAAGCTGGTTTCAACCTGAAATGCTACTCTGAAAAGTAAACAGACTAGTGCTTGTATTCTTGCTTTTTGGCAAACAGTCATTACATGATACTTCATGAAGTTACCTAAGCCAAGTTTGCATGAGCAGTTACTACCTGGAATTCTTATTTTCCGGGTGCCAAACTCAATACATCCTAGTCCAATCAACTGGAGTTGCAAATCAAGAGATTGTCAGAGACGCATCTAAAATGGCAACTGTGTTTTAAACATATGAAGTATTACATAAGACCACCTACTTTGAAAAAAAGTGTTTCTAGGTTCTCAGTTTAAGCACCTGCGTTTTGTACCTCAGTTCTCTAAAATGAGAATAATCCATCCTCACTTTACAGAGACAATAGGAAAATAACTTTAGTCCTGGTCAGAAAGTTCCCGGTTACACAAAGGAGGACGGAGCATCACAGAAAACACAAAGAAAAGAACTAACTAGCCTTCTAAGCAGAATCTGAGCGGAGCATTGGGAAGTAAGGGTTGCACAGTGAGAGGAAAAGAGAACAGAATTGCCGCTCGGGTACGAGCTGCCCTTTTTCTGAGTATGGAGTGAAAAGGGGATTTTGCAAGTTGGGGNTTCTTAACTTATGAATAGCTTCGCAGTCAGAAGCGTATCAGGACTTGAGGCAGTGGGATAGGAAACATTTAAAAACATGTTTAAACAGTAAATTCAAATACATTATCAGTTTTGTTCTGTAATAACAGAAGTTCAGAGTAGACTATTATCTTCTACCTAGTTTCAACTCAACAAGAGGTCAGCTAAGGCTAGTCACATACACCTCGCTTCATAAACAGTCATTGGGTTTAAAAATTAGAGCAGGTGCGCCCCAATACAAAAATTCAGATACAATTTGCATTTAAAAAAATCCTGTTTATGATTTGCATAAGTAAAAGCAAGTCTCATGAATCAAAACCAGATTCATTTTGAGAACTAAACTCTGGATTTCTTTTTAAACCATCCCAGATGGACCGAATCGAGTAACTCAACTTGAACTGCCTCTTGAGAACTACGTGCAGCAGAGCTGAACGAGTTGTGAATGTTTTAACATTAGGAAGCCCTTACTGAGGAAATACCTCACGCTTGCCAAGTTCTCATTTTGTGACAGTTGCAAATAACTTGCTGAAAACAAAAAAGGAAAAAAAAAGGGGGGGGGAGGGGAGAACATATATGACTAAATTCTTTGTTTTACTCATAAGCATTGAATTAAACAAAAAGCAGGAGATATTCATATTATTTCATTCATAACACTACCCTTGAGCTTGCAATAGAGCATGCATATACTGTTTTAGTCACACACTGAATTTAAAGCACTTCACAGTACAATAAAGAGCAGCAACTCAAAGAAGCAGAAATATTTTGTCAAACTCACTGAAGTAATACAAGACATTTTAAAGTTCTAAGCACTAGTGTTTTAAAGACTATTGCTAATTTGCATGAGCAATAAAGACACCTAAGACACATCACCTAACAATAGCAAGTCTGGATACATCAGACGTACATCATTCATTTCCAAACAGAATTTAACAGAAGCTGACAAGTTTAACTGTAAGCCATTAAAGCCTTCATATCCATGAACAGATCAGCTTCTATTGCTTATAATAGTAACTCTAAGTCTATAATGAGTCTCAATTTTCAAGTCAGTTACCTGGAAATAGAAGTCTAGTATAGCAACCATATCCGTGCCTTCAGGAAAGCACTGAGGAAAAAAAAAAGATAGTCTTTACGTAAAATTATAATTTTTTTTTTTAAATATCAGTTTTAGAGAGACATAAATTAAGCTATATCCTTGTCAGCATATGTAGCATCAGGCACATTTAAAATTAAATAAATATTTAAGTGTAACAAGTAGAAATATTAAATATTAAATCATGTGGGATTTAACAGTAACACAGTGCACTGAGGTCAATAAGCAAGGTATTCAAATACTTTTCAGTACAGCTTTCAACATCTTTAAGTCAGTAAACTGCAAAATGCATCTAGGATTTTTATAAAGTCATCTGTATGGGACAGATTATGTGTTTTACATCAAATAAAACAAATTATCGTGGCTATGATACAGAAAAGAGATTACAGGTGTTCTATTAGAATGACACAAGTATCACACTTTAAATGACAGCTTTTTGAGTAACAGTATGAAAACATACACAGTATTAGAACAATTTAAGCCATACTGTACATGAAATAAACTAAAAATCTTCACGGACTATGAAAAGAACCCCATCACAGAGTCTTCAAAATACAATTAAAAAAAAAAAGATCAACCTTTTTTTCTTTCAAGTAATAGCCGATTGCAAAGTTTCTATCTCCACTCTCTCTTTCGGACTGGAACCTTAAAAGAATTTAAAAAAAATACAGAAGTGAGACAAGACAACATGTCAAACTTTCAAAAAACCCGCTGAACTTCTGAGTTGCATAATATAATTCAATAAAACTGTGTGTAAAGGATACATTACTTCTGAGCACATTCTACTAATAGGACAGAAGTCCATAGAAGCTCACCCCAGCACACCCAGTTGGCGTGAATTAGCTTTGACACCCAAATACACACAGTACTTGTTGCCTACACATACAGAAGCTGACTCAGAGATCAGGCAAAGCAACAAAAGATCCTACTCTTAGAATCACAGAATTATTTAGGTTGGAAGAGACCCTTGGGATCGTCGAGTCCGACCATCGACCCAACTCTGCAGAGTTCTCCCTTACACCATATCTGCTAACACATCTGAACGACTCTTAAACGCATTCGGGGATGGTGACTCCACCACCTCCCTCGGCAGCCTATTCCAGTGCCAAGTGGAAGAAGTGTTTCTGAAGAGGCCATAGGGGAACGAAACATCCCCCAGGGAGCTGTAGTGAAAGGGTCATTCACTGCCAAAACCCACCAAACTAGGGAGGAACCTGAGGATCAAGCTGCAGGTCAAAGAGCGACCAGACTGGTGGCTGCACTGTTTGTCATGATGATTAATTCAGGATGAAGCCTAATGGAGGAATCTGTATGTATACAAGGGTAGGTAATTCTCATCGGTCTGTTTCCTTCCATGGTAAACGCTTTTACATTACCAAAGCTCAGGAGAAACACAAGTTATCTCATTTCTCTCCTCTGCATGTGTGTGCCAACCTGGAAGCAACCCTGCTATATGGAATCTTTATGATTTTCCCAGTGCTGCCTCAAAGAGCTCTCAATATTTGGGAAAATGTTTTAGAAAAAGCAATTAAATATGCAAAATAAAAAAGCATAGAGAGTCCCAATTGTATAAAGTATACTTTCTAAACATTTGATACGCAGCCATCAACACGCAGAGTTTAATTTTTAATATGAATGCCAGGAAGATAAGTTGCACTTACAGCTCTCACTGCCAAAGCCCCACCAGAGCACTAAGACAGAATAACGAGGTTTCAAAGAGGTAACCAACACTTTTAGGTGAGAGATAGCCACACTGATGTCAGAGCCGTGCACAACTTTGGTTCTGGAAAATTTTAAGCCAAAGACAGCCTCTAATAGTAGGGATGAAATGATGGTTTCAATGTAAGTAACTGAACTTTGCCATAAGCTCAACATGCCCACTATCAGGTGGCAACTGCCAACTATCAGTTTCCATCTAACTTCAGTAAGTAAATAAAAACTACTTACGTAGCATTACTGAATCCAACATATTCATTACCAGCCATTTTATTCATGAATTGCATCACCTGTTAGAGACAGAGAGGAAGGGGGGGAAAGCATGCTAACATTTTCAGACATTAAAGTTACACCTGATGAACTTTCAATCCAGCCTTACCCTAAATCTTGTAACACAATTTTACAAATGCAACCCAAACCACTAAATGTTTAAACAACCAAGTACAGATAAAAAGACAAAACATTTGAAATTACTAAAATTTCACTTGCAATTCCCTCGCTATCTGGAGACTTTCACCACCTAATTTAGTTAAAAAAAAAGAAATGTTGTAACATTAACTTACGTAGTCAAATTTTTCTGCGTTATTTGCTCCTTGCTGCAAGAAAAAAAAAAATAATTTACAAAAATTGTTAACATAAGAAAGACGCTAGTTCAGTTAACAGTATTAGGCTTTTTAATGCATATAACTAAGTTATGAGGCTAATTAAGAATAAGGTACTACAATCATTTTGTATATTAATGAAAAAATTAACGTGTTAGGTAAGTAAATCTTTAATTATCATTTAAATTAAATAATCCTATAAGAGTCTTATCAAACACCTGTATGTTGGAAATGAATTTAAACTGAAAAAGGTATGCTTTATTTTAAGTGCTCTCTATTCAACTTTACATGTTTAGCATAAGTAAATGTAGTAGTTAAAGCAAAAAAATACAAAAGTAGCTACAATCAGGGTAATTATAATAAAAACACTAACT
>VXBH01001818.1:1252675-1284679 GCA_013400035.1 Rynchops niger
TTTTTTTTTTTTTACAGATTAGTAACCCAAAGGCATTCTTATATTACCAGAGCTGAGCATAGGAAAGTTCAGGCTACTGAAGTTAAAAATATTTCCATGGCTAGCGCCCATACTAAAAATTTAGATTAAAGACTTAAAATAAAGTGTTACCCCTTACTATGAAAATAATTGTGTTTAATCATAAATATCTGATTTGATTAATGTCCAATTAATATGCTACCTATTAAAATTAAACAGTTAGAAAAACAGAATTTCACATCACAGAGTACATCACTGTGCTAACAACATAAGGAAAAAAATCTAAATCCAACTTAATAAGGATGCTAGTGAAACTTAATTCTTAGGGTTGGCTGGTTTGTTGTTTTGGGGGGGAGGAGGGCTGTTAATTTGGGGCTTCCCCCCCATTTAAGAACATTCTCAAATTTAGTAGCTGCCAGTTAAAGATGTATTAATTCTTTACAGGTCTCTGACAGGGGACCTTCAACAAATTCCTATAGCAAGGCATTGAAAAAGGGGTGGGAATAAAAAGAAAAAAAAAAAAAAAGAAAAAAAAAGAGTGCATGGTATACTGGAGGGAGTTTTTAATTTTTTTNTTTTATTTTTTTTTTTTTTTTTTTTTTTTTTTTTTTTTAAGTAGCCAAGTAGAATTTTTGAGGAAGTTTAAAAAAAACAATGGCATCGCATACACAAGTTGAAACAATGCATCTGGAGAAGATGATTTTATAAATAATTTTAGTATTTTAGTATTAGAGATACTCCATTCAGACAACAAAACTCTGTTTAACATATCTCAAACAATTCAAGACACTACCTGCACTGTGTTTAGCATGGGAATGGGGAAGTGGAAAAAAACTGAAGCTTTAGATCGACCAGTATTTTACTTAATGAAATGTGTAAAGCCAGTCTCATTTCCCACTCTGTACATGGATTAGGGTGTTGCAGATACTCTTTGAAGCCCATGCGTCAGCTCATCTACAAGAGGATGCGCCATCATACACGTACGATCACTAGCTGAAAGGAACACCACACTGCTTTGTCAAAATTATGAGCCAGTGGTTACGTTCTGCTTAAAGGCTAATAACCTTACTCTTACAGGCAATAATCTCTAGCTAATTTGCAATAAGATAAAAAAAAAAAATCATGATACAATTCATCAAAATGTTCCTGTATAATATGCCAGAACACAAGTCTTAAAAATTTAACTCCAAATCTGTTCAATGAAAAATAATTAAAAGAAGAAATTACCAACTTCATTGAACTGTTGCAGTTGTCAAAATATTCCATAGATCCTAATGCTGTAAAATATGTAACAACATTTAAACCACAAAAACCTTTTCAACCTTTCAAATGCACAATGAACATCTTTTTCTGGGAAAGTGGGTCAGCATTAGTTATAGGATGCTGCATTGATAATTGTATGGTTAGACATGTATAATAAATCGAAACAAGTTCTTTTGTTAAAAAAAGAAAGAGGGAGAAAGGGATCATGCTTTCTGCAAAAATGTAAATACATAATACGTTTTTTTTTTTTTTCCCAGTTGAAAAAAATTCCTAGCCCTTCAACAAAAACCTGGCTTTACCAGCAGCATATAAAATTGATGGGAAAAAGACTCAATGCAAAATTTTCCATGTCAACTTGTTATAAAAAAGGTTTATTTTTAAAATTTACATCTAATCTCATATTTCAGAAAGGAAATCTTCCGTATACTAACTCAGATGATGCATTTTTAGTCCTTGATGTTCCACAGACTTATATAGGTACTTTATATCGCAACACAAAAACATCGTTACTGACATTAGAGCGCTCATATACCTAAAATATTTGCCTAAGTAATCATATGACCAAGACCTCAGTATGGATTTAACATAATGCGTAAGTAAAACAGAAAACTTTGCTTCCATACACAAGATGATGACTAAAAAACCCGACATGTTAGTTTCCCTCTTTCAGCAGCTGACAGAGGTATGCTGCTGCTGCTGCTCCTCCTAAAAAGCTGAAGAGACACAGAGGCAACACACATTCTGTGATTAAAACCCAATTGCAAATACAAAATCCTAACATCAAGAATACTGAGCAACTTTTCCGTAATAATTTAAACAAATGGAAGAGACAACAAAACTTCTGTTCTTGCACAAGTGCTTCTTATTTTTAGCTGGACTGCAAGAGCTTATGAGTTTGGGGCCACTGCGACATTATTTCTTAAAAAGCACTTGTGTTTAAATTCAAATGCAATTCATCTGTCTGGGACATCAAAAGAAATGTTCCATGCACTAAATCCACAAACACTCAGTACATTTACTGGAATATATATGTTCATATACACACTTACTGTATACATGCCTGTGTGTATATACATATGAAAAAAATACTTCTAAATGAATACAAAATGAAATTGAAAATGTTAAGATTGTAGTAGTTGGATAAGCAGAAAATTCAAACTTGCCGAAGATTCAAGCTTGCAGCAGACCACTCAGTACAATTTTGTTCAAACTTAAAACCACAATGGACACTACGGCTGTCAATCATAAATTTGAACTTTCTGAGTGTGTCAGGTTTTGGTGATTTTTTTTTTTTTTTAAACAAGGTACTTTTATTATTTGTATATTCTACTAGAAAAAATATAAGTGGTTGCATACGTTGCATGCCTACACGTACATAGGAAAGAAGAGACCCATGGATACTTACCAGAGCTTGCAACAACAAAATTAGACAATATTTATAAGAAAAGTATTAGCCACTTTTCATTGATCAACCATCAGTGTTTATACAATATGACCACATAAGCTCTTACCATGTGTCTCTTGTTAAAATAAATTTTTCAATTTTGAATCTAAGCCAAGCCAATACAAACATCTGGATCATGAGAAGTTTATAATCTTCTAACAATAGAAGATTGTTTAAAAATAATTTCTGGATTTTTTTTTTTTCAGCCAAATTTGTAACCTAACACTATATTGTGATGAAAACATCCAGAAAAAAGAAATCATAACACTATGTCAGAGTGCAAAAAAACCCACCATTTTTTACATTTGTGCATTTTACATTAACTGTTAATATCTTTAGTTTTCTGTACTTACACACTTTTAATATTTTATTTGTTAATCTTGGCCTGTTCTGTGAGAACTGGTGTCTTGAGTGCTTAGCATGCCATTTTCAGCTCTGAAATACTTGAGAGCACACTGTCACAGACAGTATTTGACCCACTAAGACCAATACTATTACTATTTCAAATAAGGTAAGAATTACTTGTGTCCTTCAGCTATGAAATATTTGCACGTTACCACTGAATACATGTCATTTCATGTATCACTACTACATAATCTATGCGAGTAACATCCAATATATTTGAGTTATAATAAAAAGCAAGTGCAGAATGATGTGAACACACATTCTATCCAAAATTAGTTACTACAGGAAAATGAGTAAACCCAGGAAGAGGGGAAATGTCACCAAAATAAAGACAAGTATCTGGCAGAGAAGATCACAACGTCAACACATGTTTTAAAGCGGTATGTATGTACATTTATACATCAGTCTAACAGGAAGGATAACTGGAGTGGGCAGCGTACAGCAATTAAGCTAAACCTGTAATATTTAATATTTATCATAACTATATTGTCAAATAAACCCAATAAACCATGCATTTTCCCACCCCTCAAGTATTAGACCATAACTATGTAAGTTTCCTAATTAACTGCTTCCTGACAGCAAATGGACCCTTGGCACAGCTGGACAGGTTTTCCCACCACTCTTCACCTCATTTATTTTATGCCTTATCAGAATAATTAGAAAGCTCTGAAGTATATCGGGTACACGTTTTTATGTTTTGTACAACAGAGAAAAGCTTTCATTGAGTCAAGTTTTTTCAGGGTCAACAAGATCAGCATTTTCGTCTTCCCATACACCAATTTCTTTGCAAGGACTAGGAATATTGCTAAGTCCCCCCCCCAACACGTCTAAATGCTTCCCACGTTAATTCATTAGCCCGGAATAACTCCCTCCACTGGGTGTTCAAGTCTGTTCTCACTGTGTGTAAGATCATGCACGTGGCTGTCAGCACTTACAGGATTTAGACACGCTGTATTTGCCCAGACCTTTGCTGTTACACTAGGAAAGCTTTTATCTACAGATGCAATCCTGAGGCATACAATAAAAATGATTCAAGAGTAAACCCTTGTCCTCTGGCAATTCCTCCCACAGCCATCTGCTGCCTTCTACATATTTCACTCCGGACCATTCCTCTTCATCTCATTTGCACCTCTAACGCACTCCCCTCCCCAAGCAAGAAAGATACATGGAAGTGGGCGATTGCTAACACAACCACTGACATTCCTGCAGTCGACATGCTTTGAGAATTGAGTTTAAGGTAAAACAACGGATCAAAGCATTGAAATTTATCCATACTGCAGGCAACAAAAACTTTTCCCAGTCAATAGGATGTACAGAAAGCTGCGTGGCTGCAGAGCACTGAGCCTGCACTGAAACTGTACAGGAGCTGAACCTTCTTCAAGCACCTGTATTTCCTTGGAGACACGGAAGAATTAACCATTTTCTCTAATATCACTTTTCCACAAGCTCCTGAAATTGCTACAATTTTCTTTTGATAACACCTATTTGAAAATTGTTATAACTATGCAATTTATATAACTAGTAATAGAGGCAAGTGGCTGTACAATTACAAACAAGGGAAAAGCTCCTTCTTAAAAAGTTAAATTTTATTTCGTTAGAACTGGCCCCCAGGATGTCCTTTTGCTAAAGCATTTTTATTGTAGATGCATGCTTTAAATTGCTGGAACAGTCTGTGGAGTGTAATGCAAGCACAGTTAGAACAGAGCTATGAATTAAGGCACCAAAATGTAAATACATCGTAGTTCCAAGCACATGACAGTAGGAGAATCATTTAAGCTGGTAAAAGTATGGTAAGTCATGCCTAAGTAAGCCAAACAAACGTACAACTTCACATGCACTTATGCTTTATTATTTATTATTATGAATAGCAAGGACTAAACATAACACTACAGTTTAGGGCTATGCTCATTTCCAAGGTGTGTATAGCACATTCTTCAGGCAGTCAGGACTACGTATGTGATGCTAAGAACTCTTTTTCCCCTAAAATGTTAACATATTACATATTCTGACAAAAACATTACTCCAAGCGTCATCTCTTATCCACAAATAATCATAACTTCTGTCAGAATCTAAGGGCAGTCGTGTGCAAGATCATGTATTCTAATAACTACTAAATTCAGTACAATTTATGTAAGTTTTGAAAGACTTTTATATCAATTTCTCAGAAAGAGATAAAATAATGAATATAAAAGGAGGTAAAAAGCATTCTTAACACTGAAATACAGCAACAGTCTCTCCATAGCTATCAACATGCTATCATTAGATAAATCTGTCGTACATGATGACTTCAACCCTGTTTAATAATCCCTTAATTTTCTTGGACTCCAGCAGTCATACACAGTCTTCAAGATATGCAAGTAAGACCTTAAATAAACAGAATGAACACAGAGGAACTGAGGGCAAAACATGGGTTAATGAAGTCATGTTTTCCAGAGAAACTGAGTCATAGATTAATCAAATGTAAGTGTGAATTACTTAAATCACTGAACAGTTAGTAGGAATACAGTTAAATTCCAGATTGTAAAGAAGTGGTTTCACAAAAAATACAACTGTTAAGTAACTTTTTACCTGTGACCCTCTATGTAATTTTCTTCAGAATATGTTTAGTATGGTTAGTTATTCAAATGATAAATGGTATCTTAGTGGAAGCAGTACATAAAATAATCTACATTTTAATCCCATTGTAAACAAATAATGGAGTGTGTAAGTATGATACGCGTCCATTAGACGTGCAGCTACCACATGCAAAAACATCAGTGTAATGCAATACTTTTTCATTAAGAACATTACAGCAAAAAAAAAATTAAAAAAAAAACACCCAGCAAAAACAATCCCCCAAACTTCTAACAAATATCACAGTTGCATGCAGTAAACAAATCCATGTTATCTATTTAGAAGTACACCATTTATCAAGAACTACGTGCCTTCTGCAAGAGGCACACGCTTATGTTTTGCCTTATGACCAGTAGGGCATGTTGTAGTAGGACTAACATTTTGACAGTTCAGACAAATGTGTTAAGTCAGATTTTAAAATTCACTATTATCCAAGTGAATTTCAATGCTCAGTCAACCTTTAAAAAAAAAATATTAAATGTGAATAAATTTACCTGTCATACTTAAGGCCATTTTCTTTCACCTACAGCTATTAAAGATAAATGTCTTTAAGCAGGAGTTCTTACACCTTCTTTAAATATAAAATAACAGAAAATCATGATCTAGTAATTTTAAAATCAACAATTTGGAAATAGGAGGTAGAAAACACACTATAGCTAATGGACTTTGAACCATAACCAATTCAAAAGCTGTAAACAAGATTTTTAGACCTCTGAAGTAACAGTATTAAGTTTTCTACTTCAAAACTCCAGGGGACTGACATGTTCCCCACAATTCTAAGCAGGTACCCTTAAAAAAAAAAGTTGTTTTTATCAGTGGCTATACCAAAAAAAGGCAGAAAATACAAGTGAAGTACCTGGCGAACGTTAGCATTACATGGAATTTACGCCATTTGTAATTTCGAGATATAGATAGCTATTCTAACCAAAAATAAAATACAGCTTTCCAAAAGTTGCAAGATCACAGACTAAAGATTATAAAGTCATTATGCAGCTATGGTTTACTCAGCAAAATACAGGTAACTGTTTCCAAATTCAAGAAAGCACATTTAACACTAACAGAAACTACGTAACATAGAAGTTAAACATAATTTAGTTATACTGTTTGTTAATAGTGGGCAAATTCAGTATTAAGACTGATGTGCGAATATAGTCCCATTGCTCCTGTACAAACTACAGTATCTTCATTTCTTCTGCACAGCAAGAAATACTCTTGTAACTTTATGCTACATAAGAGCATTAGACATTCAGAAACATATTTCTGAGTGTTATAAGGTACATTCCTGAGGACATACTCTTAGCATTTAACAAGTATGAGGCAGCTCTCACAAGAGAATATCAAGTGTTGTGCAGTTAAAGAAGGAAAGAAAATAAAAGTAAAAACGCTAATGAAAAAGACAGTCTTTCAGCTGCACTGTTACTTTTTTAAAATTGCTAGTCTAGTATTGCATTTTTTTGGAAGCGTTACTATTTCCAAAACATCAGAGCTTGTCTACCTACTAATGAGTAAACTACCACGAGGTACTGCATACACAGGATGAAAACAGTTCATAATCCAAGTAAGACACTTTTTCTACGTTTTATTAAAAAATTCTGAGAGAAACTAAAAATTAACTTTTTACCTTGATTAAAGACGTGATCACAATTGCTCCAGCATTCACCATTGGGTTATGAGGCCTGTCTGTGAAATAAAGTTTTCAATTACAAATATACCCCAAGACACATTTGTTAAACAAAACTAGTCGAGTGTTTAAGTGAAAAATTATAAATATTAATGTATGATTTAAAGCTATGATTATGGAATATAATCCTAAATTAAAAATACCGTAATCCAACATTATACACAATTTTTTGTAATTTCTGAGCAAAGTATTTTACAGCTTAGAACAACTCAACCTAATGCTACTTAACAGTCCAGTAAATTAATCAGTTTGCCATCATTTCTTTTCCTGAAAATTTTCAATCCTTTCCAGTGTTCCAAGATTTGATCAACGCACCATTTGCAAGTGGAACAACCCTAAGGGACTTTCCAATTTTTCCTCTAAGTTACCAAATTTCAGTGATTTTAAAAGTGTTCCAACAGGTCCTTTAAAATAAGAGAACTCAAGTTCTTGAATTTCCTCATTGCTGTACATAAATACAATATCCTCACTCTTTTTAAAAATCAGGTGTTTCTATTGGCAGCCACCAAAATACAAATAACAATTTACTTATCCTCTCTAGAACTTAACTAACTTTATAACTGACTTGCATTACTTGCTACACAAGTTTTTCTTTTTATCACTAATCTCCATATTAAGAGCATTTTTGCATTCCCAGTTATTCTTGGCTGCTCATGTGAATGAATCACTTCCCCCCTTCTTTTTCCAAAAAAGCTTTCCTTATCAGCTGTCTTCGTTTCCCAAATACAAGTTTTCATTCATCAACATTTACCTCCTACAGTTACTTTTTTTTTTTTTTTTAAACTAACATTTTTGCTGTGGCTTCTAACTAGGGTATTGATTTTTGAGGGTTCCGATGTCTGAAAACCTCAAGCAATTCTCAATACGTTAATATTGTGACAGGTTTGAATTCTTCTTATTTGCTGTTACTTTGTTTAGCTCCAAATTAAGAAAAATATTAATTTAAAAAACCACAAAAATTGTTCACTATTTTTATACATAATACACAGACGCACACTAAAAGGAACTTGAGACGATTGCTTTTCGGAGATTAGTCTGATATTCACGGTACATACACACACACTTCCCCACGAAAATCACACCGGTCATGCTCAATGGCACTTAGCCATCTACGACTATCAGATAATCTCCAAAAATTAATCATGTCATCTTAGTATTTTTCAGAAAATCAATACTAAAAGGAACTTAAAAAAATAGAGTCAAGTTATTCTGTTAGTGAAAAGGTAAGAGCAATACCTCCTGCCTAAAAAGTAAAGCCCCCCCAAAATACAAACTTAATGTCTACATACTATTTTTAAAGTTGTTAGTGCCATTCCTTATCTCTCTGCAACACTCATGAATTGTTCTCATTTAATCTGATTGTACTTAAGATCCACCGACATTAAAGGTCCTGTTCTACTTGCAAGTAACCTGGGCCAAATATATTTAACTTTTGATTAAATACCGATTCTAAGTAGCAAAAATGTAGCATTTCCATAACTTCCTAACTCTTGTCTCTCCTTAGGGACCAAAAACCTGAGCACAAGTCAAATGACCATTCACAGCATCCCAGACTGCTGCTCAGAAGGGACATCTGGAGGTCATCTTCTCCCTCTCCCACTCAAAGCAAGGCTATTGCCAAGGTTACATCAGGTCAGCCACGCCTTTCTCTTGGCAAGTCTTGAAAACCTTCAAACATAGCAAACCCTCTACCTCTCTAGACATCCTGTTCCTCCTAGATGACAACTTTACCCTAAAATCCAACCTGCACCTCCCAAGGCACAGTGTGGGGCTACTGGCCCTTGTTACATCATCTGCCACCACCAAGAAGAGCTACACAAATCGTCATCTTTGCAATTGCTCTTTAAGGGTTTTAAGTGGCTCCCAGGGGAGACTTCCAACTGCTCCTTGGGAGTTATATGTCCTGGACAACACAGCACCTTGGCAACCCTCCACGGGAGCCCTTTCCAGTTTTTCAGTGTTCTCCTTGAACTGGGGATCCTAACTCCAGACACGCAGTCCAACACAACACTGGCCTCATGCATGATAAGAACACACTATCACCCTCATTTCTTGCTCTAGCTACGCTTCTCTTTTTTCCAGCTTCCTCTCATTAACATCAGATATCATTTCAGTCCATAAACAAGTTAACAGCTTAATTGTACACAACCCATTCTAAAAAGTATTTTGATAGATTTTTTTGCTCTTAATTCTTCTGCACATCTCTGGTTTCAATCTGCCACACAGTATAAAGAAAAAACTAATTTCCAAACCCCACATCACATATTTGAATAAAAAGAATGTGTAATGGTTATTTAGCATTCAACAACTCAAAAGCTTACCAATGTGGTAAGTCCACACAACAGAATACACCCTCAAAAATTCTAACACATCTCATTTCCTTGAGGATGCCACTTACCTTCAATGTCACGGGGTATTCTTGGTTACCTTTTCCTCTACTCTGAAAATTCCTCTCTCACTGCTTAACACCTCAAACTACGTGTACCAGTTCTGGCCACTTTACAACCAACACACCACCATGTGCTGACCTTATATGAAGAACGGGAAGAACCTTCTGATGAAAGGAGACACATTTTCCTGAATATGTGCTTCTGAAACAAAGTTGTGTTTTGTTCCCCCCTTGACGAGCCAACAAGGAACAGTCATTGTCGGAGCCTTAACGGCTAAGGGGACGTACAGCAGTTTGGCTGACCACACACTTAACAAAAGCTCTTCTTTGATGGTCTTTCCTACTGCTACTTAACACCAGCCCATCACAGAGCTGAGCAGGACACCTTCCATTAACTCACTGCTCCCTCTTCTAAGCAGAATAAACCCTGGTAGGGCATCCAGGTCCCAGGAAAGCCATTTTCACTATCTGGATAGCACCTGATAATGCTATCCAAATGCTTCCCATAAATAGATAGCTGTAATTGGCAGACAACCTGTTCATCTTGGCACAATAGCTACAGGCTTCTTGAGAGGTGGCCGATGCCCCAAGCCTGTCCATGTTCAAGAGGCATTTGGACAATGCACTTAATAATATGCTTTAACTTTCAGTCAGTCCTGAAGTGGTCAAGCACTTGGACTACATGATTGTTGTTAAGTCCCTTCCAACTGAACTATTCTATTCTACAACAAAGAACCTCTCCACAGACTTAAGATATACTGGTGCTTTTTAAGGGCCAAGATGCCTTGTACAATGACAAGGTATGAAGACTGATACTGTAATTGCAACAGTTTGCCAAAGAGGTAAACAAACTCATCTATTAATCTTCAGAAAGAGGTATTAAACTCCACAAAGCTAACTGACACACACCACTAAAAACACACACACACTCTCTCTATATATAATCAAATAATAAAAGACAATGACCTGCTCAGACTGCAACAAAAAAAAAGAAAAAAAACAAAACAAAACCTTATACACAACTTCTCTGCAAGTCTGTTATATTGCTGTATCATCTCATACTTCAGTGTAAATTCATGTTTTTATCCTTAACGAAAAGCACAAGTCACAATAACCCTTCGACTTTAACAGGGGTGCCCTGATTAAGTCTAGCACTGATCCAATGATTTGCCTCTTGCATAAACAACCCACCTAACAGCCTCTGAATAGTAAATATATTCCTCTCTGATACAGTGCTGTTTTTTGTGTGGGAAGGAGATTCTTGTCTAGAACAGCCTTTTACATAGAGAACTGCAATATATTTAATAGGTATATCTAAATTCAAAATAGAAGAAAACATTATTTATTTATTTACCTAAAAATCTCTCCACTGGACATCACTTTTGAATGGTGAAAAATACGTATTTTTTTAATGCACACAGAAAAAAAAAATGGCTTGACAATTAGCACTATTGCTCCAGCAACCTGCCACGCAATCACGCCATATGCAAACTAGACCCTTCCCCCAATAAGCTCATGTTACAGTGCTTTTCCTCTGCCAGTTCTGACCTTTTTGGTCCATCATTGGCCTTAGGCCTTTCTTGCACCACTGCCTTGCAGTCTGTAAACACAGAAAGCAGAGGTTGCCACACATACACAATACACACGTTTTAATACACAGAACAGAAAAAATTGTCACGGTGAACTGAAATAACATCAAAATGTGTTTGTCCAATACAAAAACTTGAAGAATTCCATCTTCAGCTAACAAAATCCTTCAGCAGAATAAACAATTTCCTGTCAATCCCTCAATTCAGTTACAATGCAACATTTATTGCTGGACTAAGTTTACAACCAACTGTATTACTGGACTATTTCTACAAACAGTTGTCATCAAGAGAAGGTCCCATGCATGGATAAGAAATGCTAACTGTACATATATACAGGTATTGTCAGACATGCTGCATCATGAACTCAAGAAGTATGAAAAAATCTGCAAACTGCTCAATGACCATAAAAATTATTCCCGATGATGCCTATTTCAGACACATTTTACTATGTACAATTCCTGATCTACTCCAATCAACCAGAATAATCTGCTTTTAATTAACATGGGAATTGCTTCAGTCTCCTCCAGAAATCTGAATTGCTTGATGGGCCACACGTTCCCTTTGATAACAAAGTTTTAAAATTGAATATTCACAAGGCTGTAGAATTTTCCAAATTTCTACTGCACAGCATGGATTTCACTGAAAACACACATGATTCTTTTTTCTTATAAATTGGCATTTTTAGCTATGATTTAAAATTGTCTTGTAATATTCCCCATTCTTGCCAGCTTGAATCTCAATACTAGTAAACAAAGAAATGAAAGAACACTGCTTTAGAATTCTTTAGTGTAGCCACTACAAAAAAGACTTTTGGATGCATGTCTAGCCAGTTTTCAAATACCTGCATATCACTTCATAAAATCCTGATTACATGCATGAAATTCAACTACGTCGGAATAATCAGAAAGCAAACAGATTAAATATCTATATTATATACATTAATTTTCAAATCTGATCTTGAAGGTAGTTATGTATGCTCAAACTGCCAAATACTCTGCACACCCAGACTTCACACTACAATTTAAATCTACAAGTGCAGTGTAACCCCTTCTCCCTTCCTTCTCTAACAGAAATTCGATTTCCCTTTCTTTCCCTATAACAGAAGTGTTACTATTTATTAGACTTCTACCTTCTGTTTTAGTCCTTCATTTAAGAGGCTGTTTGGGTTAGTTCTAACACATTCTTCTCACGTCAGTTATATCAGCTGCACGAGCGCATGCTTAAAAATTAGAATTTCTATCATGTAAATTCCTCCTCTCTATTATTTTCATGCACACTGGTTAAACTTTCAATAATACCAATTCTCCTGTTGCATAACAGTCTTATAAACATCTTAAAGTCTAACAGTAAGACTATAAAAGCCCACAGCCTAACAATTCATCTTGTCTCATAGTTCAATTTTTAAAGTAGCAATAAAAAGAAGAAAACAACTACTATAGTTTTGGTCTTTTCATTAAAAATTAAAAAAAAAAAAAAATACCAACGACATACTAATCCAAAGGATAAAATGGGCAATTTTCAGCACCATCAAAACTTTTTTATATGAAAGCTTTCTTAGGACACGAAAGAGTCTTCTTCACACCGTACAACATAGTATTTGGAAAAAACTAGGAAAGCAAAAACAAGACAGCAAAGCTTGACAAAATGTTTAATTCCCTCTTGGAGATACATTCACGCATTAGTATTTCATTACCGCCTACTCACATAATACAAAAGATGATATCTATTCTCAAGATCCCTTTTATTTGTGAATTTGGAAAGATGATTTTAAGGTACGTACTAAATATAATTATATATCATTTCTATATAAATTCAACGCAGTCCCTGACAAAAATATCATCTAAGCCTTATGCTGTTAATTAAATATTAATTGCAATACCATGGCAACAGAAACATTGCCTGTTCTCTTACTGAGAAGGATCTGCTAGAAGAAACATTTGTGTTTCAGAGATAACATCCACTATTTCCTCTAAGGCTACATGAGTCATCCTTCTCAGATTTTTGCCATCATGTTTTTAAAAATAGCATTTTCATGCTTGAGAATTAATATAATACGAAAAAGAAAGAATCTAGGTAAGTACTGTACAAGAAATTCTTGCTAAAGCACTCCTGCCCCGGGAAAAAAATAAAATAAAATAAAAACATTGTTTTGAATCAGTAGCCAAATTCAGTTTAGAATAATGTGTGGGAAGATGCGTTCAGTTGCGCCTCCTGGAAACTAGCCAGCACTCCTCTTTGGCACCAGCACCTGCTTCTCAGAGGGCTGAGAAGGGAAGCGATATACATGTTCCTTAAAATCAATTTAACATCTTTGATTCTTTCACCATCATTTTACAGAAAGCACGATGAAGGAACACGTGCTACCAACTCAACTAAATAAATACACACTTCAAATACCGGCATTGTCAAAATTATTTTTTTCTACAGCTGGATACTAGCAAATACAACAGAAGTTGTAAAGCATCTTTTACTTGCACTCTAAATTAGGCAAAAGTGGGTGATAAAGGACAAGCCTACCTTGCTGATGGCAAAATATTTTGGGACGTTGTCTAATAATAAAACTAAAATGGAAAGACTGTAATTTTCTATATAATAGAAATATATATTAAAAAATAGATATATATGTAAAATATATTTTTTTTTATAATTTTCTAAAATTGAGTATTTGCATTATTAAGTATTATATATGTCTCTTACCATCTTCATTCAGGAACAATTTGTTGAATCTTAATCCACTAGGCTCTTTACCAACATATCTGTGCACGTACTCTGTGCCAAGATCATTAACAGCAATAGCATATTTCAAAGGCTTTACACAGGACTGAAGACAAAATGGAACTTTGGTATCGCCAACAGAATGCCTGGGAAAAACAAAGATGAAGATGTTTAAAGTTTCCTGTTCGCCAGCTGTGGCGAGTAGAGACTGTTAACAAAAACACTCAAAAAACGAAAAGCAGATTATTATTAAGTCTCATATTGAAAAACAGGATAAAAAGATGTAAAGGTTTTAACAATAGCCTCCATAAGCTAAGCATAACAAAGTCACTTGCTGGTGATTACTACAGATGTAACAAAATAAAAGCAAGTTCAAAAATGGGTTTGTATCAGAGCAAAAAAAAAAAAATACATCACCTCAGAGCTCTACTTTGCACTTACCCTACTCAATTGCAAACCACATACTCAAAAGGGCATGACCTGAATATAGCCACTATACATATTTATGTCTATATGAACAAAGATGAGATCCAATTCAGTTTTAGAATTTGAGGGCAATAATTAAATATCTGTATTTACATCCCCTTTGATAATGGTATAGGTATTTTATTACGATTATTAAATGCTATCTTTTGGAAGGTTTACTTTCAACATCCAAGTCAGACTGCATCTCGGAATGACTCATACAAGCAGCATATGCCACATCTAGAGTAAAAGGCTCCGAGCAACCGCTTGTCTGATGGCAAATTCAGAAGTGTATTTGCTGCTTTTCTATGCAGAAAATGCGAGAAGGTTTCAGGAAAACTCACAAAACCATTTTGGCATTATAAAAAACTAATATTATGCAACATTGAGCATTACAACAATGAGCATTATCAAAATTTTCATTAGTACATGTTATAATATCCAAAACAAAGCAAAATGCTAATTTAAAATATTCAGAAAGGAGAACATTTTTACTTTTAAAGCTCTTTTACTATAAATAAACTATAATTCACACACTTAAGCAGGGAGCTGAAAAATACTTCAACTCACTTGTACAGCTCTTCCTCTAGAAACTACAGGGCATATGGCCAATAAGAAACAAACATAGAGATCATAACTGATCAGGCTAAAATGATACCCAGTCCCCAGTCACCATAAGCAAGTCTGATGCTCTCTCAAGAATTCCCAATTAGCTTGGGACATGCCAGTTACCAAAAAATTATGGTACTTGGAATACGTGGTATGACTCTACCAAACCGCAGGACAGCAGAGACCTGCAAGCTGATGAATATCTCACACTGTTTAGACCCAAAGGTGGGCATTCAATAGTTCACCTTGCTTCTCAGCTAGACAGTGTGAGATATTCCTTTCCTTTTGGGCTCATAACTGTCTCTGCTACGCTGAGTCACTATTCAATAAAAATAAAATCACTCAAGACGTGTCTAAGACCTATATAGACCCTTATAGGAGAAAGTTTAATAAACCTGAAAAGCAAAATCATGGTAAGTTCTGTCCAGTTCACGGCTTCATTTTCTTTTTAAAGAATATGGATCTGAATTTTTTCAATGACGTGGAACAACCCTATAATAATGCTACAATAAGAATACTAACATGTAGAAAAGGAACTAATTTTTTGAGTACATCATGACTTACAGGAAAAAATAGTGGAGCTCGAGGCACGGGTACTATTAGCAAAGCCCTTCAACTGCCACGGATTAATATTACATAAGCATTGTCTCTACCTTGTCCTTTGGTAATCACTGAAATTACCTACAGCTTCATTACTGTGTTTGGATCGTAAGCACAATATAATCTAGCTTTAAATATATAGTACTTACAAATACTATGTAAAAATATTTTACAATAATAGCAAAATAATTAAGCTTAAACAGAGAAGTTGAAAAAAATGTTAAGACAGATGACCAAGTGGATTTCACTTCTTAAAAAACTCCAATAAAGCTTTTTCTTTATTAAACCATGAGGTATCATGAAGTGCTGTGTATCGTAGAATATCTCAAGTTGGAAGGGACCTAAAAGGATCATCACATCCAACTCTCCGCTCCTCGCAATACGTCAGATAGTTTAAATAATTGAAACAGCAAAATCTAGAAGTTAGAATATACCTCTGTCCATCCACTGTGCAAAGTGAGACACCCCACAAATCAGGGCTGAACTTGGCCAGTTGTGGAATATAGTCAGCAACCTATTGCAAATGTGAAATAAAACCAGAGACATTACAGCGTCCAAAATATTTAACTACACATTAACATATTTTAATTAAAATAAATGCCAACAGAAACAATACACAAGTCACAACTGAGTTATTCCACTAATAATCACCTAGTATATCTAAAACTTCATTACAAATTATTATATTCGTTAGATCATTATAATTTTTTTTTTTTTCCCCAATGAAAGTACAAACTTCAGCACATTCTAAGAGGAATCTCTGTTCTGTATTACGGCATGTTTAGCATTTTCAAATCATATAAAATTTTAGCTTGCAACAAAGTTTGGGGTTTTTCACTTAATTTACGGAAAATAAGCACCAGAATAAACTGTAATTACTAACATAGGTATGGCGTTGATAACTATTTCTGTCACACAACCCAGCCAGTTGTGTAGTCTCGCATAATTATTCTTTTTTAGGCCAAGTTTAGTCTGACAAACTATACAGCAGTTTTACAGTTTATGTAAAATGAAGAATAATGGTATTTTCTCTACACCTCAAAATTGTAAGAGATCATTAGAGGTAAGGAGCTTTATTTCTAAGACAGTTTACAAGTTGCAGACATAACTGAAATTCCAAAACTATTTTATCAAGTTATCGGTTTTACATTTTGCTATAAACATTAAGAAAAGATCTGTCTACTGAACAAATATATTTGGGTAGTATCAACAAATCTACAGAAGTTTGAAGCTGAATTTACAAACAGGTTACCTTTCCTCCAGATTGTTTTTTAGCACTTTCATATAACTCATCGATATGTGAAGTAAACGACATAAAATCTGGAATGACAAACTTCCTCCTGAAAGCTTGAGTAAGCAACACAATATTACTTTGTACACACCTGCAAAGAGTTAAAAAAAAATTGTTAGTATTTTGACAAAGTACTGTCAAAAAGCCTACCTTAACAGCAATTACATGCTATTTAAATAAGGAACATCAGTCCCTTGAAGTTATATGCCTATGTGAACAGGACTTTATTGGACTTCTCAATTTTCCAATCCATAAATTATAAATAATTTTTTAAAAATATTTGAAGTTGTTCCATTGTGTTTGCTTTCATGCCTTTTTATTTAAAGCCCTTTTTTGAAGTTCCAACTGTAAGCTTGTACTGCAAGGTACTGTCAACTTGCCTTCAAGTAGCATCTACGCTTGCAAAAGGGATCTAAGCCACCCAATTCCTAAGATTAGGACGTGACGGCTATCTAACCCAACCCTCGTCCAAAGGGTGCTAATTTCAGAGTTAGATTGGACTTCTGAGGTTCAGGGTTGGCTTCTCTCTTTCCAGCTGCTTTCACCATGAACTGAACAAGATGACTGCCAACAGAGCAAACCAGCCTAAGTTTCCACTCTAATAAGAGCATAACCCTGAGGAAGTACTCAGCAACATCTTCTAAACTAAACAAAAGTTAACAGTGACCAGTACTGAAAGTTTCTTGCTTCAAACTGTCACCAGTTAAGGAATCTTTGCTGCTTTTTAACCCACAATCCATTATCACCCACACCCTCCGAACATCAGCCCATCTGGTACATTTAGAAAACTGATGAGGTAAAAAGGAAAAGACTTATCTAGGAGAAACAGAAGGAGGGAAGGATCAAAACACAAGCTGAGACACGCTGCTAAAAGTAGTGTGCCAGTGGGTGGGGGGTGAGCAGGAGCTGGGGTGGAAATCCAGGAGCCATTATCAGGTCAGTTGAAATACAACCTGATAAAGGGTATTAACAGCCCTATCCCAGTGCAAGGAAGAGAAAGGGAGGTTTAACACCAAACAATTTCCTTAACACGTTCATACCATGTGAAACAAGCTGTTAATTCAGACAAATGGAAAGTTAACATCTACACCCATATTACAAACAAGCACATAGCCTTCCAATTAAGACTTGTAATTTTTTAGGGACATACTTTCACTTGGAATAGATACGTCCAATAATCCTATTATTAAAAGTCATTATCAGTTCAAAATTAAGTTGCATGAAGACCAGTGAACAGACAGAATTATCTTCCCTTTGAACTCCCCTCTCTTTTTTTAAAGCTTCAGTTTGAACTCCTTTGTACTTAGGAAACTTTATCCCAAATTTAGCTGACAAGCATTTCAAACGCTGGAATGCACTACCCTCCACAAGTGAAACAGAAACAGTGGAGAAGTTCCCATTGTACAAACCAGTATCTTAAGAATCACTCTGTCTGTAATAAGCTGCTTTGATAGTCTGTTAATATAGCAATTGAGTTGGTTCTGTTGTAATTTGTCATGCTTATCCACTCCTTTTTTACATATCTTCCAGAAAAATCCTGTCCACTTCTGTTCCCTGCAGCCTCCAATTACAGTTACCTACTCCAGGTGCAACAACCCCTTTTCAAAAGTTATAACAGTTAATGGCAGTGACACATGCTGAAGGAAAAACAACGCACATACGCACTAGGCTTAACCTTCAAATGCACTTCTACATTGTCTGAATCACCTGGACAGCACGAAGAACTCTTGTACGGAATAAAAAAAGTTCACCTAAACCTATTAGAGCAACTCAAGAAAACAAAGTGCGGAAAACAAGGAGGCAGTATGCACTGAAATACAGTCCTCTGATATAACATTACGGTTCTGAAACAGGAAGGGCATTTATACGCTTACCAATTCACACCAAGTCTAGGATTCAATAATTCAAGCATTTTAAGCTCAGGATTGAAACTCGCTGCAGAAATAGCTATGCTGGCTAAGGACATTACTTATTTCTGCAAAAAGTTATTGTTCCCAGACTTCTGCCAAGCTCGGTGGCCGAGTATTTACCCCAGTACTCCCTTAACCCAGGCAAATCATATGAATTCACAGGCATTAAGTATGGGAGTTCAATTAATCTAGACAGGTATTTGGAACAACTACTGCATTGACGAGAGGACAGGGTCTCAATAAGCTTCAGTGAGCAGTAATATCTTCAGTCAGCAGAGGAAACTAGCCTTGACAGCCTCTAATATTCTGCAACCAGCATCCCTCCCCACTGGTTTGTGTTCCAGGTAACCCTTTGGAGACAAACGCTCTGAGGCTCAGGAGAAGTGGAGCAATAGGAAAAGATCACAGGGAATTTAAGTAACTGAATATATTGATAAATAAAAATCTTTCTACAGCCAAATTTTACTAACAATGTAGCCCTTACCCCCACATACTTACTTTCGTGGTGTTCAGGACAGATACACTAAAAACCTCCCACCTCAAATTCTTCCATTTCTCCAGACTTTATAGTCCCACCATAAAAATTCTGTCTTGCCAAATCCCAATCCCAGCACTTCTTCCCCCATTTGAAAACACGTATTTTCTAACTATAAAACTTCCCTGAAACATTTGGGTTCGGAAGATTAGAATCTGTAACAACTTTCACTGAAAGTAACAGTTTCTGGTTGTTTTTGGAAACTGATTCTTTGGTCTCCAGCATAAAGTCAAGATCACTTTGTTTCCTTTATCATACAACTTGTTACATTTATCCTTTCTTGTTCAAGTTCTGGCTGGGCTTGCTGATTACTGCTTCCCTCCACAAAGCAAACATCTGCTAAAAGCAGTGCCTGAACTCCCACCCACTCTGAAGAACTGTCAGGCCATCCATAGAGCTGAATGGACACCTTTCGGTCATGTTTGAAAAGCTGCAGTATAAACACTACAGAAAGGAATGCGAAACTCCATTTCCAACTAGCAAGACTAACTTTGTAGCAGTGTTCCATATATTCAGACATTTTAGAAAGAGAAAAGTGACATTGTTTTGACAAAGGAAGTATTAACATTATAACATAGCAGAAGCCCTCTACACCTGTCAAAAGCTTTCTAATTGCTCAAACAAATAGGATGAAAACATTTATTAATACCTGGGTTGAACATATGTAAAATGAAAGTTTTCCCTCAGGATTTGCTACGCAGAAAACCGAGAGCAGCACAGCCACTCAGAAGCAGATGACCTCGTTTGAGATCCCACATCAGAATGTCAGGTTTGTGCCTAGAACACAACATCCCCAGATTGCTGCTTCCTACCTGCAGGTCAGGGAGATCTGGCTACCAACACCACAGTTCCTGGTCAATAAAGTGGGACAGGCAGCACCGTGTGACAAAGGCTAAGTCTACAAAGCCAAGTAAGTTATTCTGAAAAAGAACTGAATTTAAACCTCAGAGCTATAACTGTTAGTCAGTAGCTATCATCTCATTCAAGTTTACACCATTTTTCAACCTAACTCACTCAATTCCAATTGCCTCATGCCTTTCCTTCACCCTCCCCCCCACTGACCAAAATATTGTTAGTTAAGAAAAACAGCTTTTTGCAAGTCTTCCACTTTTTCTGTTAGCAACGAGCTGCGAGTTAAAGGAAAAGCTAAGAGGAGTGGGAGGATTTCTTACAAAGATTATTAGAAATTTTTCTACAAATGAGCTACAGTGTCACAGAAACAGATCTATAAAGTAGGATACATCAAAACGTGCACACTTCATGAGGAAGATTAGCATGTACAGTCTTCCTATGTGTTAAGTTGCCTAAGTTTCATCCGCCAACAGTTGGACAGTACTACTACTACTACTTTATTAAGTATTACCACAGCTACAAAAAAAAAAAGACAAAAATTTACATAGCAAGCTAACTCGCATACTGCGCTGCTTTCAGTAAGCAGGCTGCTCTCTGCGACGTATCATTCATGCTACAAAGACCACGTGTTATGTTCTACAGATGCAACATGAATGCCTAATTCAAGAAACTTATCAAACACCCTCTCCGATACGTGCACCAGTGAAGCCCTCAAGAAACTCTGGAGATGAAAGATTAAAAACCCAAATTGTTCTGCCTGTAACAGGGAGATTTTTTTTCCACATTTTTTATTTAAGTGGAAAGCACTGTACAGCCAGAAATCTTCCAAGGAAAGCAACTTTAGTCAAATTGGAGTCTAATGTTTAGAACATCTAAAAAGGTGCTGAAAGTTCTATTACAGAGACAGGCAGTGAGCTAAAATATTTTACAGGTAATTTCTACTGGACTCAATTGATTTAGTCAAGCTTATGCTACCACTTATCTATGTCACTTATCCTTGATGCTTTATTCTATCTATCAGCTTTGTATTCAAATTCAACAGGAGAATTACACCACTGACTTTCACATGCAGTGAACTGAAGCTTCAAAGTCCTAAGGTAAGTACAGCTGAGTAGCCACATTATTACAATTCACCCCTTCAACACCTGGAGGAGAACAAAAAAATAGAGGAATCCTTGAACAAGTCTCCACACAGCAAATGCAATATGCCTAGGGGAACAGATAACTGAAGTTTGGGGTGTTTTAATTTATGAAAAAAGTTAACACCTGCTCCCGCGAATGAAAACCTACTATGTGAGAAGAGATTCACCTCTCCGCCCTCTGTATAGTCCTTATGTTCAAAACTCTTCCTACACAAGAAGCAACCACATAAGCTTTCCACAAATTATCATAGTAACAGCCACTCCTCTGAACAGGGGATCGAATCCTCGAGGTACGACGTAGAACACAGGCATTATAATATTCAGCCCTCTAGTTAGCAATCACTTGTCCTTTTTTAAATATAGAAAGCCCTTGCCTAAAATGTAATTCATAGTTCACTATCACAAACAAGCCCTCTAGTATAAACGTAATGCATAATAGCAAAAGCATTTCCTTTCCAATCCAACCAGAAAGGTTTCTGACTAACAATTTAGAGCTGTGCTGACAAATAACCAGTGAAGACCTGGTCTTGAACTTAAATACAGAAATTAAGTTAGTCCATGTTGTATCTTTAAAAAGTATCCCACATGTGATTACGGAGTGGACTGGTTTGTTATTTTGTCACACACAGAGACATTCATTTTTTCTCAACGTACTTCCAAAAATGTTTATATATATTTAAAAATATATATCAGATACCCTTTCTGTTCATATAAACTATGTAAACGTATAATATAGTATAAGGATATACTGTGTACTCTACATTTTATATACTTATATGTATGTAATACGTAAACACACCTTTTTTAATATACTTATATATTTTAAATTGTAACTGAGAGGAAATAGAACTAAACAGCATTAGCTCACAAATTCAAAAAATGCTACAGAACAACAAAAAATGAACCAATTTTGACAAAAGTATACTCTTCATGAAAGGAAATCAAGTTTTAGATATTATATCATTTACCCTGTAAATGGAATAAAAATAAGTCTACAAATTTTATTTCAAGATTTAAGAGCCTCTAAACTTCCAGTCTTTTGGCAGACAAAAACTGTAAGTAGAGGAGCAAAGGAGTGGGCCTGGAATGAACTGAAGACAACCTGAACAGTGCTTATATTGTTCAGTTAACTCGCCACAGACTTTTCTTACCAAAAAAAAAAAAGTATCACTGAAATATGGCACATAAACCTCTTCCAAAAAAGACCAAAGCAGTATCTACAGTACCAACTGCTCTCATCTCTACATATCTTGAAATTTAACTTCACTGTATTTTTTTAATATACTCACTCTTAGAATTAACTACATACATACTCACTACATCTCACTACAAAGCAGCAGCAGCCTGAACTTCAGATTAAAAACTGATGATGCAGCGAGAGAGAAGTTTTATGTACTCATACTAAATACTCCATGCTGCATCAATTAATTTATTTGGCATCTGATCAAGAGTTGCAGTATGGGGTCAGACACACATGCAAACAACACTGGTACAATAAACTCTTGCGGAGATCACACAATCTGTCTGCTGCACAAAACCAGAGAACAAACTCATATGAAGACAGCATCAGTAGAAGCATGTGTTTGACTCCTCTTCTAATTACACTTTGATTTATGTACCTTATGTCCCTCCTAAGACAGCAGTCAGTAACACACAGACACCATTCATTCAGAAGTATACATTGACAGAAAGCTTACTTTTTAAAAAGGTCTTTGTCCAGCATAACACCATCTGAAGTTGTCTGAAGGGTCAGTCTTAACATATCCATGCACTCTTTCAATCGCGGATCAGATGTGCGTAATCCTGTAGATTTGAGTGCCTAATACAATAAAATAATAATTACTAAAATTAAAAAAAAATACACTTTTACAATCAAGTTCTCTACTGCTCAATCTCGTTTATCAAGATAAGAGACAACTACCACTGTGTTATCAACACAGAGACATTCTGACACCTTACTGACCCCTTTGCCGTTTCCTTCTGCCATTTTGACTGCGTCTGATGTCAAAGAATTAACGTCATTTTAAATCCACAGTGGTCCAACTACATTATTACATAAGTGCAAATGCTACCTGCCATAGACACAGATGCTTTCAAGCATGCTCTTTTGCGCAGCACAGAAGTGAATAACAATACTAGTACACTCATTCTCTTAACTACAGAAACGGGGGCGGGGGGGGGCGAATATAATATTACATTCCTTGCTGCAGCTAGCCATGTATAACAGAAATTCTTTGCTTTGTATTCTTGCATTTAGAATGTTAAAAATAACCTCGTAGTGGTTCACTTTCTACAGCACTCTGGAACGGTTAACTTACAGTTATGAATTTGTGAACTGGTATTTTTTCTTGTCCTTCTGCAATAGTATAGAAAAGTAGATCTTCTAAGCTCGGAAGGAGACCTTGCTTCACTTTACTGAAAAAAAAAACAAACCCAAACAAAATATGCATAGATTAGTTTAGTGCATATTTTTATTTATACACATTTTTGCATTACTGACAGGTAAACATATTTTCACTACCAATGTAACTACTACCATTAATTTCAACGAATGCTTCTATCAATGAACACAAAGTTTAATTCAGCTTTAAGTAGGGAAAAAATTGTACTATTAAGAGTAGCACGCATACCCTTCATAATAGCAAACACTTAATTGCAACATAGCCACGTTTTTACTGACATACATTTATTGCTACGATTATATTTAGAATTCTTTTGGAGCAGCTTCATCACATTTCTCTCAATGTTACAGAGGATAAGCACGTTGCTTGCACAGAGGATAAAGTATTTATAAGACTCAAAGACCCACATGACTCATAATAAAGCTGTAAGAGAAGACTGACCCAGTGATTCCACGGGCGAGAGAACGGAAAGAGATGATGAATGTGTATTATTTTCTTCAAATTAGTCCTGGTTTTAGGAACTCCTAGAAGGAGTCCTAAAGCCCTTGTTCTTCTAGAAGCTTATGGAAGCCTCAACAGTTACAGGGAAAGCAAGCAAAGCCATCTGCAGCACAGTACAGTAACCTGAACCACCTCCGGCACCAGCAGCAGTAACTCTCATGGTGTGTACGTGGCAGAGGAAGTTAACATGCAGCATAGATACATCTTTAATGGTCACTATGTTTATCAATGTAAACACACTGGCTCTCCAAGAGTTCCACGTGTTAGCTATTTTACTCTGAGATATGCTTCCTGTATGCCCGAATTTTTCTGTAACTTCCAGCTCAAAGTGAAACGTGGAGGAAACCTACCAGACTAAGCATCAAGAAGGATGAAGCATCAAGATTCCAAGGAGAAAGCTCTAATACTGACAGCTTTCCCTCAAAGCCTTTAGAAGTTCTCTAAAAGTTTAACCTCAGAGTTTTGCCTTTCCTTGATATTCCAAGGGACCCTGCAGCAGGCAGGAGCACACGGCTGTACTCGGTTTTTTACTAAAACTTACTTCCCTGTAAGTACGGCATCATAGCATACAGCTGGAATGTGCACTTCCAAACTGCTGGAGGCAGCGATAGCAAAGGGCTTCTAATCAATTCTTTTGGTCCCCTGAAGTGCTTGGGTTTGTTTCTAGGCAAAGCCAGTGTCCTGATGTTTGACAGGCAAAAATAAACAAACACAAAACAAAACAGTTCTCTAGTAAATGTAGACATAAAGTAAACTAAAATGCAGAGTATGCAGTCTTACATTATTTTAGCCATCAATTTTAAAGCTCAATCTTATGATCTAATAATATTGGCAATGCTTTGTTACTATACTGTAATATATAAAAGTTATTACCCAGAACACTCGGTAGCAATTTATCTATTTTTATGCATGCGTGCACATGTGTACCAAAAGCCGGTAAAAGTTTAGTCATGAAATTTTTCACAAGGCTAGTAATTCTTTGAATATTGGTAGTCAGGGTTATAACTACAAAAATAAAATACTATAACTAAGGACAGACCCTAGGTAGGCCAATGCAATCTTACAGACTGACATTTAATCCTCCCTCTTCTCCCAATACTAGCTTACTCTAGCCCAACAACAGGTCAGATTTATGATTATTTTTAATAAAAATCTGATTATATCCAAATACTCTAAGACAACCTTTAGATAGCATGCGCCTCCCTCCTTTCCTCATAACTAGCAGTGAAAACCAGCAGTAAAAATCTCACTTCTCATTTTCCAATTTATTTAAAACACTGTACTTACATACTGAGAACAGAAGACAGCTTTGTAAGCCAACAGAACTTTCCTTGTCTTCCAGTCTCGATTTTTTTTTTTTTAAATGATGCTGGATGACTAATGCACAGACAGGCAGGCAATTCAACCAAGACAAACACTTCCAACTACCTCAAGCAAATTACTGAACACCCCTTTTCCTAAAGAAAATTCAAGTCTTCCACACAGCACATTGCGCTTTCAATCTTTTGAGAACAGTATGTCCAGTCAAGCCAACAGAACCAGAATTACTAACACACCAACGAAAGCTTCATCCTGTATCTGCATCCTAACTCTGGAGCTACGTACTTTGTTTTTTAAAGCTAGGCTGAGTTACACCGTCTACACCCCTACGTTTTCCCCATTTACACGGAGCACGTAACTAAGCTCTGCAAAGCATCGAGTTTCAAGGAATGTCTCTGCTACAAAGCTCGTTACTGGATTGCTGAAGCCTGACAAAGGAAACTTTCATACCTCACTTTGACAAAACAAGCTGGCAAACACATTGAGAAATTTTAACTGATAACCTACTTAATTACAAGATTCTGAACTATTACTCAGAATTTTACAGCTGTTCCAAATGTGGAATTTCTATCTGGAAGGGTGCAGAAAAAAAAAAAATAAAATCAGATATTTGACTAAGATTTTTATCTGCCTCTTCCTAAGATTTTAATCTATTAAAGAGATGTGCGCCTTTCGCGGCATAAATTCTCTCTTGACATAGTTTCCATATCTTTCACATCTGCTGCTGTTCAATATTGGGTCGGTCAGCCTAATTTAACAACAGATCTGCACTGACTGCCAAAGCAAAGAGGATGGCATTCAATATATTTACAGAAAACTGCTTTTTGTCAAATAGTCCATCTTTTGATAAAGTTTATCAGCTAAATAGAGGTGGAAAGGCTTGCTCTGCAGTTTATCAGGTCAGTGATGTAAGTAACTAATGTTTGCTTAACCTAAAAGCTATGTTTTGGCACTGGGAGCACACTTAGCAAGATAGTGCTGTTCAGCACACGGTGTAAAGAGCTGTTTTTCAAGTCAGGGAACTTGCAATTTCCACAGCTGAGTTAAAGTGGTAATTCCAGTTTATTCCATTTCATGAATAATGACTTTAATACTTATTTCTCTTCTTTAAAAAATAAATAAATAAATAAATAAAATTAAGCACCAGACTACTACACAGCTAGACTTCTCCAGTGGTACTCTAATCTGTGGGCTAGAATACTGGTGAATGCTCCACGCCACTCTTTAAATATAAACAGAATGCAGGAGTTCCAAGCACAAGGACTTTGTAGTCCTTAACGTTCCTTCCTTCAGCTCTTCCTTTTGCATCAGCACAATGCTTATGGCAGATTCCACAGAGGCTTCCATTTTAACAAAAGCGGAATTATAATTTCTACAATGTAAAAGATTAAAATTCAAATACGGTGAAACACTCCTACTTTGTACTTCAAGATTCAACTGGCAAAATGTAAAACAGGATTCATGGAACAAAAGATACAAAGATATGATACTGCTAACAATATTTAAAGACTCATTATTAACAATAAGACACCAGTCATAAAAATACAAGGTCCCAACTGGCAGAGGGGGTCCCTCAGGGGTCCGTATTAGGTCCAGAACTGTTCAGTATCTTCATCAATGACAGACAGGGGGACCAAGCGTACCCTCAGCAAGTTTGCAGAGGACACCAAGCTGAGCAGTGTGGTTGACACGCCTGAGAGATGAGATGCCATCCAGAGGGACCTGGCAAGCTCAAGAAGTGGGCCCATGTGAACCACATTAGGTTCAACAAGGCCAAGTACAGCGTCCTGCACCCGGGTTGGGGCAACCCCAGTATCAATATAGGCTGGGGGATGAAGGGATTGAGAGCAGCCCTGCCAAGAAGGACTTGAGTGTACTGGTGGATGAAAAGCTGGATATGAGCTGGCAATGTGTGCTCACAACCCAGAAGGCCAACCATATCCTGGGCTGCATCAAAAGAAGCGTGGCCAGCAGGTGGAGGGAGGTGATTCTGCCCCTCTACTCTGCACTGGTGAGACCCCACCTGGAGTACTGCATCCAGCTCTGGGGCGCCCAACATAAGAAGGGTGTGGACCTGTTGGAGCAGGTCCAGCAGAAAGACACAAAGATGATCAGAGGGCTGGAGCACCTCTGCTATGAAGACAGGCTGAGAATTGGGGTTGTTCAGCCTGGAGAAGAGAAGGCTCCAGGGAGTCATTATTGACACCTTTCGGTACTTGAAGAGGGCTTAGAAGAGAGATGGGGACAGACTTTTTAGCAGGGCCTGTTGCAATATGACAACAGGTAATGGTTTTAAACTAAAAGAGGGAAGATTTAGAGTAGATATAAGGAAGAAATTCTTTACAATGAGGGTGGTGAAACCCTGGCCCAGGTTGCCCAGAGAGGTGGTAGATGTCCCATCCCTGGAAACATTCAAGGCCAGGCTTGATGAGGCTCTGAGCAACATGATCTAGTTGAAGATGTCCCTGCTTACTGCAGGGGGGTTGGACTAGATCACCTTTAAAGGTCCCTTCCAACCCAAACTATGATTCTATGAAAGCTGCAAGGGCTACAGTTGGCAGCCACTCTATCTAAAACGGGCATCTTGAAAAAGCTGCCACCATACTACAGGTAACAGATCTCCAACTAAAAGACACAAACACCTGTCAAGTCACTAAATAACCACTTTCCGTCCACTTGCATGGTTAGACGCTGATCCCATTAACAGTGGTGGGTAACCATTTACCTGAGAGCTTACAAAATTCAGATGAAACTACATATTTATAAACTTAGACCAAAGACGGACATGTTTTACTAGATGTCAAAGTGTTTATGGCAAAAACAAGAACTGTTGCTTCAAAACCTTAGCCTCGAAGGAAGTTATGAAAGGTCTAAGGAAAAGGCATTTCTAACAGTTACTTGCGGCTGCAAGTACTATATCCACACTCCAACAGGAGTAACAGTGAGTCGAACCACTGCCTGGTTACTATACAGGTATTTCTCTGGAATCTGGACCAGGTGCAAAAGCAAGATTAATTTTAAAAAGTATCTCCAGAGTTCACCCCTGTCCTTAAAAAGGAGTACTACCACTTCCTTGTCATTTTAAGGAAAAAAAAATAAATAATAAAATACCTTAATTAAACATTTTGTTATATTCCATATAATATCCACCAGTAATGCCATTTAGCTAGACTTCAAAAATCAGGGTTGCTCACATGTTGCTCCTCCCTCTCACCTTAATCAAGGCCTTTGTAATTTAGAAATACCTTATACTAAGATAAACTATGTTTGATCCTACTAATGTCCAGCATAAGATGTAAGAACAACAATGTACACTTATATTGAAAGTAAAAGCGAACGATGCACAGTTATATCAAAAGGAGAAGTAAACACTATTAAATACCATACAAGTTTATGATTTAGGACTGTACTGGGTTATTGTGTTTTAAGCATTTAAGCATGAACACAGATATGATTGTATCTTAATCCGCAGCTTTCATAAATCAAAATTACCAGTCTATAACCACTCTCAGTTTAAGCTCAAATATCCTTCCCTTCCAAAATGTATTAAGTTTCAGGTGGATACAGAGAGTGAAGGCTGGATAGCAGGGACAAGGAGGTGGCGGAAGACATTTAGGAAAAAAATGCACAAGGGGATCTGGTTAGGCAATGGAATACTAGTTATTTCATCAGCCACCAGACCTCAGAATTTATTCCCTCTAGGAGGAATTAAATTGTTCTAAACTTGTGTACAGTCTTTGCACAAAACACTTGAGATTTTCACTTGCAACTCCTACTCTCTGCAGATGAGGATGTTAAGAAAGTAAACAAGCAAGAAAATGTTAGTGCTGTCTTTTGACCCTGTAGGTTATTACAGCCTCCTAGAATGATAACCTTACAACCAAATAGAAAAAAAGTAATCCCCCAAAACAAACAAACAAAAAAAAGAAACCATGAAAAGGACTATTGTCTTCCCAGTTGGGTCCACAAATCATCTGCCAAACACAAGTGAAATGTTATATACTGATGGACAGCAAAGTGCTGGAATCGGCAGAACACACACACTACACTGAGTTAGCCCAGTTGCCAATTTATTCCAGAAGCCTGTCTTTTGAAGAAGTTCAGTTTTCTTATGAATCCTGCACTCTGTCTTAATATAGCAAAGATTTCCACATGTAATGTATCATTTACAAATGCTTAAGGAAGATTTTCATAATTCTGCATTAAGAAAAATAAGAATGAAAGTATCCAGCAGCCTGGCTAATGTGCCACCAGGAATTCCTGCACAGCCTGAACTGAAAATAAGTTGTTTTCAGGTTTTGTCTTGTTCATAACTATATGCTGTATGTTTTATATAATTGTTCCTTGTTCATTTTGCAGTAAGGCTCTAAGAACAGGCATCTGACTTTCAAATGCATCCTTTTGTCAAAAGCCAAAAATGATTCCAAATGTATAACTGGTTTGTGACAACATAGCTTTACCAGACATATTAGAAGTTATAGGATTTCCCTAATTGATGCTAGCTGTAGGAAGCTCTTACAAAAGCTCAGTTTAAGAAAATATTACCTTTTCAATAAATCACCTTCTCAACATCTTCAAAAAAACCCTCACAGTTGGCATACTGGTTTTTCCCAGGTTTTTAATGGTACTGTCTGGATTTCTCATTGAAATCGGAAGTACAACGTTTATAAACCACACCTACTTGAGCCACAGCTGAATAATATTTTGTTTCAAAACACTACGTGTAGAGCCAATTCAAAGAGGAGACTTCATGCACATTGAACAATAGCATAAATATAATAATACACATGATTGTGTATTGTATATGGTTATGTAACCTGACATGCATGCATTTTTAAGGTGTTTGACAGCAGAAATAAACGATGCCTTTAAAGACGACTATATCCTGTTGGAACAAAAAGCTGGAACCAAGCTGAGCAGCTAAGACATTTGGTTGGGAGAAAGGGGACAAGAAGATCGCTTCCTTCCCCAGCTGCCATGTCAAAGGACTACAAATTCATGCTAAAAAAAAAAAAAAAGAAAACACCAAAAACCACAATTCAAAAGCAGAACTGTTAAAAAGCTAGGGGCTGAGGCCTTCCCAACTGGCCTTGTGGAATCTTTTCTAGACTTCCTCTTAGCATTAGGCTACCAGAGATTTTGTTCAGTGTTAAAACAAGGCCTCATTTCCAATGTCTTTTGCTTTTTTCATCTAGGTAATAAGCATAGCAAAGCCTGGGAAAGCAGCTTGGTTTTAGATTTTAATTATGCCACCCCACAAGCAGCGCAAAGATGACACACAGGCTGCCTACAGAAGAGCCAAGTGGCATGTTCCAAACACACAGAAAGGAGATGGGTCTTCACAGGGCCCACAGTTAAGCTGTCAAACTTCTTGTCAAAGGCTACCAGAGACAGTAATTGTACCCAGGTGTTGGGCAGCAGCTTCTCCTTTAATAGCAGGTTCAAACAAGCAAGGGGTGAACTGTCAGACGGGGAGGTGGGAAATGAACGAGACTTCTTCAAGATCTGCCAAATGCTGAGAACTAAGAGAGTGCTAAGAACCATCAGCCCATTTCATTCATCATTACACTCTATCCCCGGTATCCGCTACTATCTACTATGCCTGTCCCTGAACAATTTTTTTAACAATATTTCAGGTTCTAAGTGCCAGAATATTAGCTTCATATACACATACAGTCTTATTCCATTACCTGCATGTACCTTGGCCACTTAGGGACAAATTAGGATGTCTCAGCACAGGGCCACGTTGTGCAGCACCTATGAACGTGTGTACACATCACTCGTGGGTGGTTAGTATCTGTCCCTGACTGCGCTAGACGTAGACGTGGAGAAGAAAGCGCTGCAAAACTTCCAAGGCCGAACTACACACCCCGTACGCTGCCTTTAATAATTAATGCAAGATGACACAGCTTCCACTTCTGTTGGAAAATATTTTATGCAAGCGGCAGCGCTAGAAGAAGACACACGGATGCAGGCTGCCTCCTCCGAGCCAAAGCACAAACCCCCACGCCCCGCACCCCCAGCCTTACGTGGGAAGGACCCCCAGCAGCGCCCGGGGCAGCCCCGAGGGGGACCCCCGCTCCCCGCCCCACGGGGCTGACCTTCCTTCCCCCCCTTCCGAGACCGCCCTTCACGACCCGCCGGACCCCGCAGCCCCGCGGCGCGGCGCTGGCCGGACGCCCCGACCACCCGCCCGGAGGCAGGCGGCGGCCGGGCCCGCACCGCACAGGCACGGCCCTGACCGACCCCGGCCCACCGCC
>VXBH01001818.1:1287679-1307274 GCA_013400035.1 Rynchops niger
TTTTTAACTTTGCATGCTATTGCCTTATTCCTTTATTTAACCTTTCAGCATCACCCTGTAATCTCCCAACACAAATATACTTCTCTTAACACTCACTTCAAGAAATTAATCCTCGGTTTCTCTCCCTGGAATTTCCCTTGTGTGTGTTTTAGCTCCTCAGGGCAGAAAAGGCAAGTTGCTCTGTGTGTGGAACTACAAATACACAGCTTGGGAACAATGCAAAATGATAAATGTAGTTTCAGATTCACAAAGTTCAAGGGCAACAGTGACTCATTCCCTATTCTGAGAACTTTTGCTGCATAGTTCAGGACATCATTCCTCGCTCCTACTATGACTAAGCCTAAGAAGTTTCACCCAGTGATTCTTTCCTCTCCCAAAGGCACAGGTATACTAGAGAATCTTAATTAAAAGATGGATTTTTTTTTTTTTTTTACTTCTAAAATAAGCCATAAAAAAGGGAGTAAAGATAACATCAGAAATACGTCCATTTGCTTGTGAAAAGTGTTAATACATTAAACCGATTCTGATTTTTTCTTTGATCCAGGTGTTGGACTGAGCTTTCCTACATCTCAAAGAAACCCCCTTTAGCCTTGCCTCTTGAACAGAGTGCTATTACTCGTCTCTTTGGCAATAGAAGACAGCCCATCTGCTCTGCCGTTCTGTGCTTCACACAGTATCCCAAGAGAAACAGAAAATTACAAAAAATGGTTTCCAACATAGCGCAAAGACATTTGAAATTGAAATTCCCTCTGGCTCTTATTTTGAGTTGGTTACATAACCAGCAGTAACCATAAACCAATGACTGTCTTTTTAATTTCCGCAGCTATACATGTACTTTTGTAAGACAAAAATGATGAGAATTTAAGACAACATGGTTTTCCTGTAAAGAAAAGGGGGAAAAAGCAAGTTTTTAAAATAGGTGTTATTTTTCAAGTATTTCCCTTAAGCTGTACTGTGGCAAAACATTCCCAGTATATGCCTCTAAAAATAATCCGTATTTTAGAGGTTTTTCTTTCTAAAAGGGGCATAGCGGCGTTAATCTTCTAGGAGAAAGGGCTCTGAAAAGCAGGTCTTCCCAGTTCAAGCACATACACTGATAACAGCTTTCAGGAAGGTTAAATCCTCCCATCAGATCAGCAGGGCAGATCTCAGATAAGCAGCAGAAATTAAGGATTATCTTGACTACGACATGAACTGTTTACTTTGCTATTTTAAATGGTTATGTTGGCTTCATTTCATTTGTTGCTGGGTAATGCTTTCTAAAAGAGAACTGAGGACCAGACACTCCAGGACTCCTACCGATTCTAACAGCAGTTCCTAAAATTAACATTTTTTTCTTTTGTGAGGCTAACTTACTGCACATTTGGGTGACATTTTGATACAGGTTCAAATGAAAGGTGCTCAGTCACAAGAAATGTTCCCTGTTGGATTGTACAGAGGATAGGGAACAGCGTCCTCTGAGCATAGAAGCATAAGTAGTAGATAAAGTTAGGATCTAATGTAAGAAAATTAAATTTAAAATGTTTAGGCGTAATAGCTTAGAAATCCAACAAGGAGGAAAATATTCAGAGGAATAATTTACCTGGAAGGCAATAGTTGAGGGAGTGACCTCAAGTGACAAGCAATAGCAAAAATTCAAAGTCATCTGCCCCGTGTAGTGCATCAATGAGCCCACAGCTTGTTTCTCATCACTCTCATTCCAGGCAAACAAGGGCAGTGAGGAATTAATTCAAAGGAAAGCAACAAAAATATTTGGAGGATTTGCCGAGAATGACATGAAGAGAGACAAGGGCCTGAGACACTCCTAGCATGATTAAGAGACAATATATGGTGTTTTCTACTGTATATGACAAATATACACAAGAGCAAGCAAACAATAGAAGTAGCTTAATTGAGGATGATCTGCAAAGTCTGGCACAATTTTTTCTCATTACTCTACGTGCTAACCCATTTCCTGTCATCTTCGCCAGTGAGATAGAACCATTGTTCCTTGTGCACGTTATCAGTTACGGCACTCGTTCAGATGCAAAATCCTTTACTCATCAGAACGTTCACCTTCAAAAGCCAACAGCTGACCTACCAGAGAAACATCCCCTGCCGCATCCAGCACACTGCATATTATTTGTGCTATAACATACTTAAATCATTGCCTTACAAAACCCATGTGTTCCACACATGATCATATTCAGTGCTTAATTCTGACAACACCTGCCAAACTGCAGTCCAGGTCTTCATACTACAGCAGCCCAGGGAGTGGATGCAAACTTGGATCTTCTCTTTGCGTTCCTGATCCTCAAATATTAGCCTTGGTAACCTTGTGCTAGCAGCAAATAGAAACAAAGGACAATATCATCTGGCTGCTCCATTGTATCACGATGTCTGCGCTGGGCCTGCAGGAAAGACCCCAGGAGCAGAAGAACAGGCTGCTCAGGTGGGTCCATAAACTCACACCTAGACACTTTTGAGAACAGACATGTGAAATTGCCGCCTGCATTTAAGGAAAGGTCAGAGCACTTAGGCTGACCACAGGCTGGCTTGGCACATACGAAGCTATGCAGTGCTGGGTGATCGCTGGCTGACCAGTGACATCTGTACGTGCCACCCCATCCCTGAAACGATGGAGACGACGGTGCGCCGTAGCCACACCTTGTCCCAGGTTGGTTGCTTTCAGCTCTGAATTCTAGCACTTTACAAAAAGGCACTTGGAGAGATGCAGTCTTTCAGGCAAAACCACAAGTGCATCCCATTTCACGTTCTCACGTAGAAAAACCCTCTGTCACACAGCTGGTTTTGCCCTTTCACGAATTGAGGTTAAAATTACTTGTAGCCATGTAGAAGCTTAAGCCTACAAGGACACCCAGGCTTAGGAGCAGGGCTACCCATCCTGGAGGAAAACAAAACAAGTTAAAATCAAGCAAGCAAAACAAGCAATCAGACCGTAATGGAAACTGTCTCATCATAAGTGGTAATCCAAATAGTTTAAAAGTTTCCAACCTCCAGACGGCTCCTCTGGAGCACATAAAAACCACCGTGAGTGCAGAGAATAATGCTAGCACCAACGAAACCCCAGCACTTCTGAAATGGCAAACTCATCAGCAAAACCCACGTTTCTTTCTGCCCCGATATTTTTGGCACCTTCTCATTTCTGTTGCCCCACTGAGGGGAGGGGGACAGACACTTCAGGCGATTTAGGGCTCAGCCTTCCTTTGCAGCCACGAGTTACGAGTCTCCTTGCAAATTGCAAGACCGTTCAAGTCTTCTGTTGACTTAAAAACAACCAGACCCATAAAGACTAATGAGAAAATATCCAATGTTTTTTAATGCTTGAAGAATGTAACCTTGAAGGAAGATATCTCCCCCTCCCCATGTAATTCTCTCTTTATAAACACCTAACTTTCTTAAGGAGGTGAAAGGAAGGAGGCAAGGAAGCATAGCAAAGCAGAAACTCTTGGTACCAGCGGGCGAGCTGACGTGTTGCTGGTGACTGCGGACACGCTACCAGCAGCACACACTGTACCATCACACTCCAAGGGTATTTAATATTTAGACAAGGACTTTTGAACAGTTCCACAACAGTAGGCCAGCGGGGACTCAAGATTTGCAAAACTGAATTGAAAGGTTTAAAAAAATGGAGCAGCCCAGGTTGTAAATCAGCCTGGATTAAGCATGTGTGTTTTGCTAATAACTAGTTTAGTGCTTAAATGTGTGTATGTTCATCCTAACTTCCAAGATGACAAACATTCAACATTCTTGTAAGATATTTTTAGCGCATTTGAAACACTTGTGAAAGCACAAAATTAGTGTTTCTTTAGTGTTAACTGCCATCACAGAACACCTTCACATCATCTTTAACTGCTCCATAATGCTCCATCTTTTCAGGCAGGGATTGAATCCCCCTCACTGAAGCGAGCAGTTGACAGAAAAAACACAGAACAGAATCTCTACTTTTTAAATAGTATTTTTAGCCCTCAGCATAGTTTCCATAGCAGTATTAGACCAAATTATGTGGGCTTCTGCCTTGACTGACTGGGTTGTGCTGTTGAAATTCGTAATGTTTCTAACATTAGATCTGGGGGCAAAGCCACCCATTCCCACGCACATGCCATGGCTTGTCACCCCCTCAGTTGTTCTGAGACAATTACTGAATTGGGTCACGCTGTAAAATGTGTGAGCGAAACAACCTGGGTTAAAAATTGATGAGTGATAATTCTCCTTTCTGAGAAAGAGGAGTCTCATGTAAAAATCTGTGAAACACATCTCGAGGAGCTTTGATTTAGACCTGCCATAGGGTGTCTCAAAGGAAGAGCGGTGGCCAAGAAATTTTGATAATTTTGTTTCTCTCTGTATGCTTGGCCTTGTACCACAGGAAAGGGATGCTGTTGGACAACAGACTTCACAGCCTTCCCGTCACAGGCAATTTTTAAATGATGACCAAGTGGCTTGGATATTTTGAATATTTAGATAAAATTTCTCCTGGCTGCTTGATCAACAACGAGGACTTCAGACAATTAGATATCCTTATAACAGAGCATGAAGCCAAGCCAGTTGTCTGTCTGGATGATATGATTATATTGATTTTAGAAGGAAATACAAGCAGTTCTGGAATTACTAGAACATACTTGCACAAAAAGTAACCTTGTAATACCCTACAGCAATCACCCAGGACATCATGGGCCTAATTTGAGAACAAATCTAATAGACCCTACCAGTAGTCCATTTGATATGATTTTTTTTTTTTTTTTGGTCTTCGGGCTCTTTGCTATATATGCTGCATTAGACTAAACTCTCATTAGACACCTGAGGATTGGCTCTGAGCAACAAGACCAGAACCAAGCTGCGGTAGGGAGGATAATTTGTGCTAAAAGGACTTAAATAGAAAAAATGAACTAGTGTCGAGTATTTTGGGCCAGAAGGCATGCAGAACAGACACATGTAGTTATTCACATATCAGTGGTTAAGAAAACATCAGCCAGCCACCTTTCCGTTTCCTCCTCAGCTTTGACTTACTGCATCGTACCTACAGCAGGATTACAAACTGAAGATCAGGCACGTGTCTTCCTACCCATCATGTTTAATCAAGAAGCTACATCTGTTTTATTTCTGGGACTTTCATTATGTGTATTCTGATGCAGTTCTTTTATTTATTCAGTTTATCTCACCTTCTACATTTCTGTAAGTTTTTTGTCTGGTTATCTGCCTTCTAAGTTGTATCTCTTTGTCTTTTGATTTGATTGATATACTTCAATAGCCAAAGCATGATCTAAAAAAAGTAGTTTAAATAGTGACTCATTTTTGTTTTGCTTTACCTATTAGTTACATTGTTTGATATGTCAACATATTTTATTAATACTAAAGGTGAAATGCAGAGTTGAAAAAACACAAGCAGTAGAATGTATTGCCTCTTTATACAGCAGTATGATTGAAGGGAAAGGCAATAACTGCTCAGTGTGGCTTACTTAATCTACCTTGGTGTAAAGCCAAATAAATTCTACCCTTTGAAATTAAAAGTAATTCTTAAACTACCAGTAGTTGTTAATGATTACTAGAACTGGAAAGAATCAATCAAAATCCACATGCTAGTGAGTAATAATCTTCTACAAACATCCTGAATATAGAGATTATACCCTTTATTTTAACAGCTTACAGGCAAAAGGTTAATTTGCATCTCAATACTAATTTGTATATCGAGAACCATTAACTTCATAAGTTAATGAACTGATACATCCACCAGCTCTGTACAATGACCCTGTACTTTAGGAAAAGCTGAGGGATGTGTGCAGTGGAACGCTGCTGATCGTTTCCCAAAGATCTGGCCCAGTTCGGGATGCCCGGTGCAGCCCAGCTGAATGGCATTCAGCTCTGCTCAGGATTACCAGCAGCTTAAGCGATTGTTTGGAAAAACCATGAGGAACAGTGCTCTTCCCACGTAGTAGTTCTAAAAAAAGATTGCTAGCATTTTTTTTGCATCCCTGAATAGATTGCACACAAATGGTTCCAACGCCGTCTTTGAAACATTACAGGGAAGAGAAAAAGAATGAACACCTTTTAATAGTGCTACACCTGTGCTTTCTTGCCTGCTTATTTCTGTCCCCTATACAGTTCTAATGTTTAGGCAACAGTTATTGGGAAGCTGGACTTACATCTTAAAAATTGGAAGAGCATTGCACGCATGAGATGAAGGGTAGAAGTAGCGTAGTCACCGGCCGGCTGTCACCCAGACGGACGGTTGTGAGCCTGCCGAGTACGGCTGAAACTCAACGCTGGGAATTTAGTGCTCCAAAAAGAGCAGCAGGAGAGCAGACTGGCTTCGGCTCGCCCATAGCAGGACAAAGCTAGTTTCTCTGCACCTCTGTTACCTACTGGTCTTCTGAGGTCAAGGGCATGGGTAATAGGCAGCTGTGCCCTGGAAGTTACAGGTGCAACCTTTGAATGCATGTTTCAGAGTTCACATATAAAGTGAGGCTGCTTTTTCCGGCTGGAACTCGAACTGCTTAACCTTCAACTCTCAGAGGCTTTCAGATCAGAGCTGCAAATGGATGGAGAAGATTATTTCCAAACAGTCTGGCAGCCTGTTACACATTATCTCGAGGCAGAGGGACGTCGGGGCGCGCTGTCTCAAGCAGAAAGGGATGTTCTAGGAAACAGTCAGTCCACTGCGTCGTGGCTCGCATGTGTGCAAAGGTCTGTTAAAAGACCATGTGATGCCCAGAAAGAGAGGTCCTTTGCATAAATGCCTTCTTCAAGAAGCTGTAGGAGATGCTAGGCTTCCGCTAAAGACAGTAGGAGAGCTATGGGTTGAAATCTTAGAACTGGGCTGCGCGAGAATAAAACTATTCCTAACTACTTGACTCTTCCTCCCTAAAGAGTTACTTACGTTTTTACCATATAACAATAGAGTGAAGAGAGGAGACAAGCAATGAGGAATGATGAGGAATAGCATGGTGAGCCGGACTAGGGAAGTGATCATCCCCCTGTACTCGGCACTGGTGAGGCCCCACCTCAAGTACTGTGTTCAGTTTTGGGCCCCTCACTATAAGAAGGACATTGAGGTGTTGGAGCGTGTCCAGAGGAGGGCTACAGAGCTGGTGAGGGGTCTGGAGACCAGGTCATATGAGGAGAGGCTGAGGGAGCTGGGGTTGTTCAGCCTGGAGAAGAGGAGGCTGAGGGGAGACCTTATCACTCTCTACAACTACCTGAAAGGAGTTTGTAGAGAGGTGGGGGCTGACCTCTTCTCCTTGGTGATAGGACGAGAGGAAATGGGTTCAAGTTATGTCAGGGGAGGTTTAGATTGGATATTAGGAAACATTTTTTCACTGAAAGGGTTATTAAACATTGGAATAGGCTGCCCAGGGAGGCGGTGGTTTCACCAACCCTGGAGGTGTTTAAAAAAAGGGTAGATGGGGTACTTAGGGACATGGTTTAGAAGTGGCTTTTGTCAGGGTAGGTTAATGGTTGGACTTGATGATCTTAAAGGTCCCTTCCAACCTCAGCAATTCTATGATTCTATGTTACCGGTAACCATGAGGTACATAGGATTTTTAACAAAGCTAATTACTTTTAGTTTTATGCAAAAAACCTGTGACCTATGTTCCATAAATGATCCTGTAGAGATGAACTATGTCATATTCTACAAGAAAAAAAAATAATTCTGAATTCTCTAAGGGCAAGCTTACACAGAAGAGTGAGCATTTAAAGAGGTATTTTTCACTAAACAAATAATCTGTTTACTCTCACCGTTGTGAACCTTTTCAGTTTTTACTGATATTAGTGCAGCTGACTGAACGTATCTTTGCATGGGAAAGGTTTATTTCCGTAGCATTTCATGCATCCCCAGTAGAACTGGCTACAACACAGGCGCGTTTTAGCGGCACCGCCAATCTGTTCAGCTTTTGTGCGATGTGAGGCAGCGCTCGGGAGACACAGCCCGTCAGTGCCCTGCGTGTGGCCCCAAGCATCGGGGAAGAACGGGCTTCCAGAGCTGGGGCTGGCGTTGCAAGCAAGCAGGAGGAGAAATTGTTTAGCAAATAGCCAAACACAGAGGCAAGCTTATAATTTTTATAATTGTCTTTCAGGTCTAAACCTCGCTTAAAGCGACAGTTCTGAGAATAGAACAAAGCAAAAAGATAAAGCCCTTTCTGCCATACGGAAGTTCATCTTTCATGAAACCTGGAGGAGCAGATGTTACTGTGTTCCCAGGCAAGTAAAATCTGGAAGGAAATGAACACTATTATCCAGGAAATGGAAGTGATTGGAAGCAGCTGTAAGCTGGAGCCCGCTGGCTCTCCCTGGCAAGTCCTGCGGCTGTTGCTCGTCCCTGCAAAGCGGGCCTTCAGTGTCCCTTTAATTCATTTTACACTTTTCAGGGGACACCCCAGGAAGGCTGGCTGCTAGCATACTTGAAGATTAGTTCAGGGAAAGCGCAGATGCTGTCCTAATCCCGTGTGGAAACCACAACAGAGTGCAAACTCCGTGTTACACAACAGGGTCCTTTCCCTGACTCAGTGGAAAGGATTTCCTGGATGCCCACGGCGGAGCTCGGCTGGACGCAGGGAGGATACGCCAGCGAGTGGGAGCATGGCTCAGTCAGTTACACCACAGACGTGACCTATCGCAGAGCTTGAAATAAGAGTTACTGGCGCTTTTCCATGCTTCTGGGCAGCCTTCCTGCATACAGGACCGAAATGCTCGCTGCACACCCGTGCAGCTATTTGACTCTAAACCCCAAGGATTAAAACAGACCCATGGGAGGCTTCCCCTCTGCTTTCTCAGGTGAGCACAGCCAGAGTCCACATACCTGTGCCTGGCTCCTCCTCACCACAAAAACATCCTTCCTCACTGCTGCCAGAGAAGAGTGCTGTGATCTCTCTCACCTCACAGCCATCTTCAGCCGCCTGGCCTACGGCCGTCAGCACTTCCAAGGAGCTGACGATAGATGAAGTGGGGGCTTTCGGCAATCTGATAATGCTGCAACTGCACAAAGAAAGCTTTCCCTGCCCCAGTAAAGATGCACGAGAAAAGAGGCTACACTACTATAGCTGTAGCAACACAAATGCAACATCTTGTGTCTGGAAAGCATTTGTAATAATATGGGTGGCGTTACTAACCACTTGCATTTTTGGATATGCTAAATCATCCCAACAGCTCTCACACAGGGCAAGTGAAAGAGATCCTTTTTTGTTCATCTGGAGGCGAACGAGTCCCCCGCCACGTGTTTATTTTAATACTCAAGCCCTACTGAAAGGACTAACCGTGGTCAAGTAGCCTCATCAGCTGCTTCGGGACATGCAGGCGACATCAGCCACGTCATTGAAAAGGCTGCACGACAATAACAAAGAAAGCGCGAGTTGTCTTGAGCAAGCTCGGCCATGCTTTCCAACTGGCTCGGAGCCGCAGCTCAGAAGGTCACATCGCTGACATATCATCCTGTGAGTCATCCCCTGATACTGCCTGTGTCCGGCATAACTCATGTGGTTTGGCAGCATCAAAGGAGGTTCCTTCTCCTTTCTTGCTGCCCAGAGTCAATGTTGCCCTACAGAACATACAAGACGGTGAAGCCACCAGAAGACATACATACGGCAACTTGGCCATCTTGTTAGTTGTCATGACCAGACAAGATTTATACCACAAACGTTACTTGCAAAGTTGTCTAGATGGAGAAGTATGTATCAACACAGCCAAAATACACCTAGCTACACCAAAAATAAACGTTTACAGCCCAGGTAAACTAGCTGACTTATATTCTCTGAAGTCCTTGCTTAAATAGCAGAACGTGTACAGATCTTAGCCAGACTTAAACAACAGACTTTCACAAAACACTAGAACAGATACATGGTCTACACAGCACTGTGGAGTCCGGCCCATCAGGTAATTCGGCTTTCATTCATGGTCTGCACCATTACGCCCTCTGAATCTATTCCCCAAACAGGCAGTCAAAGCACTGGAGACATGACTGGCACCCTGACAGGGCTAGGATATTGCCAAGCATCACTCCATCAGATGGATGCCCAGTCAAAGCCACCATTCTCCCGCAAAACCACCATTTCTGCTCAGGCTGGCAGGTAGAGGAGCTAAAGGCAGAGCTTGCAGCAGCTGGCTGGAGTCAGCTGGGAAAGCGGGCACTGAAGACGCGCATAGAAGTGATGGGGTGCATTAATCCCAGCGAAAGGCAGGCAGGAAGCTCCGATGCAGTAAATCTTCTGGCAGGAGATGGAGCAGAGGGGGTTCATGAGCAAGGGAAGAAGAAAACAACAAAAAAGAAACCATACGAGTACATGTGAAAATTATAGTCCTTAGACTAAAGTCAGGCCTGAGCCCCCTGGATTTTGGCTAAACTTAAACATGAAAAAAATGGTGAGAGGTGAGACAGGAGTCCCCCCAGCTTGCCAGGGGTGACTCCATCCCTTCCAGACAGACACTGCCAGTTAACCTGGAGGAACAAATGCCACGTCTGAAAGGAAAACTGCTTCGCTGGACTGTGCAACAGCACCCAGCATGTAATTTATCAATGTAATGACAATTAAAGGATTATGTTAATAGGCAGGTAGCTATAATGAGAATACAGTGACACAGATCATACACAGTACATCCTTCTAGATGCAAAAAGGAATAGCCATGGTGGTTGAGCAGTCTGTTGACCATACATACAAACGTTTAAGGTCAGTGCTCAAAAAATAATTTTTTCATGAAGAGCAGAGCAAGTGATAGTCTTACATTTTTTTTTTTTTGTGCCAGGGTAAAGTGTTGGTTTTCCACAGAATCAGGTTCTGATGACCACCAGCTCAAGAATAGCTGGGATTTCTCTTCTGCAGTGAAATAAAATACATCATATGTTTCAACTTTTAGCTAAAAACCATCATCCCGTAATGCTTGATAAAGTGCTGCAAAATGCCAAGGCTGTCTCGTGCCATTGCAGAGGTCACACATGCCTATGAAGGCTGTCCTGAGCCAAGAGAGATGCTCGGCCATGAGGTTACTGGATGTAGTGCTCAGGACGTGCCACGCTGACTCTGGTCAGTTTTGAGGCCTGTTGCAGGACCAGTGGTACCAGCAAGACCTCAGCAGCTACTTTTGACCATCCTCACTATCAGGTTAGTGCTGCAGCCGGCGCAGTGGCTGCCCGGCACCCGCTGCAAGCAGCAGCAGTGCTACCTACTAAGTGCTTTCCAAGAACTTAGAGACCACCACGTCAAGGAGCTCACAGCCTGAGACATTTAGTATTTCTGGTGGATGCCAGAGGCACATTGTCTGTTTTTCGCCAGCAACGCAGGTAACAGATCCCAGCCCACAAAGCCATGATGCTTCAGATGACAGCACAAGCGATTGCCACCATCACCCCAGCAGTCACTGCTGTTTGGAAGAGCACAGTTTGAGTGGAAAATCAGCACAGACAAGCCCATGAGTCAAAGCCAAGTCATACTGTACACCTAGAACAAGACATCTGCATGACTATGTCCACTCCAAAAAGCTACATTATGCATTTAGGAACAGACATCAGGTGAAGAAGAGTGGCTAGGAAAAGCACACACAAAATCACAGGTTAGAAAAAAGATGCTCAAGAATACTCTTCTCGCCGCTGTAATATTTAGAATCATAGAATGGTTTGAGCTGGAAGGGACCTTGAAGATCATCTAGTTCCAACCCCCCTGCCGTGGGCAGGGACACCTCTCGCCAGACCAGGTTGCTCAAAGCGCCATCCAGCCTGGCCTTGAACACTTCCAGGGATGGGGCATCCACAGCTTCTCTGGGCAACCTGTTCCAGTGTCTCACCACCCTCAGAATAACAAATTTCTTCCTGATATCTAATCTAAATCTCCCCTCTTTCAGTTTAAAACTGTTACCCTTCATCCTGTCGCTATACTCCCTGATAAAGAGTCCCTCCCCATCTTTCCTGTTGCCCCCCTTTAAGTACTGAAAGGCTGCTATAAGGTCTTCCCGGACCATTCTCTTCTCCAGGCTGAACAACCCCAACTCTCTCAGCCTGTCTTTGTAGAAGTGCTCCAGCCCTCTGGTCATCTTTGTGTCCCTCCTCTGGACTCGCTCCAACAGGTCCGTGGCCTTCTTATGTTGGGGGCCCCAGAGCTGGATGCAGTACTCCAGGCGGGGTCTCACAAGAGCAGAGTAACGGGGGACAATCACCTTCCTCAACCTGCTGGCCACCCTTCTTTTGATGCAGCCCAGGTTAGCCTTCTGGGCTGAGAGTGCACATTGCCGGCTCATGTTGAGCTTCTCTACCAACACCCCCAAGTTCTTCTCCTCAGAGCTGCTCTCAAATCCATTCTCCACCCAGCCTGTATTTGTGCTTGGGATTGCCCTGAAGCAAGAACTTTCAAGCAGCAAAACTGAGGGTTTTAAGCAAGCCGCATACAAAAGAGTTTATAAGCTGTTTCCCAAACTATGTGCTAAAGTTACTCATTAGCAGTTCACGTTCAGACACGGGGACATTCGCGGCAGGAATGTATGTTTGTTTTTATTTTCTCAGAAGCACGTAGCTTACATCTGAGGAACATCAATTATTAACTGCAGCCTGAGATGGAAGTATACAGGCTTAACTTTCCTGAGGGACAGGTACCTCATCATGTTTCTAGATCTGACAGGTTCCAGTGTGGTTTGCTCCCACGTGGGAGGTTAAATTCTGTCACACAGTGAAGCAGTCCCACTGGGAGAAAGGACACTGTACTGGCGCTGTTGGGGCCAGTCTTTTTTCAGTGGTGCCCAGCGACAGGACAAGAGGTAATGGGCACAAACTTGAGCATAGGAAGTTCCACCTAAACATGAGGAGGAACTTCTTAACTCTGAGGGTGGCAGAGCACTGGCACAGGCTGCCCAGAGAGGTGGTGGAGTCTCCGTCTCTGGAGACATTCCAAACCTGCCTGGACGCGTTCCTGTGCAACCTGCTCTGGGTGACCCTGCTCTGGCAGGGGTTGGACTAGATGATCTCCAGAGGTCCCTTCCAACCCTACCATTCTGTACTAAGTACTGATGGAGATAAGATAGGGATTGATTTAATTTAAATTCAAGTTTTTACAGTGTTAATAGAGACAATGTTGTGAAAAAGGATTTATTATTCTGAATTATTCCTAGGGCTTAGGTTTTGCTAAAACCTGTTAAGAGTTGTTGGCAAGGTGCAATGTTCCTGCACCTGTGCCCAGTGGGTGATGCTTCAGACCCCTACAGAGCCACTTATATATGTACATATTTAATGTGGGGAAACATCCTTGTGCTTCTGAAGACTGCTCTTGAAGTGTAACTTTAAGCTCATTCATCAGACCTAATTGAGCTCTTGGATATCAGATGTTTCTGCACAAATAAACTTTTTATGTGCATGGCAGCATATATACCCATTTACCACTTTATACTGTAGATCCTTTAGTGAGGGGAGCTTTAGCTTTTATTTAATAACATCAGCTTTTTATCATTACCCCCTAAAAATTATCCCAGCTTTATGGCTACGTGACAGATTAACCTCACCCGTAACTCGTAACAGCAGCGACAGCAGGTGATACGCGAGCGCTCTCACAAGCAGGTTTCACATGTTACACGGCCACTTGCCCTCAAAGTGTATTCTGGAGTTGAACCTGCTCCCAAAAAAGTCATAACCAGGTTGAGAGCACCTCTGATGATCTGCACTAAACACCTTCCTCAGAGGTGCCACTCCCCTTCAGGGAGGATCTGCTTAATTCCAAAGTGGAGGGGCCGATCAAGCTTAATTCCCAAAGCACTGGGAGGTCTCTGCCGTGCTCTGTGGTCTTCAAAGTCAGGCTCAACACCAGGTAAGATCAGGTGAAGCTCTTCTGTTGGATAACAATCCACGCACGGCAAGCTGGCGGTGGTTTCTCACTTCTTTTCTAAAACGAGCATGGGAACTTCCCCACATCTGCTCATTTGCAAATTCAGTTTCTGTCTGACGGCACGTTTTACTAGCCTGCCATTGCAGCACTGGGGGAAGCCTGAGCAGAGCTGGGGGCTGGAGTAGCACCAGGATGCTCTGCTTTGGGAGACTGCCTCATGTACAAAGACGACCTTATTCTCTCCCGCCAAGGCTGTGTTTCATCCCGCTCCATCCCAGCGAGCCCTCTGCAACCGCTGCCTTGCAGCTGAGACGCCAAAACCCAGGGGAGTCACATGGCTGCACGGCAGACATTAGCAGATCTATTTAAATTGATTATACTGCCAACAGAACCAGTGCTGTCAACGCCTAGTCACATTAAGGCTTCAGGAACATTTCATAACCACTTACCCTTTTAATTAAAAAAAATGTATTACCTTTGCTGCTGAGCCAGCAGTCTTTGCTGTCTCTCTAGCACCACGTTAACTCAGGAAGGGACCCGTGGCACAAGAAGAGGACCTGTCAGCCCTATTTCCCTTCCCGAAACCTGTAGGCTGCTCGGGCACATCTGCGGATGGATGTCTCTTAGGGACGGCAGCATGAATGGTCTGCCCTAGGAGTCAGAAAGGACAGCTCGGACTTGGGGACGGGGTGGCAACCAGGAGCCGAAGCCAGGAATATTTCCTAAACTGGGGGAAGGAGCTCTCTCCAGTCAGCTGAAAGTGCCCGGTAGTCCAGAAGGTGTTTATAGCTTCCAGCTGAGGAAAAGTCAGCTGAAGTTCCAGTCTGCAATAGAGACTCTCCACACTAGTTGTTACAAAGAAGGCTCCTGTTCAGGCAAACTTATGGATGTTTCTTCAGCGTGACTGCGCACACAGCTCTTCAGGAGGAAGCCGCTGGCCGCCTTCACGCTGAAGCTTCGCAAAGTTATTTGAAGGAGCGTCGTTTTTCTGGCCATCCCTGCAGCCTCCTTTCTGACACATCACCACTTTTCGCTTTATGGATTTCTCTGCCGAGGAGAGGCTGGCCGGGGAACGGCGCTTTCTGGCACTTCCCTTTTAAGGCAAAGCTCCAGGCTCAGCTGGGCTGCGCTATTCCCCGAGTTTTCAGTCTTCATTGCAAAATTAGAGCTGCACTCTGGTAACCATTGTACTAGTATCAAACCGGAAAGATGAAAACAGAATTCCTCTTTTTTCTTTTGCTAAATGCTGGTTGACTATCCCATTAAAAAAAAACCAAAACAAACCANAAACCAGCCCAGAGGAATTGTAATGCTGGTACAATTGGCTTTGCCCACCAACAATAGCCTGTAAACTCTTCAGCACTTGTCTATTTATCACATGTTCATATAGTGCTTAGCTCTACAGAGCTCTGCCCCTCGCCCCTGATCCCTGGGCATTACGGTCATCCAAGCATTACAGAAAACAGGGAAAGCCTCATCAAACAATGTCCTGCAATGACTTGAGTCACCAAGAGACTGGGCTGGGCCCTTACTCATCCCTCCCAGGAGCCCTCTCACAAAGGGTACCAGAGAATGGGGAGTAACACACGCACCAGCCCAACTAACTCCCTTTTGAGCTTTTAGCCAAAAAAACAACTATTGTCTCAAATCCAGGGACTGCAAAGCAATTTGAAGATGACCAGCACTTCAGTAACTGCAGCAGCAATACTGAGAAGCAAAAGGAAGGGACAGACAAATACTCAGACGGCGGGTACCTATATATTTACGCTACACTCAAGTTGGAAGCCAGGTTTAAGCCTGAATGCATTTGTGCTTGAACAGATAAGGCTCAGCCCAGATCTCTCAATTCCTAAATTTTTAAAGGAGCTGCAGAGATGCAAGTTTGTACTTAGTTCTGCACATGATTATGATGCACTGGGTAAAGTTACTCTGTGTCGACCATCCTAACCCACAAAGTCTTAACAATTAACACCGCAGTGGTGTGCAAAGTTGATTAAACATTTGCATTTCTTTCTTAAAGAAAACCTGTTTTCTTTAAGAGATCCAGTTTTGGGCACGGATTCAATGAACTATTGAAGCAAGGTAACAGAGAAGATGATAATCTGCAGCAGACGGGGCAGCTGAGGATAGCAATCCAGTGGCCAAGAGTATCTTTAGCCTTCAGCCCTCTCTGACTAAGCAGCAGCAGTTACTTTGGGATAGCAAATTAACAGGATTTATCATTTATTTGTAAATGATTAGCAATATCCCCATTGATTTTACTGGAGGCCTGCAATTGTTCTGCTTAAACATTGATGACTCGAGCTACAAGCGCACATCACCCTGCTCCGTGAGGCAACTGAAGGGAGTCTTTGTGCACTCCTTAGCTTGGAGATGACTCACTTCCAAAGTTGAAATGCCATTAGTTACGTGGTGGTTTCTCAAACCTCAAGAGCATTCAGTTGGAATAATGTCATGGCCGGGTGGGGGGGGTGGGGTAAAAAAAGTCTTGTTAGCTGAAGGGACAAGCTGAAATTCGTCACCTTCCAGCTGCTGCCCCCTTTATTTGTTCCCGGTCTGGTGGAACATCATCTCACTAGGTGCCGTTTCCTTTTTGAAGGGACACTGATGAGCACTTTGCAAAAACGGTGCGTAACAGACTCTCCCTCCAGAGCCCTGTGGCCTTTTTTCCTCCCCAGCAAAATATCTGCAGAGAGAGGAGGCCACACCATCCATCCGTGCCTGGTTGGAAGAGGAGGGCTGTCTCCCTGCGCTCCGGCAGCATGTCAGCCCTGCTGAATGAGTGCCTGGACATGTGCAGAGTCAATGGGGGATTTACCGCTCCACCCAAAATTAATCTCGTAATAATCCAAGGTATTTGTGCATCAGCATGCACTTTGCTGTAGATAACAAGCGGGGTTACTGTGTTACAGGAGGCTGGTCTATCAGGAAGGGCCCGTCATATCCCCCACTGCTTTCATAGCTTATCTTACAAATACTATTGAGGAAATCAGAACGAACACCAGGACATCATAAAAGCTACTGGAGGACAACAAAAATATTTTTGGCTGTAGGTTCATAGTGCGAAGAGAAGAGTTGTGGTGCACTGTTTTGGTTTTTTTTTCCCTTGTTTACTTCCTTGTGTAGTACCACCACACATACCACAGTGACAGCTTAATCTAAAATAACGTCTTTTTTTTCTGCGTATGAGGGAAGGAGGTGGAGAACTAAGAAAGAATCATGCTGTAAAAACAATGCAAACTGGATACGCAGAAACAAGAAATGTTTTTTTGTTTCTTCTCCAAAGTCATTAAGCAAAACAAAATAAAACCTGTTATAACTAAATTAAACTTGTTCTGAGCCAATCTCCCCGTTTCCTCCTGCGCCTGCCATATCCAAGCTACTTCTCCATTTAGCAGCACAAGGCACAGCTCTTCCCTACTGTCACAGCAAAATCAGCCCAGGCTTTTCACAAAGTTTGAGAGCTGGCACGTTACCCGGCGTGGCCGTTGACAGGAATCTTTCATCATGAAAAACAAACCAAACAAACAAACAAAAACACCCCCTCAACCCTAAAAAAAAAAAAAAAAAAAAAAAGTATCAGCCCTAGCATTTTCCTCATGCCACTGCCGTTAATTATGCAAGCAATAACATTACTGTGCAAACATCCCAACTATATCAGGCACTTCCTTGCTACCCTTCCCCTCAGTGGCTGTTTGCTTTGCGAGTGCTGCAGGGCAAAGATCCATCTTCCAAGGTTTTGAAGTTCTTAGCATGCTATGGGCACCGTATAAAAGTATCATAAAATATACACAGGCATATATCTGCATGGATTATTATTATTGAGGATGTTGCTATATTTGCCATTTATTTGACCGTGTGGCAGCTATCTTACTCCGATTTATTATAAGCTCATTATAGGTTTATGCAAACGCAAAGGTAATCTAGCAAATGCAAGCGATTAATAATTTCCCCGACAAATATAATCTGCGAGAAGTAAAATAGAAAGTGCGTCATTTTCCGGGACGGGTTTAGGAGATCTATAAGAGCTGATGAGAAAAGCTGTCCAGAAGCACAACCTAGAGGTGTGAACTGACAACTGCACTTCAGGCTGCAGGGCTCGAACTGAGCTCATGGAAAACCAGTTTGTTCCTGAAGGTAAAGCCCTCCTTATAGGATAAAAACGGGTTACGGATGCAAAGGGAATAGAAGCTCCGCAGTTCCCAGGGCCCAGCATCCAACCCTACCCTCGCAAGAGGGAAGGCCTGACGCTTACCCAGTCTGGGGAAGGGGCTGGAAGAGGATTTCCAAACCGGCTATGTAGATGAGCATGGGGTACTGACAAAAAGGGTGAATGAAAACTGAATCGTCGTATTAATGATAACTTTTCCTTTAAGCTCTTTTCCAATGAGGGTGAGTTAAGCACCATAATTTGTAATATCACCTCCTTCTCCAACAAGTCAGAAAAACTTGGAGTCCCCACAAGCGTTATTTACACCAGGTATAAAGAGGATAAATGGCAAAAAGAAACGTGGCTTACCTCCAGGTAAGGCTCCTGGTCTTCAGGGAACTTCCCAAGTAGCTCTACATGCAGCCTGCTCACGCTACTAGATACCCCTTCTGTCTCCGTCCCTTTTCCCACAGTGATTTCACAAGGAGAAGTCCAAACTTCATATTCCTGCATCCCCATGACATCACTTTTATTACCAGGCAACATCAAGAACGCAGTAGCTTCCTCCAGTCCTGCCAGCATACCCAGGACCAGCAAGCTCAGGCACAACCCCAGCAAGGTGCTACAGCCAGGGAACCCGGGGGCTGTCAGGCACCCACCTGTCACAGGCAGAGCTATACTGGTACCAGCTTGCCGTGGTTACCCAAATCACGGGTGGAGGAAGAAGAGAGACCCCATAGGTGCTAATGCTCAGACAGCTGTGCTCCCAGCTGTGCTCCCTGGGGGTTATGCACCAGAAACAAGGGGTCTTTTTCAGTTCTCCCCTCCCAAGGCAACTCTCTCTCCAGCAGTCTTATGACTCCCAAATATAAGAAAATTGCAGTATGTCTCTTGAAAAAGGCAGGTGTTCAGCCACTCAAGAACTAATGAACAAGGGTGTCTCTGGTCTGGCATGTGCATCTCTAAAAAAGCTTGATTTTCAGCTGCGTAGCAATTTTTCAAAATTGGCTCCACTTGAGAGCTTTCAAACGGGATGGCCAAAGACCGCCTACGACTCTTCAAAACACCAGCCTTAATATTTGCCCTGTGAAGGCCAGATATAATTTGAAGCCGCTTATTGCTCCCAGTTAATTCAGTCGTACTGTTAGAGCAGTGGGTCTGTGCACGGAAATCAACTGGACTAGCTACTTCTGAATCACTGCAGACATTTTATTCCTTCATCCTTGTTTTTTTTCTTTTTTTTTTTTTTCCGTCTTTTGGGTGGAAAGTCATATGGAGGCAATCATCACACAGGCATCTGGGAGAGATTCCAGAGCAGAATCAAAGAACAGGTTTTTTTCCTCTGTTGCTATTCCGGTAATTTTCTTCATGTGGAAAAATCCTGAGAACAGTTGGGCTCACAGTGTTGCTTACCTCTCTTAGGGCATGGAGAGGTGTCACATACAACCTACTTTAGATCTTAGCTGTTTCAGCTACACACATTATGAAGTCTTTCTGGTAGGCACATAGATCTGGTAGAGACTTCCAAAAGCTTTGGGGGCCTGCTGCGGGAGTCCTCCCGCTCAGGAAACCTCCCTTACTTCTGCACATCCCTCCTTCGCAGCTCACGCATCACTGCTCGTGTTTTCAGAAATGAAAACCAAGAGAGAGATACCATG
>VXBH01001818.1:1313281-1324401 GCA_013400035.1 Rynchops niger
GAAAGGTTGGACCAAATGATCCTTGAGGTCCCTTCCAACCCGGGATTCTATGATTCTAAGCTATGATAGAAAAGGAAAAAAGGCAGAGGCAGGGAGTGGAGAAGCAGCAAAGAGCAGCGTGCGAAGGCGCGCGGGAGGGTGAGTCAGTGTGAGCAGGCCGGGGCGAGGGCTGCGCGTGGGACGGGGGGAGAGGGGACGCGGCGGGCACGGCATGGCACGGCACGGCATAGCATGGGCACGGCATGGTGGGTCAGGGAGGCTTTCTGCCAGCACGGCTGGCCGGGCAGCACACCCCGGCGAGCTCTCGCTCATCATCCTTGCAAAACATATCTTCAGTCGCCACTGAAGGCGAAGAAAAAAAAAAAAAACTACAATAATAATAAAAACCTGATTTTACACAAAAATAGAAAGCAGAAAACGCTGCTGGTTAATGGCTCCAAGCTCTACCCTGTGTCCCAGAGCTCGGGCTGTTTTGCGGTCATCCCAACCTGGTTTTAAACCTGCACCACTTCCCCCCTGAGATGCAAAACNGCTGGGCCAGCTTGTCCAGACCTTGCTTTTGCCAAGAAAGGTTGGACCAAATGATCCTTGAGGTCCCTTCCAACCCGGGATTCTATGATTCTAAGCTATGATAGAAAAGGAAAAAAGGCAGAGGCAGGGAGTGGAGAAGCAGCAAAGAGCAGCGTGCGAAGGCGCGCGGGAGGGTGAGTCAGTGTGAGCAGGCCGGGGCGAGGGCTGCGCGTGGGACGGGGGGAGAGGGGACGCGGCGGGCACGGCATGGCACGGCACGGCATAGCATGGGCACGGCATGGTGGGTCAGGGAGGCTTTCTGCCAGCACGGCTGGCCGGGCAGCACACCCCGGCGAGCTCTCGCTCATCATCCTTGCAAAACATATCTTCAGTCGCCACTGAAGGCGAAGAAAAAAAAAAAAAACTACAATAATAATAAAAACCTGATTTTACACAAAAATAGAAAGCAGAAAACGCTGCTGGTTAATGGCTCCAGGCTCTACCCTGTGTCCCAGAGCTCGGGCTGTTTTGCGGTCATCCCAACCTGGTTTTAAACCTGCACCACTTCCCCCCTGAGATGCAAAACCCTCCTGCCAGGCTGCACGGCCACCACCCTGGCTCCGGGCAGAGCCTCCGAGCAGGAGAGGGCTCAGAACGCCCAGCCCTCAGCCCCCTTGAAATAGCTTTCCAGATTGAGTGATCATTGTAATTAAAACAGAGTCAAGTGTCATGGCAGAGCAGCAGCTAAATTACAGGTCTGAGAGGTGGGGAAAGGCGCGCATCTGACTGCCTGACAATCAAAGATGGTAAATGAAACTCCGAGCTCCGATACACTGTAATTGTCCCCCAATCTGAGAACAGACAGGAACAGAAATTTGCCTCCAAAAAAATCACGCTGCAATTTAATTTCTCTCCTTTCCAATCCATAGTTTGAAATGTAAGTATTTTGAATCACAATGGGTGATACCTCTGTAGACCAGAGATTGTTGAAAACGAAAAGGGAAAATACTTGTACTAAGTAAACCTGGACTGTCTCCAGGAACTTATATCCCATGGCATTGCTTGCAGGCAATGTCACAGGAATTGCCAGCGAGTGCGGTGGGCACCAGAGTTTCAGCTCACCTCCATACAGCTCCTCGCCTCCGTACATCACCCAGCCAGAAAGTCTCCCAACCCATCACCAGACATCACACATGCCTGTCCTTCCCGCTGGCAGGGATAACCGCCTGTAAAGGTACCGGACTGGGCAACCATTTCAGTGCGACTGAAACGGTTTTTGTTTAGCTACAAAAAGCAAATTGTTGCACCCAGGACTTCTCCCGAAACCAAGGGAGACTCGGGCGCTGGAGCTGGTGGTGGCCGTGTTGGCGGTGGCCGTGCACAGCTCTGACAACACTCGGCAGAGGACAGTGTTGCTCACCCGCCCTGGGAAACGCTGCAACTGCGTGGGCAGTGCATGCTACAGTGGACACATTTAGAAGCACTTATACCGACACTTTTAAAAATACATTAATTTTACACATCTACTACTTCAAGAGGGGGTGGGGTTTTTTTTAATTATTCAAAATAACACTTTTTCTCCCTGCTAAAATGTGCTCTGTGTAGCAATCAGAGTGAAGAGCGATCCTTTGGTCTCTCGTCTGTGCAGAACATCTCAAATTAAAAATAATTAAAGAAAAAAAAAAATCAATAAATTATAAAACCTTCCTTCCACAGCCATCCGCTCACAGAAGGAAATCCCCACTATCCATGTCTCCTTGCAGGGCCAGTGATGGGGGGGCAGGGCAATAACAGGTATTTACCAAGCAATATCTTAAAAAATATCCGTGGAAGTTCTTTATTGAAATACCGTTACTAAACAGGGATGGTTTCCACCAGAAGATAAGAGGTTTTCTGGAGCACCACAGGTCGATCTGTGCAGTCTGGAAATGTGCAGGAAGCCACCTGCAGGACCCAGGAGGATGTCTCTTCTGGGAGCTGTGTTCCGGCACACAAGATCCTCGTGGCTCATAAGACGACCAAGCCATTTGCCCTTGTTGGCAGCAAATCTAATTACAATTCATCACTAAATACAGCAGGAGTCATCACTAAATACAGTCCCTCCTACCTCATTTTTACAGAATGGCAAAGCTGGCCTTGGGGGATTACTTCTTTAATTTTTCCCCCTCAAATGCATAAAATTACTAACAGACTCAAGTAAATCGATACTATGAATTAAGTCAGCAGCACTGTTGTGTGGAAATGGAGCTTAAACATAAAAAAAAAAAATCTGTCCAAAGCCGGTATCTGGTACCACCGATCTCTCGCCCAGGTCACGCGTGGAGATTTAACTGGGTATGCAGGTTTGTGGCCACAAGATTCGCATTTTCTTTGTCGCTTACTGAGTGAGGGCTTTATTGATTTGTTTATTTTAATCAGATTTCTCGCACGTGCCTAAACCGCGACACTCCTGCCATGCAGACTTGTCAAATCTGATTGGCAGGGCATGAAATAGCAATACCTAAAAATAGCAGCGAGGAAGTGAGTCTTGCCCCGCTTCCCCCCCAACAAGGAGCTCCCATATGGGGCTGCGGAGAGGTGGGGTCCCGCGGGGATGGAGTCAGCAAGCTGGTGTAACACGGGCGCCACTGCCATCGCGGCGACACCAAGACCAGTAGCAAAGGTGCTGAATCCAGGGCCCTCAGTGGCAGCTAATCGCAAGTTTGCGTTTGCTGCGAAGGCAGAGATACAGCCCAAGAGCAGCCTTTCTGGACCGGAGTATCGGGATCATGTCAGGAGTGGGATCCAGTGCCAGTCTTTAGAAGCGATAGCGATGGCCACCGTAAGAAAATCCCCACCAACTTCAGCTTTTCTGTGAGATCTGGGCACGATCCTAGTCCCACAGAAGTGTGTGGGCGTTTTGCAACCATTCCCAGTAAATGTAGGTCTGTTCTCCTCTCCCTGTTCCCTCACAAGCTCTGCTTGGCATCCCTTCCTCCCCTCCGCTCTCCTTCCCTGGCAGGAGTGTGCCGGGGTCAGTGCCCGCGGCCCCGGGCAGGCCTTCACCACCCGTCCCATGCCCTCCACGGCAGCTGGAAATCAGCCGGTTTCCAGCAAGCAGCCGCCCAACTTGCCTCCCACATCAGCAGGGATAACTGGCTCCTGGAGTGGAGCATCCGACGGGAAATGCCCGCCGGGCCCCTGAGCTGCCGGGAAGGAGCTATTTGGGAGTGCTGCGTTTGCAACCTGCGCCTTTAAATTCATTTTACTATTACAGTCATTTCGCTAACTACTTAATTGCAGCCATCTATCTGTGTCTGTCTCGGTCCGACACCCACAGATGCAGCCGCCCCCGCAGCCACCCACGCCGGCCCACGCTCTGACTCACGCTCCCAGCCGCTGTCAAAAAAACCCCGCTCCCTGCCGAACGCAAACGCTCTCTTCAAACGTGTGCTGCTACTTTGATCTATTTCCATAGATCCCTGTGAGTCATCTGATCCGTCTCTGATCTAAGCCCAGTAGACTAGAGCCTACATGTACGTTGTTTTGCATGAATTTGACTTGCACGGGGAGCTGACCCTGCTGTGAGGCACAGGCATGCGAGAGCAAAAAATTCCTGGGAACTTCTTCCAGGAGTGAATTGCTTACTTATCCAAAAAGAAGAGTAGCTATTTCCTCTTAAAAAGTTCTGTTGTGCTCTAAAGAAAAAATAAAAAATAATAATAATTAAAAAATATATATAGCTATAGCAGGGATAGCATTATTCTGAGATACAAGGTCACAGCAATGCTCCAAAACCCTTTCCATCAGCTCCCCTTGCAGTGCTTTACCACGCAGCCTTTTCCCACCCCTACCAGCGCCATACCCTCTCCCTCGCTTTGCAGATGGCGACGCGGTGGTGCCAAACCTTAACGTGCCCAGTTCAGCAGGAGCGGGAGCCAGCCCGCTACCAGCGGCACAGCTTAATTAAGGCGTTGGGGATGATCAGTCCCGGGCACCTCGGGGGCTGTGCCATTCGGCTGCTGTCACAGAGGAAGGCAGTAACGACACCCAGGCTACCACTGTGATGCTGTGCTTGTCAAAGATTTCACACCCACTGTCCAGCAGGTTTATGGTCCCTCATTATGCCAAATCTGGGTGCCCCAGGGGCACCCAAATTCCTCCCAAGTGGGTATTTTCGCCCGGCGATCTATCCACAGGTGGCATTTGTGGGTGAATCCACGAAAGCCATCAGGGAACCTTTCCAAGCCTGCGATCTCTATAAGCCATGACCTGGTTTGGGGGGATGCTGCCCTGGGTAAGCGTGGATGCTCGGGGAACGCTCGCTCCCACTGGGAAGCTGTTGGCCAGGTCACGCCATCCTGTGCCGGAGCTAACCCCCCTGCCCTTCCACTCCCAGCAGGCAGGACCGCTGGCCGTGCCTGCGCTTACCCTCACAGACGTACCCTCTGCCCTCATCTGCCTCCAAATATTGCTGATAAATCCACCGTTATTATTCTCATTGCCACAGCCTCTCTGCGTGCGGCGGGCGGGCGCACAGGATCCCTTCCTGAACGCTTCGCAGGCATGTAGCAGATGGTGCCTGTCAGTAAAAGCAAATACATGCTTTGGTGCCCTGATTTATCTGCACAAATACCACCTGAATTATCGGGGACAGGAGGCCCAGTTGGAAATGCCTTTCTTAGTGGCTTTGCACTTGGTGGTAATAAGCACCGAGCACACAGAGTTCACGCTTTTACAGAGTGTATGTTATTTCACCATCGATAGCTTATTTGGATTTGCACAGATGCATGTGAGAAATAATTAAAAAAAAAAAAAAAATAAAAAAAAAAAAAAAAAAAAAAAAAAAGAGATAGAAGCCAGATGGGTTTCATGAAGTTGTCATAAGGATCATTCCAAGACATGCCTAAAATGCTAAATATTAAGAAAAAAAATAAAGATGGGAAACTTGGAGCCTACACCTGAGCTTCCCGAGGTCGGTGGCAAATCTCCTATCATCTCCCTGGGAGAACAGGCTGCAGGCATGCAATTAGAGACGGGAAACCCAGGGCCAAATGGCTTCCTTTTGCTCCCTGGGTATAAATCCAGATTAACTCCCTTCTGCACAGCAGATCAGTAACTGAAAGCCGAATCTCGCTGCTGGATTCAAAGCTTCCAAGTGGCTGAGGCTTGGGCTCACCCTTTTATTTTCTCCATCCATCCATCCATGCTCCTAACAGGACTCAGCATTGCCCCCGCGCCCGGCAGCAGCAGTGCCCGTGCACACCCACCTCCCCCTGCAAAGCGCAGCCCAGTGTTAAAGGAGCTCCGGGAGCCGGCGGTTTATTCAAACGAAGTCAGGGGGGCCGGGCGCTCGCTGCCCCCGACAGGGCTGATCTCAGCTCTCCCCAGCAGCCGGCGAGAGGGGTAGCACCCTATCTCCCAGCCGTGCGTCGCGGGAGAGCACTGCGCGCGGCATCGCCGGGAGCGCGCTGATTATTATTTCAAACATCTCAGATGAGTGAAGCGCATATTTCAATCGGTTCATTTATCGCAGGAATAACATCTGCATCAGGAGGGTGACCAGCCCTAAAATACAGCCGTGCCCCAATCCTGAACGCTCCAAAAAGTACCAAAATCAGGCTGAGCGGCCCGGGGAGCTCGGCAGGGCTCAGCGGGCAGGGGGTAATGTCCCACGGGGCCTCTTTTCCAGGAAACGTGTAATTATGTAGCGCTTTGGTACTGAACAACCCCTTCTCCCTTTTTTCCCCCTGCTTGTTTTTGTTCATTTTCTTTCGTTTCGTTTCGTTTTTGTTTGTTTTCAGGAGAACCGGGGGAGGAGGAAGAGAAAGGGATAGAAAAAACATTGCGTGATTGGATTTCAATTGCATTGCGCTTTCCCCCTGCTTTTTTATGCTCGATGGGAGCAACGCGTGCAAGTCGGAGAGAACAGCACATTTCACTAGCCTGGAAAAAACACCGCCTTGGGCCTAACCCAAATTTTCACCAGCTTCACTGGAGTCGAATCTAGTCTTTTGAATAGCCAGAGCTGCACTCTGCGATACCAGGGGCTTTAAGGAGAAGATATTATAAGGCAACTTAAGTCTCAACAGTGTCGAATGGTTTTAGTGCGTTGATGGCCATCAGCACTGCTGAGCACAGGGCTCAGAAAGCAGCACGCAGACCTTGCCGGTCCCTTGCAGCACTTCCGAGTGGGAAGCAGTGAAGGAACGAAGGCTCAGGAGGGAGATCTTTTGTCTTCCAGGTCTATAGATTATGTGCAACATATTAGTAGAATCAAAAAGAATCATAAAACCACCCATTTTCCCCTCTTACTCCTAACACATCAGCTCTCAGTGATACACCCCGGAGGAGCTGCAGTTAAAACACAGTCGTTTATTCAATTATTTCCATATGCGTCTTATTTATTTAAGATCAAGACAAATACTTCTCACATGCCCGCCCCGCCGGCATTAATCATCTCCTGCATCCTGGGCTGCAGGAGGTGGAAGGACCGTGACAGCCGCGTGGGCAGGTGGGTGGGTTTGCCCCTTGGAGCAGAGGTTTGCGGCAAGCCAGCACGGATGTTAAAGATTCACAGCCTTCCCAGGGTCTTGCACAACGGTCCCTGTTTGTTTATAATTTTAGTTGGTTTTTTTTTAAGAATCTTTTCTTTGCAAGTTTTATTTGGGATCGAGATGCATATTGTTGGGCTTTGGGGCTGAACCCCTCTTGGGATAAGATGGGATATTTGTTTCTCTTTGGTGAAGACTCTACACATCTGTGGTCTTTAAACACCTGTTTTCAGGCTCGCCTCAGCGCCGCGGCTGTAGCGTCTCGGCACTTGGCGGCTCTCACCACAAGCCCTCCCTCTCCATACAGAGCTGCCGAAAGCGCCTTGGCCGCATCTGGACGGGGGAACAGTTGCTCCCACTCGCTACATCATGGGGAGAAAGCTGTGTGTCAAGAAACGATGTGGGTATACACCATGCAAAAATCCAACCGCAGGCGCGTAAGTGCAGGCAGGGACGGCTGGCACCACTCACAGCAGGAATTGCATGGATTTGGAGGAGTAAAAATGCGCTTGTTGTGAGGCAGAGCTCCACAAGAGGCACGGCACGGCTCCGCAGAGCGGAGGCAACCTATGGACGCCCGATGCAGGGACAGGGGTCATGGTGTTCCCTCCACCCCCAGCTCTCTGTTCCTCCAGCCACTGACTCTTAAACCAGCCCAAACCCTTTCTTGAACATTTATTTAGCTTGAGAACAGCTAATTTCACTTTGAATGAGGTCCTGGTCTATTTAATTAACATTGATTAATGCCATTTCTAAACAAACAAAGGCAGCCAGGAAGGCTTTTGCACTGACACTAGCAAACCTGATTACAGTAAGCCTGATTAAACACCTCAATTAATCTGTGCATAGCCACACCTGAGAGCCAGTCCTTTAGATGAAACCCCAGTGGCAGTGTACACCTTATGGGGTATTATCCCACCTCTTTAATGTCTAAATGCTGCTTCTTATTTATCTTAGAAGATTGTTGAGTCCAACTGTTAACCTAACACTGCCAAGTCCACCACTAAAGCATGTCCCTAAGCACCGTGTATCTTCTCCCTTCCCATCTAGTTACAACAGCGAGGAAACCCAGAGCATCTCCCATAGATGTGCCACATGACCCAGCTGTGCCCACAGTGAACAAAGTGCCTTCTTTGCTTGCACAGCAGAACAACTCCCCTTGTTGGGCACCCTCAGCCACAAACAGAGGCTGAATTGCTATCATGGGACTGCTGACGTGAAGACCAGCATCGCACAGGACAAGCTGACGACAGGCAAAGCTCACGCAAGCAGCAACACAAAAGCCAGGCTCACCCACCTTTGTCTTCTGCTAATGACTGCCAGTAACAACATGGAAGGCCTCACCAAAGCCTTAGGTGGTGTGATAGCATCCTCTTGCATCCGTCCTTCCCAAAGAAAGTCCTCAACGAGAAAACAGGCTGAAACATGGCGACTGCTTAAATATGCTTTTGCCTTCTTTCCAGAAGAGAAATTTTACCGAAGACCCTGACATGGGAACCCAAGGAGGGACAGGCTGCATCTCACCCTGCCTGGAGGAAATGTGATTAGCAAAGCCCCTGGAGAACAAGGGCCAGCTGCTGTCCCTCTCCCAGCTGTGCCACTACTGCCACCTTGATTTCAGCTGGGCAGCTAAATGTAAAAAAAAAAAAGGGTTAAAAATGAACGTATCTGGTTCCGTTCACCAAAGAGTGAAAGGGTGGCGTGGGTATGGCAGAGGGGAATCCAAGGTGATCTGCAGAGCAAAAAGGGCCTTGTGCCTTTTCCTTCTTCTTTGAAAGGCATATAAAGAATAGCTTTGAAGGACAGTTCTTCTGCTTTCTATTAAACAATGGAAAGAAAAATACAAACTCGGCGTTTTTGCCCTCGACCACAAAGACTGTGAATTTATTTTGAGAGAAAGCAAAATGGCATCTCAGAGCCTAACACATTCAAGACTTCAAGTGCTCCAAAAATAGACCTGAGCACCAGAAGGCAGCCGCGCTGTAAGCAGGCTCTGCGCGGGGATCGCCTGCCCCTGTCAGAGCAGATCTCCTCAGGCTTTATAACAAAGTCGTCTGGTGAGGGCTCTGCCATCTAACTTGCAAAGCACGCCGGCCGTTGTAGGAGGAAATCTTGGACGTACGATATTCACACTGACAGGCTGCGGCCCCGTACAGCATTGGGAGCCCCTTTCTAAAAAGCTTAAAAGAAAGCGAGTGATTGGGGACTGAAGGAGAAAAAAAAAAAAAAAAAGCGGAACAAAATACAGGATGACACTTGTATGGATGTAATTGTGAACAAATGGCCTACAAGCCACCTGTAGAAACATAGAAACATGCCTTTTGAAAAATACCGGATGGGCTGTCTCCCAGCATTGGAGGCTCTACCGGACGGCTCATTCTTACACCAAGCACAAAGTAGACACAGTCCCTACGGTGGAAAATTGGTGGGGTTTTCCTCTGACAATGGAAATGGATCATTTCTGGAATTAGTATTCAGCATTCAGTAGAATGCTATATTAGGCTATAAAATACGCCGGAGTAAATCAGTGCTTACACAATGCTAACAAAGGGGGAAATTCTCTAACCACCACCGAGGAATCAGCTCATTGGAAAAGCCCCGTTTTACGAAGTTAACTTGCCATTATCACGTTGGTCTCAATAGAAGCTCTTTGATGTGTTTCCTGCACTCCTGAAAGTTGCCATCATTTTACAGAGACTGGCTGTCTACTGGCCCTAGGTGTGACACGTTGTAGTAGACAGCCCCAGCAAAGAGCAATCACTCCCATGGGGAAGAGTCGGAGCATCCCATTCCCTACTCCTCCTCACAGCCCGGTCATTTGCACGGCATCCCTACCTCTGCCAAAAACACAGAGGCGAGGACCCCTGCTGTGCCTCGGTATGAGGCCGAACCGCAGAGCCCCAACCCCGGACCCTAACAATTTACTCCCTTTGCATTTCTGAGGGAAAGGGGAGTGTTTTTGGGATGCAGAGCTTTGCTCCGGTGGAGCTGCTGGCTCGCGAGCCGGGCAGTCTTTACTGCGGGGTCTAATCTGCGTTTTCTCTCTTGAGGTAGATTTGCGTAGAAATGATGATGCTATTGTTACGGGTAGATGTTAGTAGCAATAGCTAGACAAGCAGTGTAATTTCAGATGCTGTGTTAAGGCTGTATCCCACAAACATCTACGCTTCTGAGTAGGGTGAATAAATATGCATATGCCTCTGTGGAATCACTCCCCTGACTTTCTTTTTATCCTAAACCCTGTTGAAATAAAAGGTACCGTCACCTCCACTGCAACTCAATATTTAGGCTTTGTGGAAAAACAACAACAAATCTTGACACGCAGTGGAATGGCTTGGGGGGGTGGTGTGGGTTATTCAGCATCCCCTGGCCCTGGGCACAGCCTCTGCTGCTGGACATCTCCTCCACGGTGAGGAGCACAGGGGTCCCCTGGCCGGCCTTGCAGGACATGCCGGGCTCCGAGCGGGCACCCGGGGCTGTCGCCTTTCCCTGCTCCGCTTCTCACCTGAGCTTTTCTATTTGGGAACGTTGTACACTCATTAATTACTACTCTGAGCAGCGTGATGGATTGGGATGGGTTTAGGCTTTGGCAGGAGGTGGGGGAGAAGCATCGGTTTGGTGCGATCCAGCTTTCGTGATGTCTGCGTCTCTTCCCCCTCGCTCGTGTGGAAAACAACAGCAGCGACGAGCGGGGGCACAGCATCGCCCGCTGCCTACTCCCACTCGCTTCGGGAAGAAAACAGCCTGCTCTCGGTTCCTCCTCGCTCGTGTCAGCTTCCAGCAGCTCAACAGGCTCCCGGCGAGGTAGAGAAGTCGGGTAAACTGAGCAGATAGACATCTCTCTGTATGTGAAGGTGTCGCAGATTAAACAGTTTATTGATTCGTTTCCAAGGACGGGTGCGATAGGAGTGCTCAAAGGGGTTGCAAATCGTCATAGTTACGGGGTGAAGTACAGCTACAAGGAGTAACTAGCCGTGAGCAGAGACACCAAGCAAAGAGTCGGAGTCACTTATTTGCTATTTATTTCTCTGGATTTCCACAACAGTACAGTGGCGCCCATCCAAAAAAAAAAAAAAA
>VXBH01001818.1:1337024-1347744 GCA_013400035.1 Rynchops niger
AGCTGCAAACCAGTAAAAAAAATTGCTTCCAGCTTATTGAGACTGAAATGGCCTGTTGGACTATAAACTGAAATATCATTCTAGAGATAACCAACTGGTGGTGACACAAAGTACTGTATTTACAACTCAAAAATATAACTGTTATATACCTTTAATTTATAGCAAATTTAATACATTAGTGTTTACAAAATAAATTCTGGACTCAACTGAAAGAGCGTGCTGCTTAGCAAGTTCTTTTTCCTTCCTCTCACTTCAATCGAAGAGACCAGCAAGCTTAAGAGCTTCTTCTGTGATCCACGCACAACTTTTGCTCATGCCAGATGTTGAAATAACATTTCCTGCATCTCTAAAGCCTTGTCGCTTGGCACCTTCTGTCACTCAAGCTGTACAGTTCAAACCTTAAGCTGTCCTTTAGCAAGTTCCATACGCGTCTCATGAAAGCTGCTCAGGTACTAACCAGGGCACCGGCTAACGTTACAAACTGAAGAAACATCTTATCCGTAGTACTAGCTCACACAACAGGAAAGAGGAAATATAACTACACATTCAATCTCTTATTTCTAACAGCAAAGCTGCGAACTCCATTGCTTAAAGTAAGATACTTCAGTAAGTGAAACAGTACCATACAGTTCAAGAAACATTTTTTTTTTTTTAAAAAAACCCAAACATTTTAATAGTATAAAAAGTTGTTTACTGGTGTTTCTACTATAAAGCTTTGTTCCACAAATCAAAAGTGATAAAATAATTAGATACGTTTACAGTGATAAGAGACTGCAGTGTAGACATTTCAGCTCACATTTTGCTGACCGTTTCAGTACAACGTAGACTGTGACTGAATCGTTAGTACACATCTATGACACAGAGCGAACTGCAGACACGAAGTGCACACCTGAATGTGGAAGTTTACCCACTGGCATGGTAACTTTTACTTTCTTCAGCCCTCCCTTTCCCCTCCAGAACATGTCGTAGGCAAAAATTGTATTCAGAAACTGAGGCATGTAACTATTTCGGCTGCAGGGAAGCAACTCGTATTGAGGGAGTTGCGCAGAGGAAAAATGGATGCACACAAACACACCAGGGTAAATTCCAAAGTTATATGCCGACTACTTCTCCTTAGATAAAATGACATCTGCAAAAGTGAAAATGTACAAAAAATAAAAACTGTCAAATAAATAAAGAATACAGATGTTAATTAATCACATATATAAAGAAACGTATTGGCATACTGTATGCAGTATACGGTATATTCATAGAATCACGTGGGCTGGACAGCACTTAATAAGGAGTCACATGTTAAAGACGTAACTCCTTGCCTCTCTCCTCCAAAAGATCTTATGGTTTCTGGATATCAAGTGCAACCTTTTACACCGATGCATAAATCCTGCATCATATTTCATCTTTGCCACACCTAGGACGCATTTTTTTTTTTTTTTTTCTCCTAAAAAAGATCCACAGAGAAGTCTAAAAAAGTTATAATGGTCTGAATCACAATTTTTGCAGCCCTGTCCGTGCTACTCGGTCTCTTGGGTTTCCTACCAAATGAGTGTTTAGTAATTGTACAGTACATAAACCCATAGTTTTTCCCAATGGAACGGCAGCCAGTCACATGGACTCTTCCATACTCCAACTGGCATATTCTACACTCCTGAACTGTAGGTAGGTATTATGCTGTAAGTGTGTTACACAAAGGCTGCTGAAACCATTGCAAGTGATGTAACAACAGTTAAGTGTCAAGTATGTCCGCTATAATACAGAATCAGGGTCTAGGTCTATCAAATGCTATATCCACATAACATTTTAAACCATGAAATATTTTATGCATTTTTCTTTTTTTCTACAAATATTGTTGCAACCTTGCTGTTAATTGTGTCACGAGGTTCTCATTTCTAATTCTCCAAGGATTTTCAATTCAAACGTTTAACAACCATATGTACGCTAGGTACACTTAAAGTAGACACTGAAATTTCAAGTAAAATGAACTGTAGCCACATCTACTGGACTCAATACACATCCCGACATCTAGATTTACTTTGATAAGTTATACAAATACATAATACATTCTTAAATAATGAAGACCCACAATATTAATTTGTGAATCTTCCCACGTTATAAAACCACTTTTACAGGAATGTTTATCCACCTGTATTACTGTTTTAGTTTGCAGTGTCTCTTGCTTTCATGTTTCCACAGATTACTGTACCAGTTCTTAGGCTTTGGCTATTGAAATCTCTTATTTGAATGAGGCAACACTGGTTATTAAGGCTGGTTTTTTTTTTCTCTTGTGAAGTTTCATTCTTTACTACGACACCGTTTTCCAGAGCAGAATGACTATCTTGTGTCTTCAGGTTCTGTTTTTATGACCTTCCTTTCTACGCTGTTGAAAGCCGAATGAGGAAAATCCTTTAAAATACCGAGGCCTTCTGCATTAAAAAAAAAAGAAAGAAACAAAGAAAAAAAGATGTTAAAACCACTGCTTGGAAACAAATATATTCTGTTCTTAATTCAAGAAAAAGGTCCGCAAACCATATGGATACTAACAGTTGAAGCAATAAATTCTGCCTTCTCCTACTGGACTTGAACCCAGCTGGGTTAAAACCACCTGAGTTACATTGCAGTGATGACAGAGTAATCACCACTGATTTGCTTCAACTCTGTCTGGGAGCGGGGGGCTTAGTAGAGACGCACTCTTCACTTGCATTTTGAAAGGGAACTGGTAAAAATCCCCAACTAGAAATTTCACTATGTGAATTATCACTGGGACAAACTGCAAAAAAGGTGAGCTAAGATTACAATATACCAAAGCGGAAGATGCAAGATTCTACCTGGTCTTCAAGACAACTGCTTTTCCATCTTTTCTTTCTAATAACCTCTTTTGCATTGCATATTCCAAACTCAGGTAGGATTTTATTATTCCTAAAGTTGCAAAAGTCTCAAGAATTTCTGGCTTTATCTCAGTGTGCCAAGTATTAAACTTTAACCAGCCATATAGATTTCACAAAGGAATTCTTGCTGTCTTAAACTTAGAATGAGTGTCTCCCGACGCCAGAGGTAAATGACAAGTCTGCCAGTGCGCAGAAGTCAGTGAAAGGGAAACCCGGTTCAAAACACTCACTGCACAATTTTGTTCACGGAACAGAACAGTGCTAGGTCCTTATAAACCAGCATAACAAGTCTTTTTATAAAAAAAAAAAAAAAAAAAGTCTGATTCCTTTATCCAGAGTGAAGCCACGTTATAATTAAACTGCATTACAATGACAGCACTAGTTCGGTTCAATACTGCTCTCTGAGGACAGACACATGCCAGAACTTACTTACCGAACCCTAGTTACTGCAGCCTTTAAGCTTTTCCCAAATAACATTCAATCTCATTCTAGATTAGCAAGTAACACTCCTAAAGTTTTGTCTAAAGGTTACACAGGAAGCATGCCAGGCTGAGCTTCTAGCTTCTTCACTCAGAGACATCATGTATCAGTAAGGTTCATCGCAGGCTTTTTAAGAAATGGTGGGTAATTTTCAATGGACAGGACTAACCCGAGGACTGGGACTTTGCCTCACCACTGGGGTAAAGCCGGATCAAATCACTGCACAGAGGTTTTCCAACATGTTGCTCTCCATCAAGTGAAATGTGCTGCAACTGTCTACTTGGCAGATTTGACATTCGGAGATTCAGCGGTCTTTCACCTGGAAGTTATTCACAGCAAAACGTTGATGCATTAAAAGCAAAACAATATTTAAAAAAAAAAAACCCAAAACCAGGTAGAGACTTAAAGACACGCTAATTCTATCAGTAAAAGCGTATTCTAAATTCCAGCTGCTCAGGGAAGACTTCTAGCAAAACAAGGCTTATGTAAATATGCTGCTTTGCAGACTGTTCCACAGGCACTGCTAAAAAGGGACACAGCCAGACAAAAAAAAAAAAAAAAAAAAAAAAAAAACCTCTCTTATTCTGATCAAAAAACCCTTTGAGATCCTAAAAATTCACACTCCCACTGCAGAATGGATAAATAGTGTAAGAGCAACTTGCACTATCAAGAAGAGCTGAATCCACACACCTAATTCTTCCTGTGTACTTTTGTACTACATTGCTTGACACAAACGACATGTTGCTACACACAAATGAAAACCTTCATTTCTCCCTCCACTGCTTCTCTTCCCCCCTCCTTAAACAAACTAGCTCTTAAAAAACAGATAAAAGAACTTCTGTTTGTATTTCTCATGTTTGTAACATTTTGTCTCATTTCACAACAGTAAAAAAAAGAAAACCCAACAGAAACAAAACAAACACTCCTAAAATTAATTCAAGCTAAGGAATAGCCAGTTGGTAAATCAAAGAGATAACCACAAAACTGTAAGCTTTCTGAGGAATAACAAGCTACTAAGAACATCATTAGAATCTGCTTAGTTCTAAGTAATTTACATAGCTAGCTCAGGTTTTGTTCCTAGACTGCACAAACAGGTACACAAAAAGGGGTACCAACTACACTATCTGCTTTACTTTCAATTTCCACAAGAGCAAGAACACAAACGAAACGCAACATTCTGCGCTATTTTCAAAACTTAGAATAAAGCGAGAGCCAAATTCTGCCCTCAATAATAGCAGTGCACCCTACCTCTTCCCTCTCACGTTATCCATAGGGAAAGCGGTTTGCCCAGGTGCATTAAGGGTAACCTGACTGTACATCTGATTGCATTATTTAGACTGCAAACACTTCAGGGCAGAGATCTTGTCTTGCTCATTCAGTGCTCAGTGTTCTACACTAGAAAAATAACACCACGGACAAAGGTTGCATAATAGCAAATGCATTTGCTAAGCAGCAACGCCATGCCTGGAAGCTACCATACCTTGTCCATCAGCATTATCTAATGACATGCCATTGGGGCTGTGCTCTTCTGAGTTTTGTCTGTAACACCCTGTGGAAAGACGTCTCTCTAATGCAGCCTGGTTGCAAAGAAACTCCATCTGTTTTGCCATCACCTTTTCTGACTGCAAATAAAGCAAAAAAAAAAAATAAACCAACCTTCTCTATATATACATACATACAGTGAGTCAAAACACAGGGAAAAAACAGTATCAAACCAAAAAGACTAAAAGCCTAGATATAGGTTTTTGTTGACTCATATGTACAGATGTGTGCTTTACAGTTTCTTCAAAACTATCAAGCAAACAAAATATTTTTGCACCCATGAAGATTTTCATACTGTACATCTGAGTCACTCAAGAATACTTAAAATGCAAGCTGCTGTAGTTCATCCACGCAGAAATGCAACATTAAATTATCTGCTTCAAAAACACACAGAAAGCACTTTATGCACTTTAGGACTGCAGGTTACGTGAAGGGAATATTGAGAAAAGTAAAAAAAAAGTCTTAATTATCCAGTTAGCTCTGTTCAAATACATGTCTTCACAAAGTATTCCAAGAGCAATGGCAACATCTGCTAAAAACTTATGCCAAGATTTCACCAGACATCTTGGAATCTTTATTTTAGGAAACAGCACTACACAAGCTTAAAAATCTGCCATTCTGAACGTGTAGGATGACAGTATGTTTGTGGGGGATAAAGGTGTGAAATGTCTGTCTAGAAGAAGAACAAGACCTATACACCTCTAGAGAGTGAAACTAAACAATGCAGTGCAACGTGGGAGGAAATGGCGTCTTAATGTTTGTCATTGACTTTAATGCCAAAAGAATTCTAACTTTCAATATAATCTTGTTCTTGAGAATGTAAATAAGCATCTTGCAAAACTAAAAGGAAAATCACAAGTCAAGAAAGTTGATTTAGAAAAGCCACAATGAGCATAAGAACAGAAAGTGTACAAACTTAACAGCTGTGATTGATAGGAAAAAATTCATTTCTCTTTATGGTAATGATGTAATTGTTTCAGCTAGTACTGAGGCCTATTAATTGCAGAGGACTCAACTTTTCTTGGGAGAGGATGAAAGTCCTGACTTCCCACAGAAGTCTGCTTACTCAGCATAGTTGAACAATTTACAAATACAATGACAGCACAAGAGACCAGCAAAGTCTGAGGTTCTCCAGCACAGCGATGACCCTGACAGCAGGGTGTAATGACACGACCAGTATTTACTTACTCTGGCTTAGAGCTCATCAGGTTCTGCAGAAGAACACTGATAGCTCAAGCTTGGTCTTGGGAGGTAGGTGAAAAAAGAAACTATTTTCAAATAGTTTACTTTCAAGTGTGCTTTAACTTTGCTACTCTGTCACTCTGTTACAACTTTTGAACTGTACAATAAACGTCTAAAAGAATAAAACATTTCTAAGTCATTGCTATTTAATTGGGATAAATTTTAAGCTGCAATGACACTTCTCGTCACAGAAAAACCTGTAGAGTTGCAGATACATTTAACCTTAAAATAAATCTCTAGTCCATTGCTATGTAGCAGCGATCAATGAAAACTTTAAAGCATATACAAGATGAAAATAAGCTTGCAAAAATTGTGTTCATTTAATCACTCTGTGACATCAGAACTGTAGCACAATTGCTTTTTAATTTATCACAATAAACAGATTGTATGACTGTACATTACTTTGCATTAGAAGGCAAAAGACAGGGTAACACATCTAGTCTCAGAAAACATGAGTGTAACTCCGAAATGTAATATTACATGAAAATTCAGGGATTGTGTTTGCCCAAACCAGCTATACAAAATAAACTTGTTGCAACTTAGCATAAAATCCCTCCTTGGCATCAACTGGCAGTAAGAGATACATATTTTGCCTCAAGGCTGGGACACACTACAGAAAAGACAAAGAAAGAATCGGAAACCTGTCTTTGTTTATAAAAAGCTTTCTGGATACTTGAAAATACTGCACTTCCACCAGGCTAGATGTTATTTAGAAAGGCGATTTCTCCTCTTGGATCCAGAAGCTCACTATTTCCTAAATATATTGGCCTTTCTTCTTACAAAAAATGTCAGAACTGAGGACTCCAAGATCGCCTACTCTATTTCTCAGTAGACTCAGTAACTTGAACTTTCCATTTATAGCTAATAACACAAGTAACACAGCACATACTGTACCAATAGTACCCTACTTGCTCCCAACAGGCAATCACGTATTTTCAAGCTTACTACACTTGATCTTACCTCCTTGGAACTAACAAGGGGAAAGCTGTAGCACTGTATCAGAACAGTTTCTGAAGGTAAACCCAAATTAAGAGTGACACAATCACAGCTAAGCTAGGTAGCCTTTGAAAATTGACAGTAATTACTTCAGCCATCAAAACAATACATCCAAATCAATGTACAAAGACATGGCCTCTATTATTCACAGTGTAGTGTAGTTGATTTACCTGGGAATTAAGAGCTGTTGAGTCTTCACTCTTTCCTTTAGCCAAAGCAAGTGGCATTTTGTCTTGCTGATAGAGTGTCTGGACTGTGTCCTGGAAATCAGGATAACCATCCTATTGAGGATAAGAAGAAACCAAACACCAAGAGAGATATATTATTGTTTTTTTCTTCACCCTCTCTGTATACTCAAAAAACCAAAAACACGTTCCTGAACTTCTGTGAAAATTCTGGACTGCAATTTACGTGTTCATGCTGCTATCCGCTTCATTTAAGTTTGCGCATAAAACACACACAGCCCCTCTACAACAACTGCTGTATACCTAAAACTGCAAACACAATCACATCTGATCTCTCACAGTTTCAGGTGAATCCAGACTACTGTTGTCACTGACATTAAACTAGTTTACATTCAGCCTTGCCAGGCAGATTCAGGCCCGTGGTTTCTGTCACTCATTACAGCAAGCAGCTTTAGAGATTCTCAAAAATCAAGTCTATATGTAGGTGAGAATAAGGCACAGCAGCTGGATATACTAACTGTGAGAAACCAAGCAAAGCCTCCTGAAATTCAATGTATTTCACACAGTACCTATGCTAGTATCACAAAATGAAATATCACTATTTTAAAAGCAGGGTAGCAAAGACTTCATACACTATGGGAAATAATGATTCAATAAGTCTTTCAGTCTCAAATGCTTATGACATGCAAATCTCTTTTGCAGCTTGCATATGTAAAGCAAATAAAGTTCCTGTGAAAGGCTGCCAGACTCCATTAAAATAAATTAATCATCGAAGCAAAGGTTCAAGATGAGAAATTTATCCTGCTTGGCATTATAAAAGGAAAGCTCATGTAAAATAGAGGAACACCCAGAAATGTTTACAAAAGCACAGTATAGGTGACTGTTAAAACATGAGAAGCAGCCAGAGATCTTAAGACAGACCCCAAACCTGAAAACGGTGACATCTGTCACCAAGGATCCGTAGACCCAGGTATCAAAAGTACACCAAATGAGGTATATTTTCCTTGGGGATTCTTGTGGATTTACATGCACGTGCATGTAAATAACATTTTTGATAATAGCTAGACAAATACCAGCCCAAGAACAAGGAAAGTGATCTTTCAGAAAAACCACAGGGGAAGGACTACAAGGTCCGTGCCCCTGGCAGGCTGCCCGCAGGGAGATGGTCAGACCCACATCAGGCGGCCAGACCCTTAGTGCAACATAATGCCAATAAAGCTATTCTTTGTGCTCAGGAAAAAAATACGTCTAAACACTGCATGTTACTTTTATCCACCCAACATACTCCCTCAGGGAAAAACATGTGCAAATTTCATAACCAGGTAAATTGCCACAAAACCTCATCCTCTAGAAACAAAGGCTTTGCAGCACACTTCCATGAGTACTCACCGTTTTCATAGTTAGACCTGAATTTGTCTGTGAAGACCTGATTGTATGTAGGAAGATGAGAAACTGAATACACAAAAACCTATCACTCAGGATTCTATTTTTGCAACAAAACAGGTAACACGGCTCTTTACAACGCATCTCTGATCACTTGCCAATACAAAACCAAAGGCTGTTTCCCAAAAGTGGGGCCAGCTGTCTGTTGCCGCCTCTTGCCTTGACTGTCACCCATCAGTCACGCAGACAGCTCTCGGATGACAATGCAGCTCTAGATCATCTTCCCGGAGCCCTTCCCCACCGCCAGCTATTCTCCTCCCCGCTGCCCCCTCGGTGAGGGCTGAGGAGGAGCCGCTGGGCCAGGCAGGACCAGGTTTGCCCGGCAGCTCCTTCTCCCTCTGCGGTCAGAAGGGCCTGCTGCGTGCAGGGCAGCATTTTTGTTTTGCCACGCTGCTGCTGGGTTGTTTTTCAAGCAGCTTCGTGCAGCAGATGTTCTCAGTCCCACATGTGCTTTTTCGCTCCCTCTAATGACATTTTTCCTATGCAAACAGTAGCTTCTACTGCTTTTGCTGTTTTTGTGAAAAAACACAAATCCTACACTTCAACTGGTTTTCTTTTCAACCCCCTCAGCAATGGTGGAGGTGGGCCTTTTCTCTCCTCTCCCTCCACCTGTACTGGCACCGAGGGAAGACGCTTCCTCCCAGCCTCCGCTCAGGTCTCCCTGCCTGTACCCCCCAACTCCCACTGTGCTTTGTGAAACCAGCTTTTGCAAGCTCTCCCCATCCCTCTTGTTCAACCGTCCTTTGTACCACAGACGGCAAGAATATTTTTAAAACTCTCTCTCTTTGCTGTCTTGGCTGTTCGCACCGACTCTGAAAGGGAACCTCATCAACCCCAACGTGGCCTCTCCCTCCACAACTTCTGCGTGATATACCTGTGACTTGTTTTGCTTTCTAAGCTGGTGCCACAACAGCTCATCGCTTTGAGCGATGCCGGTACTGAGTCACGGAAGATGACAAAATAAGGGGTCCCCCACCCTGCAACACCTGTGCGGGAGGGATCTCTGCTCAGCAGGAGGATAAGCCATTTCCATCCCCGCTCTTTGTCCAGTGCAGATTTAGGAACGATAACCCCTTTTCTATAATCTGCTTCCAAATCCCAATTCGCTCCATTCCCTTTTTCACTGCCTCCACGCCTTTAGCCTGTCATTCGCCTGGAATTTTTTCCCTTCTCCGCTCCACACTTCACTCCCACAGCTCGCCCACCCACTCTACAAATAAGAGGGGGAGAGCTCGCAGGGGAAGAGAAAGGCTTTTACAGGTAATTTGATGTAATTCATGGCATATTGTTTCTTTGTAATGCTTGTGTGAGTTTCATATTCACGAAGAGGATAAATTTACAATGGTGGCTGTAACCTGGCGATGTTGCAGCTTGCACACACAGCTCTGCTGAGGGATGACCTTCAGAGTCTCTCTGGAGGTTTTTTTAAGTGTTATTACATATCAGGAAATTAACTCATCTCCCCCCCCACCCCACCTTTTTTTTTTTTTAAGTAATCATTTACACGATGCACACAGGGTGTGAAGTCTTTCCAAATTCAAGCACTAGTATTTTAGACCACGCTTTGCAGAGACATTAATGACTAATGGGTAAAGGAATGGTGAATCAAAATACAGAGTTCAGCCTTAAAACAGAAAGGCAAAATGACCTTTACCAAAAGAAGAAAAAAAAAAAGGAAAGAAAAAGAAAAAGACAGATCTAGTTACAACAACAAAAAAAATTACCCATGTTCAGATGCTCTGCATGATATTAGCACGATAGTGAGCTAACAGAGCCACAATTAAGCATTACAACCTTAAAAACAGGAAAAGGAATTCTTATCCAGAACAGAAGATAATCTGCAGCGTTTGCTACCATTTTCATTTTTGCCTCCACCTTTCTAAAAACAAACACCACCCCCCTCTCAAAATCCCCAAACGTACTACTAAGAAAGGACTTTTTTTTTTTTTT
>VXBH01001818.1:1347773-1362045 GCA_013400035.1 Rynchops niger
TTTTGCAAAATGCAAGCCCCAAGAACCAAAAACACTACACATAAAAGTGATGTACCGTGTAGTACAGCATCCTTTTTTAGTATCTTTGAAGAAAAGTCCATGATTTACAGTGTACCTCAGATTTATAAAGCACTGAAGTAATGGCTTACTCCGTAGAAGACTCACAAATTTGTATGGAAAAAGACATTTATGCTGATAACAACACTGTTCATTTCAAAATTAATAATGCTATCAAATGAATTATTTCACTAAGCTATTTTTTGTAATTTCTTAGTGTGTAAAAAAGTCATATTTCTGAAATAGTAATTTTTACAGTTAGAACATGACATTTTCACAAGCATTTTAAAATATGACCGGTAATTTTAGATAAAAAGAAAACCAAATGAACATCCGCTCTCAGAATTACTGAACTAAAAAGTGCCTAGAGAAACCAGGTCTTCCAGACTCTCAAGATTTCACCACGCAGAAAATGAGTGAATGCACATTCCCTAACGCTGCCCAAATTTCCTGCTCTCCAAAACACAAAGTTTCAGCCTGTATTTTTCAGGATTTTAATTTTACTTTTTCATTCAATGAAGATCCTGTGGAAAAAAAGCACCTCCCTTGCAGTGTGTCATTTTAGATACTTGCTCATCGCCAATTATTACTGAACGAAGGAAAAACTTCCTAATGCTGAAATCTAATATATTAGTCAGTGAACTATTTCAAGCAGAGGAGCGGCAGCTCCCCACCAGCTCTTGTAAGGCTACCAGTAAAAAGTACACACGTATATTTTATTTTATTTTATTTATTTGATATTACGTAAACTCAAACTACAACTGTACACAGACTGAGGAACTTAATAAATAAAAATATTAAAATAACTCCTCTACAGCTATTCATAAATGCCTTTTCAAAACTAGCAGCTCTCACTGGGGTTTGCTTCACAAGAAAAGCCTTTGTACAGGTAACAAAGTCTCGCGCTACCGAAAACAAATGAAAGCCTTGCATTTAGTGCATCATTTATCACAGAATGAGTTACATGTGAGAAAAGCGTTCCAGAATACGTTGCAACTTTCCTCTACAGTTAAAGAATATATTGCATAGCTGTGTCAAATACCAATCTAGCTCAAGGCCTGGTTTACCTTTTAATGCATATTTAACCTACACCTTTTGGAATAAAAAGTACAATAAAAAAAACCTTCACAACACTAAGGATGAATTAGATACCCACGAAACAGTAACTTGTTTAAAAAATAAATTAAAAAGGAGGATCTGCTATTCCTATGAGGTATATAGGTATACATACTTAATTTTTTTTTTTTTTTTTAATTATTAAAAGGCCTCAAATTTACTTTCCAGCAGTGGTAACTGAAGAACATGTTAGGAGTTTCTTCTGAGAAGAAACTGCTCCTGACAAGAAACTCCCAGCATCCCCCCCAAGCAACACCTTGCACAGATGTATACATTAGCCACGCATACATGTGCTTTTTACAGAAAAATCATTACAGAACCTGTAAATTAATATCTACAGGCACAACAATTTGTCAGCTTTTAACTTTTCAATGTGATCAGCTTTATAATTTAGAGCATAGTCAGAGATGGCTAGTATTCCGCTATCAACCCTTATCCAGAACTCTGGATTCTGGACATGATCAAAAGCAGGCTCTAGCAAATTAAGAAAACCCCACCCCACACTGACTTAAAAGCAGGAGGCCTTACGGAAAGACATGCTACAGCAGTTCAGCTTATTCCACTAAGGAAGTCAGTAAGTCCCACTCCTTTCCCTCCTACACAACTCAAGAGTACAAAACCCTGACAGTAACTTTACCATGAAGTAAATCCTACTCTTTACCCTTGTTCCTACAGGTTTCTCCATCAAGAAGAAGACATTTGCAGAGACGGTGGTGATGTTCTCCCCCTCTCTCTCACACCCATCAACTGTCTGTCAAATGCTTTTTTGACAAGTTTCCTTAACACAGATCCCTTCAAAACAAAAGTGAATTTTAGCATGCATAGGTCAAAATACAGAAGTCACAATACTGTACCTCTATCTTGATTCTCTTTGGTGACAGCTCATCCCTTTCTCCACATTTAGATCTAGAAGAGAAGACACATACACTATCAGTAAACAGCACATTAACCCTGACCGTCAGAAATAATCATGAAAAACAAAGTCAAGGGAAAAAAAAATTAATCAAGCAAGAACAAGTGAGATACGCAGAAAAAGCCTTCAATTCACTTGGACTTGGCAGTAAATGTCACTCAAATATAGAGTAATACAAGGGCCTTGTGTCCTTTTCAAAAGCGCCAAGAAACGCATGCACTTTTCTTCCTAACAGAAAGCAAAGCTACCTGAGCAAAGAAAATTACAGAAATGCCTTTGTCATTGCTTACCCAGAACGGATATGTATTTACATTAATCACTATGGAAGAAAGGGGAGCAAGGGAAAACCATAAAAAGCTCCTAGAAGTGTAAGAAAATGTATTTTGAAAAGATACTGTATTACACATATCAGCGAGTTAACGTTTAAGAACAATATATAGAAAGTATCAAGACTTTCAATCATATGTATTCATTCTAATGTTTTAATTGTCTTTAAAAGCTGTTAAGCCTTTGTCACTTTTTCATAAGGGCAGTTAATTTAACAGAACAGTAACAACAAAAATTAGGACTAGCTTCAGTCCTTTTAGAGCAAGTTTCTAAGTCACTCCCTATGATCTTGTCTTTTTCAAATTGTGTTTGGAAAAAATAATTGATACATTAAGCAACTTTGGCTACTCTGCCTATTTACATTAACCTTGAAATACACAAATGCCTCAAATAACTTGAAATCGCCAGCCTCTCAGATGTTTCTCAACATGCACTATCATCACAAAATCTGGAAAACTAGAGAGCATATAAAAAGGTAATTCAAGACAGCTAAATCTTAGCAGTTTAAAAGCTTCATAACTTAAATGGCATTTTCCTACCCTCCTCAGAAGAGCACTTTGCTAGCTAAAGAGCAAGAAGGAAGTGTCTCTAGTGCTTCAAAAGAAATGTTATCAGACTCCCTGAAAGTAAACGTCCTTTGAGTTAATTAAAATCTTACTTGGTGGTCCTGTAAGTATACTTGTATGTAACTTCTCGAGAGATTTGCCGAGCTAGTGCGAAGAGTTCATCCCTCCTGGTCAATAACGCGTTATCTTTTACACACAGCTGAGCGGCTGCTTCATTAACTGTTAGCTGGAAATTAAACACAGAAACAGGGATTTATGATTTTGTATACTTTCACCCGTCGTGCTCGTAAAAGTACCTGTTCTTCTGAAATAATAGAAAAGTTTCAATGGCAAGTAAAATTACCTATAATTGTATACTAAACCCTGGAGGGTTTCTTCTATTTTATACCCTTACCAAGCCAGGTAAGCCTCTGGGAAAAGATATAAATGTAGTTGGTGCATTTAATGTCCTTTAAAGTAAAACATTATTGTAAGACTGTCTCAATGTGTGCTGCTTGTGCCTCATCCCAGCATTAATTAAACCTCAGTATAAAACAGTCACTCTGAACGTTCACAGTGTTTGGCTCCCAAAGCCTGGTTTACAGGGAATACTATTTTTATAAACGCAATATGCCCAGGACTGAGGGGGAAAAAAAAAAAAAAACAAACAAAAAAAAACCAAACACGCAAAAAAACCCTGACAGTGTGGGTACAGATGGCTTTCCCTGGTGAATGCAACATAAATTCTGTAGAAGGTGATGGTTTAAGAAACGATTAAACTTTTTTTAGCTATGTTTCTCACCCTCATGTTTGTGGAGACTATCTTCAGACATGAATCAAATGTAACTTGTAAAAAGGATGTTTTCCTCAGCCTGCCAGGACACATTTCTAGTGCCTCTGCTGCTGGCCATAGTTTCATGAAGAGGGGAAAAAAACCCACTTTAAAGTTAAGGCTCAAAACGGTTTCACAATGCTCTTCAGAAGCGGTGATACTGTCATGAATTATACCAGCTTAACAATAGCACTGTCTGAAAACCTATGGTCAACAATGTGGACCAACAACAAAAATATTAATGCAACGAGAGACGTTGAAAGCGAGACGCCGGACAGAAGATTCCCCGCTCCTTCCACAGTAAGCAGGGGCTGAAGAGACATTTTCACTTCTTCCTCAGCTGAAGAACAGCCAGCATTTGTAATGAGGCATAACAGCAAGAGGCCGACTGAACACTACAGGTATTTTTGGTATTTTTCCCAAGTGCCCACAACTCTTCCACTCTTTATTTCTGGAAATTAAGCTGCTTTGAATGGGCTTGGCTTCTCGCAAATAAGCACAACCTAAGCGTTGCTACTACTGTCAACAGTATGTTCTGTATCTGTCTTGGGCTAGTGAATATTACCAAGCAGCTAGGTTTTCAAAGCACAGTCAGCAAATTCATGATGGGCCGACATGGCACAGACCTTGACCTGGCAAGTGCAAAGAACAGCCGTGGTTCAGCGCACGAGGTTATGTGGCTAAGGATGGGCAGGACCGTACACGCGTGGCCTCAGACACCAAAAACACCGCTCTTACAAGAAGCACTTTTCATGGAAGTGGACGGAAGGTGAAGCTGAGGACAGACCAGCAGGTCTGCAGTTAAACAGCGTCTCTTGGGAGAAGACAAAGCAACTTGCTGCTTTGCCCCATTGTCTACCACACTGCAGAACGTCGCTTGTGAATTAAATCGCAGAGGCCAGCACCTCACTCAGAACACAGCACGCTCCATCCCTGAAGGACGGAAGCTGTCATAAGACATGAACAACACGCAACCATGCTGTCCTTCGCCACAGTGCTCGATGTCATCCAAATTAGAAAAAAAAAAATTATATTTTGCCTAATGTGACACTTGTTCTCCAGGGAGGTCGAAAAAACAAAAAACATGCATCAGAAGAGCTGAGATTCTCTCAGTGGCCTGTGCCCATGGAGTACTTCTAGTAAAACCTCACACAGACCTGCTGTTCCTAATATTTCATAAGCATTTTTTTCCTGTGTTTAGCTTAAAAGCCTCTGATCTGAGTACGGCATTTCCTGCAATACCTGAATACTAATCAGAGTGCAAACACGTCTTTAACAGGCAAACTAGGGATGTTGCTTGATCTTTCGTCTCTATACAGACCCAAAAAAAAAAAATCTCACAGAGATCAGATGTACGCAGGTGGAAAGTTTAGGTTTAATCTGTGAAACATCTCTAGGTTACTATGTTCCTACAAAACAATGTACAAAAATAACAAACTATTACCCCTGAGACAGACATTGTAGAACAACTGTTCCTATCTTTTCAGAAAAAAAACCACAGGGGAAAAAAATAGATACAAAAAAATAGATTAATACAACACTGAAGAAAAGAATTACCATCCAAAGCAGGCATTAAGTTCTGTAACAGTGATAGCTATTACTTTGCTGAGGATGAATAATATGGCTAATGGTTACAAAATAATTCAAGATGCTTTTTTAATCCCTCAATAAAGTGTTGAAAGGTTGCAAAGAGCTGAAACGACTGAAAATGCTTTGGGTAGTTATAGGCAAATGCTGTTTATCCTAATATATGAGAAAAGCCAAATGTTTGTTTGTTTGTTTTTCCTGGTTTCTTCTTTCAGGTCACATCCAGACTTACTGAATTGAAGTGCATCATGGCTTCCTGCCTTTTTCAGGAGGCATAATACTAGAGATAGAAAGCGTTTTGCATGCCTAAAAATAAAGATTCTGTTTGCTGGAAGCCTTAATGACACGGAGCAGCACATAACCATACCGGCTCTACAGAGAGGGATGGGTATATTCCCATCTGATGGGGTTCATAGATTCCCCCACTAAGAAAAACATAATTAAATACCAAGCCTTACTGTTTTGGTGAGTCAGCAAAAGAAGAGGAAAAGACCGAGCTAGACAGAATTCATCACTTGCCTTTCTTATTCCTGTTTCTCAGACAATTAAACAGGATTTTTTTCAGTTTTATAGGTACCGAGGCAAGCACTGAAATATTAACACGCAAATTACAAATCTGACTCAAACATGCCTGGGTCACCAAGTTCAAGGGCATGCCTCATACTCATCCCTCCTCCAGTCCAACTTTAAACATAAAGCACCCTCCATGCTTGAAAAGCTGTGTCATATCAAGACAATAGGATGGATTAAGGACGGTACACTTATTAGGTCTGAAACATCTTTGAAAGATTCCGCATCAGATTTTATACTAGATCAGTGCCCTATGCAAATAATCCTACCAATAGCACAGACTTCCAAACCAGCTCAGTGTCTACAGCTCTCCCTGGTCCCTAATGGCTGCTCAGGCCCCCTGAGACACTCCAGTGTTCATACTGAAACAGAGAATATTCTCACTGATTCGCCACCAAATAATTCCATCAAGTTTGAGTTTAATTTGCATGCAGCTCCACTCTGCTAGAGGAGACAGATACCCTGATCTTTACATTAAGAAGCTAACCCCTACTTAAGCTTTTTAAATTCATAGTGAAGTTTATTCAGCTGCTCCTTGCCAGCTGCAAGGAGAAACCTTGAACTGCGAGGCAGAATGACAGCCTTGGAATGTAGTAACACGTGCAGAAACACAGTCTCTGGACAAGCAGAAACTTACCTCCCTGGTTGTTTAAGGTCCTTCCTTCCAAGCAGCAAATCGTTTAAGCCATCAAAAATAAAAATCCACTGAAGTTCAGCTTACAAAAGGCAAACTCTGGTTTAGCAGATTTTAAACAAAAAAAATGCTCTCATTGCTACTATTTGTATATTTTCTGCTTTAAAATGAAAACGGAGAGAAAACCGTTCAAGCCAAAACTTTGTAAAATCCGGCCTCTTTAAGCAAACAGTAAACCAATTATGAGCAAATTCTTCTTGCTTGCATGCATGCAGTTCCCATCAAGTTCCACGAGGCCCCATATGCGTAAGTGAGGCATAAGTCAACCACATACTCCTTTGATCTTGTGCCCTTAATCATAATAGCGATAGAAATATTTCCTAAAGCCAAACCATGCTCTCATTCCATTTTTAAACATGGTTTTACAACGATGTAGTAAAGATCTGTAGTGCAGTACTAAAAAAAAATAAAGGTAGCAGAGCAGTCATCCTTTCTTCCAGTTCTTTGCTACGCTGCTCCTTCAAACTACCACCCCCCTTACTCTTCCAGCTTTGTAGGGCTGCTCCCGAGGTTACCACACACCTGGCAAAAGCTGACCCTGGCACCCACCTCCCATTACACTGCTAGATGCCAAGAAATCGTCCTTCAAGAAGCGTGCCCAGATTTCAGCCTGTTTTCTGCAGCTCCTACCCCATACAAGAGACTGCGAAAGCCCTCCATCTCATACGCAACTTGTTCTGTTACGGGAGAGACTTCGGCAAGGTCAGGGGAGTAAGACGAGATCTGTTCTTGCACACTGGATGAATTCATAGATTATAAGTGTTCAACATAAAGCCACAAAGCACATAAGTGAAAGCTGCGCAACTAAAACTCTGTGGTAGAAATGCGGCTGACTACTGACAAGTTCCCTTGGAAGAGTCTCCCCAGTCTGTAGTAAAAGCCCTGCTGAAGTCACTACTGGTGATGTGCAGTTGCCTTATAAATGTAAATACATAAACAAAAATGTAAAGAAACACGCCTTGTTTCCTTCTGCCCTTCTACTCAGAACCATAAAGAGAACCTAGTCTTATGCTATGGATCACACACCTACAAAACGTCTTCTTGAAGCGAAAAAAGGCTAAAGCCAGTACAGTTTTTTTGGCACTCCTGTAATATAAACATTGCCTTTCCTTTTGGGAGCTAAGCCTTACATGCCAAATTTTAAATCCAACTGAAATTTTGCAATCACTGTTAACTGTGAAAATGCTGATGCAGCATTCATATCAACAGCGTTTTGGCACTGCTTGGAATTTTGTTCTCCTCTTGTACTGTACTTTGGCACTAGGGAACTACTCCCCACACAGACACACCTATTGCGTTACAACATATGCAGCATGAGCCTCAAGAATGCCAGAAGAGAGGCGAAGGAGGCCTGTGTGGACTTTTAAGGACAAGAGGGAACAGATGCTACGCGGGTACTAAAGGACTGACCTTCAAATTACAGCCACCCATCTATACCAGAGAGGGTCTTTTCCCTTCCTCCTCGCGTAGTCTGCACTTCACTTGACCGGCTTAAGGCTACTGCATCCAAAAAACCCCACAGGTTGTATAATTAAGCTTCATCCCAATTCAAGCACAAAAAAAAAATAAATCCCACCCCACCGGGTTTAGAGACCTCATCAGCAGAATCCTTTTTACCTCGAGGGCACAAGCTACACAGCAGGGTCTGGAGGAGAGGGAAGACAGCAGAGGGCAGTAATCAAGCCAGGTGATCCTGTTACCAGACACAAGCAATTTTAGTTACTAATCTTCCAAACAATCTGACTGCTCTCAAAGCTGCAAAGGAGCATCAAGACAGGACCGCTTTAAAAAAGTGCCGAATGCCTGAAATCTCAAGGGCCGCACTCAGCTCAACGCTGGTTTGCTGTTTCAGTGGCAAACTGTTTAAACCCTCTGTCTGACAGGCCACACCAGTGACCGAGCAGTCTGATGATGCCAAGTTGAAGTCATCAGCGCACACATGCACACACCCACCCAGGAAAGGGTACTTCTACTGCCCCCAGGATTTCCATCCCAGGGCAGGACTGCCTACAGCGCCTGTAAAACACACAACTCTCGTTACCCGGTGAGAAGTGCCCATACAAAAAGTGTACCCTGTGAACAACGTCTCATAAAAGGTGCAGGACTAGGGGAGGAAGCACACTGTAGCTCAAGGTATATTACCTCGTGGAGGGTGAGATGCTTGCCATCCTTTCTTTTTGAGTCAAATCTGCCATATATTGCACTGTACTTCCTGATCTCCTCCTCTTTGTGAGGGTCCTCATCACTCATCTCAAAGATGTGACCAATCATCTTTGCCAGTTTCTTATTTGTTTTCAGTAACTCCTTGACTTCATTGGAGTCACTTTTGGGCAGGGAGGGAACCATACGTTCTACGCATTCAGCAACTGACAGAGCAGCAGCGGCATCCAGGGTCTCACTGTTTTCCTTTGGTGAAGCCGGAGAGCCGAGGTCAGCCGGGGAAAGGCTGTGTTCGCTCTCTGTGGTGTGGTGTCCTTGCCAGAGTCTCGGTTCGCTGCCGCTCTGCAGCGATAAGTTCCCCACCACGTCGGATTTGCTTGCGCCTACGCTTTGCACGCACGTCGTGGCAGCGCATTTTGGAATCTTCAGGTGAGGCTCTCTGGTGCTACTGTTCCTTTCATAACTGCTGCAGGATATCCCCAGCCACGCAGGAGACCCTTCCGGCAGCTTATATATTGGAATGCTGCTGACCGGTAAGGAGGTGAGAGGCTGGTTAAAAAGACCAGGGTTTGTGACCCAGTCCCTCAAAGCCTTCTGCAGCCTTCGGACATGAAGGGGCTTGCTAGCCATGCCTACGAGAGCCATTATCTCCAAAAACTCCTCTTCACCTGCTTCACAGAGCTGCTGGACATCATCACCACCCTGCTGAATAAAGGCATCGAAGTAGAATAAGAGATTCGCTTTTTGTAGTATTCGATACAGCTGCAATTCCCCAAGGGTTCTGGGTAGAGCTGACGCCATCACGGATGACAAAAGCTGCAAAGAGTAAAAACAGAGAGAAGATGAGCACCAGAACGCCGACGTCCAGAGGCATTCCCCCCACCGCCAATCCTTCTGTAAGGCTGTCAACTCAGAGGACAGGATTCCTTTCTCTCATTATAAGAGCACCTATGGAAATGAAAGAAGGGGCAATAGCTCTGGTTTTTTACTAGTTAACTTAATGGAAACATTTGTGAAAAAACAAATCAGCAGATAGTTGCGATGCACCTACAAAAAAGATGATTCAAACATGAAGCCAGCTTGTTTTCAGCATTCCCACTTCATGTTTGTTCCCAAGAATGTCATTCAACATTGCTCACTGCTTCTACTTGACTCTCTTTTATATCTTCAGATCAAAATGATCACAAAACACTCCAAAGAATTACTGAATACGTGATCCCCTGAAGAAAAAAAGCTCATCAGTTTCGATTTTCCTTAATTCCAAATCATTTCCCCCATAGCAGTATGGAGGACTGTAAAAGGAAAGCAAAGAAAAGTGCTTCACAGAACCCCAGAGGATTAATGAAGCTGGATCAGCAAAATGGGGTTTCAGAACGAAGTACTTCTACAGTTTCCCCCCATTTCACAGAAAAAGGATCTAGTGTCTCTGCTGATTTTAATCACCGCAGCAACATCCACAGACAAAGCAAAAATACTGATGGATTCCAACACGTATAGTTTAAAAACATTATTTTGAATTCACCTGCCTGATGCATTTGCTAACAGGCCTGCATGTCATTGATACTTATGACATGAAATACTACTCAGCAATACAGCAATCGCGCTCCAAGGGCTCCCAACAGACAAACTGCAGCAGTATTCTACCGTTATGGCTGCAGAAAAGACATTTGCACAAGTTTCAACTTCATAAAACCCGTTATCCACAGTTAGCCTGCAAATAATAAACTCTTCAGAGAATTCTAAGATCTCACATACACATGTACCTCTTCACTCTACGATGGCTTTCACAACTACAAGCGGATAATTTCCAGTATTACGCTAAACCACCAATCAATAAGGTCTAAAGCATGTAATTTACGGCTGGTTGGGAAAGCAACAGAACTAAAACACGGAGCTGGTCTGCTAACATTACTCTAGCTCTACCATCACATTGTACTTTAAAAAACACGCAGTAGAAACCTAAAAATCAGCACTTAGAGAACGATTTGTACACATTGGGGGGAAACGATTTTAATAACATGCAACCCCCCTCCCCACAAAACTCCAATGCAAGAATATATGTATGCTCAGGGGCACTGGGAGACTGATAATCAAAAGTAAAACTAAAGCAGAAACTATTTTTACAATTTGCACTTTAGTTTTGTGGGGTTTTTTTTATAATATGCGCTTTTTCTTCAGCGATTCAAAAGAAATGTACAGATGTAACAAACAGAACTCAACTTCTGTTCAGGGGGCATCTTAAAGATCAGACTTTTGCTAAAAAAGCTTTGATTAAACTCTACTAGAGAAAAATAAAATTAGGAGGCCAACAGAAACCTTATAAAAATAGGTGTGACAGAACAGGATACCTACAGCCAGTCTCTTCAGGAAGAAAAGCCCCGGAAAAAAAACGACACAAAAAGTACAAAAAACCCCAAACCACCAGCTGCACATATCATTCTTTGTACACTGGCATTTGTAAAACAGAATGGACAGCAAAAGCCGTTTAGATCTAAGCAGCCACCTCAAGGAGTGGCTGGTGAGCTCAAGAGCTAATGAACTGCACACTTTGGAACCCAGGGTCAAACTGGAAACATTTAAGACCTACTTATTTTAGAAATACATTTTAACTTTCAAAAATAATAGTTGCAAAAAACCAATTAATTACTATCGACGCTCAAAGATGTGGAAATGAAAGGAAAATGAGGAAAATCACTTAAGGTAATCCTTAAAACAGTACATAATTCAGTATTTTAAAAATTGTCATTACTTCATAGAAATTCTTAGAAAAATCCTCCCATTCCATACAAACTTTGACAAGACAAATAAAACTAATAGCTTATGGTTTAGTGGCATTTCAGTAAACTGCTCCTACCCTCCCATTTCAAATGATGCTGACTTTCTACCATCAATACCACAAATTAACTTACATAACTGTTAGAAGAATACCCGTTTGCTCTGAAAGTCATCCATCTTGGCACAAAATCTACATAAATCTACATAAATGGACTTTGTGCAGAGAGCTAAATTGAATCCAGGGTGGATGGTGGCAGTGAAATTACACACAGCCCAAGAGCTGCAGGCAAGGCATGGAGCTCATTTTTCCAGCCCACAGGCTGGAAGAGCAGCAACAGTCCACGAGCAGCCTTTACCTAGAGGCTTCTAATCAACAAATCTCCTCATGACAGATAAAACTGGATTAATATGTACTATGGAGGCGTCAGTAACAAGTCCACAGTTCAGACTGCATTGAGATTTGCATTTAAAGCAAGACTGAAACCCCTTTGTTTTGTCCTTTAAAGACAAATTCTGTTTTCCAAATTTAGTACAGCAACTCCTGAGAGGGCCACGCAAATTTTCCATTTAAGATTGCTACCAATTTCTGCGTTACATTTCCAAACACTTCTCCTTTTGACCTCTTTTCTCCTCTCATTAAACCGAGTTTGTTCCACACTCACCTCAACGACATCCCAAGTATTTCTAAACTTTTACAAGGGGAAGGCTACCTCCCCTTCCCGAGACAGCCTCGCCACGCCACCAGCTACACTGCTTTTCCAGACACTACCAGTCCACTCCACTGGTTCGGCTCAGCTCACAGCCTACAAAGCCAGGACAGCAGGTAAGCGAGTCAACCTGGAGGAGTAAGATGAGGCTTAAGAGGAGGACAAGGAACAAACAAGGCTTGCTGAGAAAGCAGCGCAGCACTGCCAGAATGAGAAGAGACCGTTAACCCAAAGGACACATGGCACTGCCGCTGCCGCTTAGCTTTGCTTACCTATCCAGCTACAGCAAAGCCGTGCTAAGCACACCCACTCAAGTCTCAGCACCACACATCTTTCAGGTGACCTTTAAATTGCATCTAAGACATGTAAAGTACTGCTTTCCATCGCTGCTGTTCTCCTTTCTTAGTGCAGCTGGGGCCGTACTTCTGGGGCAACGCGTGAACACGAGAAGCAGTTACGCAACAAGAAGACGCAGGGTGAGCTCACAGCCAGGAGACTTGAGTATGCTCCTCAACAGGGAGAACACCTCGGGTAAAACGCTGGGGCACCACGTGCATTCCCCCTCTTCTACAGCCTGCTCAATGAGCCTTAGGCTTTCTGATCTGTGATCCCAAACAAACCCGGTTCAGGAGTAACACGTCCTGGTAACGTCCTCTGTCAAACCCCAAGGAGCTCACCAGAATGATCTGCTGCCTTAGGAGCCAGCAAGTAGATCTTCTAAGGTACAGGCAGCTGCAAACCCTTTTACGGCAAAAGGCAGGAAATCGAAGTTGGCATGGGAAGGTCTGCAGCAATAAGTGAACACGATGATGGCAGTTGAGCTGCTGCTTCTCCCCCTTCTTTGCTCATCGTCCACACCAGTAAGGAGTGTGGGAACACAAACGGAAAAGCAGCTGTCTTTTACATTTTACACATATAGAACGAACAAAGAAGCTAGGAAATTCCCCACCACAGACAAAAGCTGTTTAAAATACATGCAAGGTTGCATGCTGTTATGGCCACAGAAGAACCTGGCGATAACAAGTTAGATTTTTCACTCAGCCTTTGCAACCCACAGCCATGCGTTCTCATCTTCCACATTACCTCATCCACATCCACAGCCTCCCACCCCACACGCCATGCCCTCCTCTCCAAACGTGGGATGTCACCTTAACTCTAACCACAAACATAAATCCTGGAAAAAAGCAAAACAACAACCACAGAGACACCACAGAGCACTACCAAGTATTTGTAAACAATCAGTGCAGGAATCGCAACCTATTCCTGCAACCGGCTCCCTCTATCAAGACAACCGGCGGCGGCGGCAGCCCAGCTCAACATCTTTAAGCAGGGGAAAACACACGTTTCTCCCCATTCTGCCTGGTCCGAGTTGGGAGCGGCACGTTTCCCGGCGGTGGCAGGAAGATGCACGGCTGCAGCGAGCAGGTGGTGGGCGTGGGTGAGGGATTGGGAGAAGGAAAACGCGGGAGTTGGGGGATGTAAGCGCGGGGCAACGACTTCACTAGCAGTTTTTCTGCTTTTTAAGGCTGCACTAGAACAGCAATTGAGCAACCTAAACCGACTTTTAGAGATTTTTTTTATTTCAGGTGAATTATATTTGAGCTGTCACCAATTAAATTAGGAATACACACAAGGAGAAAGTGCGAAACATCACATTCCTGTATTTTAGGAAAAAGTGATTATTTCATAATATATCTTGATCACTTTGGGCGTTTTGAAAAGTCTCTGAAGACAAACCGGATTTGGATTTGAGAGCTTGGCTGCTTTGCATATTCATTACATTTTTGCAGCGTTTCCAAAGGACTTTTAGCAGGAGAAGAAAATTACATGTAGCTGCAGAAGCGAGACTTCACAAATTAAAAAGTCTTGTCTAGCTCCGAGATGTGCCAAAATACAATCTATTAAGTGAGCTTCACATTCAAATACAGATACATATCTCACCTCAACTAATAAGAAACTTGAAACGTGCAAAAAAAAAACCAAAAAAAA
>VXBH01001818.1:1363047-1416526 GCA_013400035.1 Rynchops niger
GCCCCGCCCCGCCGACCGAGGCACCCTCCGGGGACAGGCTGGGTGACGCCCCGCCGGCGGAAGCAGCGGGATCTGGGCGGTGTGGAGCCGGTGACACCTTCCAGCCGGCTGGGGCAGGGGACCGGCCCGGAGAAGACTCGCCGTCCTGAGTCACCCATCGCCCAGGATGCGGGACAGCACGCATCACCTCTCCGGGGCGAGCGACGCCTTCCTCCTCCTCCTCCTCCTTCCCCACTCCCTGCCCCGGCAAATCGGTGCAGCCGTTATCGAAGCGCGAGGTGCGTGGGAAGGGCTCGGTGGCCGTCGTTTGGTGTTACCGCCTGAGGGTCTTGGGCCTCCCCGCGCCTGGAGAGCTGCCCCCCTTGCTCCCACCGCCCCTCCGAGCGCGGCCGGAAGGAGGGACATCCTTAGACCTGGCGAGAGACCCCGGTACGGGAGGTGACGGTACACCGCAGGCCGTGACATGCGTGGCAGGACTCAAAATACCGAGCAGAAATAAAGCTGATCTGCCTTTTTGGCCGCCGTTTGTTCCTCTGGGGTGTAGCCGTGATGCCAGCTGCTGGTGGCAGCTCGGGGTACTTGAGGTGGCCATGTCGAGGATCTCCATCCACAGCTTCACGAGCTAATCACCGTTAGCCGGTCGGTTACCCAGTGGCAGATTTTTCTTCTTAAAAACTCAACGTACAAAACGTAACGTGGCCATGGGAAATGGAATTCTTGCTCCTCACAGGAGTCTTGTCCGGGCTAGGGTCAAAACAAGCGCCCCTTTTTTAAGATACTGGGATTTCATTAGAGTTTCTTATCTTTTTTTTTTTTTTTTTTTTAAGTCTGTACAAAATACCAAGTGTCAAGTCAAGCGAGGAGAAATGATACCATGTATTTATTTAACTGATGGAGAGTTGATTAAAATAAGAGGTTTTAATAACGTAAATTCTGTTTAGTGCAGATAACAATAGAAAACGGATGAAAAAATCAGAGAGCGAGGAAAAAGAGCCTCAATAAAATACGCTTGGCTTGTAGCCAATGTCCGACTCTTCCCGTAGCCAGGAATCCTTATCACTCAGGGTTTCCTCTCGGGTTTCGTTGCCTTCCCGTCAATACCGTGGGTAGCAGAAGGCTGCATTGTAGCTCGTGGCTGTTCCTCTGAGCCGGGACGCCGAGTCGTGGGCTGGCTCTTTGGTGGCCACGTCCAGATAAAATCAAATTACTCTTCCACTTTTTCAAATAGAAGGCTCCCAGCTTTGTCGCGTCTCAGTGATGAACCTATGGCAAATCACTGTCACAGGAACTACATGAATACATCTGAAAATTAATGTATGATCCAGGAGCGCAGGTTAAAAAAAAGTTTTCTGAAGATGCAGGACCGCGTTCTGTAGCTAGGGAAATGCAAGCATCTTTATTTCATGTCATTTTTATTTTGCAACACCTAAACTCTAAAAACTTGCCTTCCTGCCTGGGGTATTTTCCTATTTTTCAGTCAAGATTGTCAGTAGGCCTCACGCGAAGTGACAGTGCCGTGCAGCCTCCCGTGGGGAAGGGTGCTGGAGGGCGGCGCGGTGGGCGCTGGAGGACCCCTCTGTCCGTCCCCTTGTGTCCCCCCTGTGGATGGCAGGAACGGGTGGGCAGCTGGCGGGAGCGGGGGGCTCCGTCCACATTGCGTACTCTGACCCAGAAACAGGCGCGCTGCTCTTGAGGCTGCTGGCAAATCGATGCCACAAATCAGCAGTTGCCCAATCCTGAAATCACCCCGCGGGCGAAACTGCCGCTGGGGGTAGAGGAAGGGGTGTCGCGCGAGGGAAAAACACCCGTTGCCTGCAGAAAATGGGTAGCGTCTGCACCTGGAGCCCCTCTGCAAAGCAAAGGCATGGTCAGCCCAGCTTTTGCCTGAAACCGAAGCGACTGTGGTTGTCTCCTCGGCTTTGGGGTGTGAGCCAGTATCCCGACAGAGCAGACGAGGAGGTAGAGGCAGCTTTTCTCCCTGGCATGCTGTGGTTCCCATGAGAAAACTCAATTGCGCATTGCCCAGCAAAACCACAAAAATGTTCACAGCACTGCCTTCTCTCCTCCCACTCAAAATGTTTTTGCATACGCCTCTAGGCACTACAATCATGGTAATTAAAGCTGTAAAATATTATTAGAATCACACTTCTATAGACTTTTTGTCCTAAATGCTTGATATACCATGCAACCTGTGCAACAGAAATGCAGCCGCTCCTACGGGGAAAAGGAGCAGGGACGGTGCATGTCAGGATGGGAAGTCAAATTTTTGCCAGGGATGCTCGACGCAAATCCCTTCTCTCGAAAGAAGTTCCCAGGACACCTCTGAACGTCCACCCAGTGCGATCCCGTGCTGGGACTCGGGCAGAGATCCTGCACACCTGGAACTTTGCGTGCCCACCCTAGAGAGACTAACGGCACTTCCTCGGGAGCGTCCAAATGGATGTGCAGAGATGATGAGCTTCCAGCAGCTGCCGGAAAACGAGGTGTAACTCAGCCCTGTGCGGGGCTACTGAATGTGTCAGGGCAGACGTAGGAGAGGGCTGAGTAGACTGTAGCCCCCTCCGCAGTGCGTGCTCAAACCAGGGACAGTGGCGTTATCTGCTCCAGTCTGGCATCTGGCGCTGGGGAAGAGGAATAGGAGAAACGTGCTCTGCTGTCTCCCTTCACCAACACATCTGAGAACGCCAGGCAAAAAGTCAGAGGCAGCCAATGAGACAAATTGAGACTTCCCCAGCGAAAAGCAAGGAAGTGTTTTTACAGTATTTTTTAGCACTGTCCTATCATTAAAATTCAAATACTTTCCTGCCCAGGTACTGCTTCCACTTACATCCCACAGAGGATGGTCTTTCTCCCAGATGTCCTGACATCTGGAGGTAAAAGTCTTCAGGAGATGTCTGCCCCGCACAGATGGGAAGGGCGGGATGGAGAGAGTTCTAAGTTTGAAATGGTTGTAGTGTACTGAGAGTGGGCAGGTGAAAGCAAGAAATTGTAACGCTAAGAAAGTAAATAAATCAGGTGGATCCAGTCATGGAGGTAGTAGAACTTCAGCTCAGAAGACAAACTCTATTTCAGACCGTCTGTCTTTCCTAAAATGCTTACAAGCTAGGGAGTAAATGCCAAATGTTAAGACCTTCACCTAGCATGAGGACTATCTAGTCTGATCATCTTCATGACACAGGCCCTACAGAGTGCAGAAAAGCACATTCAGTGTCACACACAAAGAGCACACACAACCTTACACCCAAATAAACCCACCCAACCTTCTATTAGTGCTTTTTCTGTCACCGTCCCAAGGTACCCGGGTGGGTATCATTTATACAGAGAAGTGAGAAAAAAGCCTCTGCTTAAAATTCTAGCCACTTCCATGAAGTGATTTGGTTCCTCAAGACCTCCAAAGAATGAGAAATGGGCTCATCCACGGCACGCGCAGGTTTCCAGGCAGACACGTTCTGCTGCTCCTCAAGGATTCCCCGTAGCTGTTCAAGCAGCCCTGCCCCAGCGGGCTCTGCAAGAGAGAGAACATGCTCTGCCACAGAAAATTTGCAAGGCTGAGCCGTACGGGGCATGGGGAGGTAAAGCACAGGGTTAGAAAGGGGGAAGCGATGGAGATGCCGTCACCTCTATGGAGCTGTGAGCAGGGATTATGTCTGCAGAAGTGGCTCCTTTCTTCCCAGCTCAGCGCACAGACCTCGCCGGTACAGTCTGACACCTTGATGTTCTGTCTGATTAAACAAAAAAAAAAAGATTGGAATCACACATGGCATGGGGACACTTTCATAATATACAGAAGAAATGTGCAGATGATCAGCTCTCTATTTCCTCAGACTCCCCAGATTGCAAGACTGACGAGGAATCTGAGTAGGGTACGAGTGCCACAGAACCAAAGGGAAAGAAAAAAAAAAAATCAGCAGCAAGCAATTATATTCAAGGAGGCAAGACGGCAAGTCAGACCCAGAGGCAGCTCTAAGACTGCCAACACAGCAGCTGGTACAGCTCCCTGAGGAGCTCCACACAGAACATCTCCGTGGTTGGTCCCCAGCCTCTCCGACTGCCACCGGAGGAGCGGAGGGGTGGCGGAGGAGGAGGAGTGGGGCACGGGGGCGAAGGTGCCGCCTTTCCCCGTCATCCCGGTCTGCCTCCTCCTAGCAGGTCACCGCTGCTAACTGGGGCACAACACATGCAGGAGTGCTGCTGAAAATGCATGTTGAAACATATTTCTCAGGGAGGCTATTAATGCCTGTGAAGAAAACACTCAAATTGTTTGCTGTTAATGGAGAAGACAAAAATGCATTGCATAAACATGGATTTTTATTAGCTGTCATCCAGGAGGCTGCAGGGTCTAGTGGCTAGGCCACGTAGCTGGGGCAGAGAGGGCTGCACTCCCCTTCTAGCTCTCCTTTGCTGGTGTCAGACAAGTTATTTCACCTTCCAGTACCTCAGTTTCCCCACCTGGAAATTAGGATAATGATTTGACTGCTTCCTCAGTGAAGCAATTCTAGATCTGCTGAAGGAGAGTGCTGGGTCAGAGGCAAGGATTATTATTTAGCATCATAAATATTCATACCATTGTGCAACGGGCAGGACTTGCTGAACAGACGACAGCACTTGTTGGAGATCATGCTCCAGAAAATTTACAGTCTCCACCACACTATACCTATACATTCATCCAACGCAACGCAGAACAAATATGGAGCGGGGTGCATTTTTGGCAACTCCAACACCTGACTGAATGCATGGTCAGGAAAAGAGTTTTGAAGAAGAGTGCGTGCCAGGTGCACGTAAATCAGAAAGTGGCTTCAAATGAAAAGGACAGTGTCACACACACACAAAGAGCTATGCAGGATGGGGTGGAGTGGAACTTCCGTTAAAAAAAAAGGCATTAAAACTTGACAGGAGGGTGAGAACCAGGAGAACAGGGTCAGGGCTAAGTAGCAGAGGAAATTATCTCATCAACGCTGCAAGTGATATCTTTCTATTGATTTTCAAATGAGTAGATTTTATGGCCAGGAGCAACTGTTTAAAGTGATCATAGTCTCACCTCTTGTACCCTGAAGATCAAAGAATTTCATCTAGTCATCTGAATTAGATCAATTCTATGTAAATAAGATAGTACACTAATTATAATAGGTTCAAGGATACAGATTCATCACTGACAAAGACCTGTGCAAGCTTACCATGCATAAAACAACGCTTTGCTGAAACTTCTCATTTAGTCTTCACCAAAACAGGGATGAACCTGGAAACTATGCCACTTTAGACTTGTGCCTGCGTGGTATTTGAGCCGTGCCCATTTCAATCCTTCGGGAAACACAGGTCCTGCTGCTGTCCTCCCCTGGGCCAAGCAATGCAGGCTTCTACAGCTGAAGGTGGGAAGGGCTGCACAGCGGGCCATTGAGAGTCAAACTATCAGCTGCTTGCCTGGCCACCACACGCACCACCACACCATTTCTTGCAAGGGCGACAAGGTATCGGTGTTCATTCCGCTCTGGTGTCACCTAAGCACTTGGGAAGAGCTGGGCAAAATCCCAGCCGATAGCTGGGAAATTTGATGAAACATGGAGCCCTGGAGGAACCGAACATCTTCGCAGGTTCAGTCTGCGTCTGTGTCTGACGAAAAGATTCATCTGAAAAGTACAGGGAGGAGGAGGAACTTCTGAGATGTCAAAATATACCATTTTAACATTTTCAAAATAGCAGAGCTGAACTTTTTGTTTTCAAATGGTCTGTTTCTGATAAAAAGCACCCCAAAACTTAAAAACAACAGCAACAAAAAAAAAAAAAAAATGGGGAAAAATTACTTTTGAGAGCTTAGCATGCCAAGTATTAAATGGAATCATCATCTTGGCTCAGACTCACTGCTTTGGTCAAGTAAAAATAATTTCATTTCATTTCGTATCATACCTACAGACACAGGCAGAGAAATAGTATTGTGGTTTGGGACACAGTTTTACTTCTCTGCCTTTCAGCCATAAAAGCCAAAAAGGCCATTCTTTGCCCAGTCCTACTGCAGATAGAGGGGGGGGGGAACAGGGGGGAAAGAAAGAAAATACAGTAATAAGCAGCAGAAAGGGATATAAAACTGTGGGCATATCTAGCAGTAGGTTCCATAGGGTGAGGCTTGTATGAGACCTCTCTGCAGTGACGGGAAAGCACCAAAGGACTTGCAACCCTCCCTGTGTCACGTTGTTACCACCATCAGTGGCTGCCGATCACCAGCCCTGGCTCTCATCCCAACCAAGGTGACCCGGTGGCCGTATCACTGGCAAACCAGGCACCACTGGAGGCTGCAAACCCCACAGTCTCAGGAATGCAACGACAGTGAGCATAAAACCATCCCCCTGAGCCCCCAGGTATTGCTGAGGTATTTCTCAGGTCCCTCCTTCAGGGCAAAACTAGTTTATTATTTAATTCTTGGTCTGTAAAAATAGCCAGAGTCGTCAGCAGGAAAGGATGGAGGGAGCCGGCAGCTCCGGTGTGAGCGACAGCGCGCACAGCACTGCACCTCCGGAGTGGGAGTTTGGCTTCGCAGCCAGCCACTCAGATCTCATCAGTAGCCCGAGGGGGTTTTCAGTTTGTAACTTTAATCTTTTAATCTGGCTCTCTCCTCGTGTGCGTGGGCGAGGAGCACACGGTGGTGGGTTAATCCTCCGACGCCTCTCCCTCGCTCGCTGTGCAGTGGACCCGCTTTTAGAAGACAAGATGAAAACCAAGACGGTGAGGCAGCAATGGGCCAAAAGAGGGACCAAGGAAAGGGCTTTCAGCAAACGAGGAGACACAGCGCCCCAAATTTCCTGAAGACAAGGCAAGTCAGGACCAGCAGCAGAGGCCTTCATTATCTGAAGGTGGAGACATGAGCACCAGACAATAATTAAAAAAAAATTGTAACCTGGCAATAAAAATACATAACTGCAAATGGCGGTGCGTGCTTGCAGTCGAGACCAGGATGGTCCTGCCTACACAGGTGGCCAGCAGTGCTCTCCAAAAACACCCTCCCCAAGAGCAACATCCCAGACTGCTCGCAGGAGACCCTGGCATGTGCTCACTCTGCAGCTTGGCACAAGCCTCTCGCCACAAGCATTAAAAGCCAGAGGGCAAAATCTTGACCTCGAAAAGATCAAGGAGTTACTCATTCACCACTTATTTTGCCGTGGTTAAGCAGGGATCCAAATCCACATTGAAGTCCTTTAAGAAGAAAGCTGCCTTTCAAATGCGCCATGCGTTTGCATCTCCGGAGCTCCCAGTGCCTTTATATGGACCCAAGTGCCTAAATGTCAGGTGCATGAATTTAAATACTCGATGCCTCAGTCTATCCATGTCTCAATGATGGCTGAGGATTATTCATGTCACAGCATTTTGGGAAGCCAAGCGCTTGCAAAGAAGCCCAAAGCCTACAGGTGAAAGCCTGCAAGAGAGGGGAGTGAAGATTATCCTCCAGGCCTTTTTTCCAAGTAAGGAGAAGGCTTCTGTGCCTTCCAGCTCCTCTCTTGGCAATGATCTGCGTGTAGGCAGTGGTCATAATCAGGAAGTGCCTCCTCCAATTTACAGCTGGTGGTACCACCTGTGCCTCTCCAATTCCAGCCAAAACAACCACCTCCTCAAACCCACTTGTAAGGAAGGGCAGAGGATCCAGCAATGACAACTCAGAGGGAAAAGCAAGACTCGGGTTTAAGTGCTGACATTTTCCCTAGACATATACCGCTGTTTATCAGTAGAGTATTTTCTTTCTTCTTGTAAAAACAACCGTAGTGTCTGTTGAGAGAAGACCCTGCCATACTGCAACCGGTAAGTGATAGGGCAGACATGGGACAACAAGAAAAGGTTAAGATGTTCAAATTTGCTGGCCCAACAGGGGATCAACGTACATGCCTGTGTGGCAGCTGGAATGGAAGAAAGTGGAGTCATTACTCATCACTTCAAGTCTGTCAAGGATTTTCTTTCTGTAAGGAAAACAGCGAGATAGTAACTGCTGGCAAGGCAGGGAACATTTCTGTGTAATGGAGATACAGCTGTACATATGGGTGTACCTAAGTACACATACCCCACTGGTATTATCCTTTTGTCCCCTGCGCTGGTATTTGATTGCCAGGTCCTACCTGGCCTTTCGCCTCATCGCGGTTGAAGCCACCTCCCTACTCATGGAGCACCTCAAGAACCAGTTCTGGATTAGCAGTCACAACTTTAATCTACTCCAAACCTTGAACGGAGCTCTTTTATTTTGGGAACTAGAAACCTGAGGCCCTTTTAAACTACAGACATTTTTAAGAACTATATCTCTGGTCAGCCAAAACTAATACCAGGAAGGGAAGTCCTAGCTGTTCCCATCAATGCAACCAACAGCAGGGCTTCTCTGACTTCCACAGATGAGACAGTCTGGACAAAAAGAAGAGAGGCCACGACCCTATGAGCTGGCATTCATTCTGGGTGGCTTAATTTTTCCAGATATATGTCACTTTTGTGGCATATACTGTGTTTCTGCTCTGGTCCTACTGACAAAACTTACGTTGGCTTCTCTGGAGCACGCAGGGCTGAGAGGCACTGATTTTCAGGTTTACTAAATGCCTACATTTCCAGTTAATCTGGAGCTGTGGGTGCCAAAACCTCAAGAGAGTAACTTACCCTCGTTGCAAATATCATTTCAGCCTTTCTAATGCCACTGGAAAAGTAACAACCTTTTGAGACAACTTAAGGGCACTCTAAAAGCCACATACAGCAAAACCAACAGGATCAGAATGAAAGCCAACAGTTTCTGATATCAGATAAAAGACTGCCTTTCATTGGCGTTTTCTCCTTTTCATTAGCCATTTCTTTTCACCCACTTGCCATAGCCTCAAAAAGTTATTTCTGAATGACCTGTTTGCTGCAGATTTCCTGAAGAGGCCCAACCATCATCTTTGAGAAAGTACCCTGCTGTTGCCCGGTCCTATAATGACTTGCATACGAACCTAAAGCAGGCAGGTTCTCATCTTCCATTTAGATTGGTTTTTTAATGGATGATGAAAGCAGAACTGTTTCAGCCGTACAGCTCCGTAAAGCTTTTGATCTGCAGCTTTCCCAGTCCAGTGCCATGGTGGCAAGCCAGCCCAGGCAAAACCCACTGCACAATAACCACGAGACAGACACTTTGCATTTCTGAGAGAGTGCTTTTCACGTGGCAAAACATCTGTCCAAAGGTATAAATCAGGCATCTGGCTGTCTTTTAAGGCAGTCTTGCCATAATGCCTACAAACAAGCCACTCTGCTTGGGAAAGGGGGATTTTATTTTGTTGTGCTAAACTCTGTTTTTTCATCAAACTGATTCCCGCCATCTCTACCTGCCAGTAACCACACAGCAGACTCCCATCACCTAAAACTGGGGCTGTCTTGTCAATGGGATCCAGCACAATGGGGTTCGGGCCCATGCTTGGGATATCCCGGTGCTACTGACACACACAAATAAACCACAGCTTTTCTTCCTCTAATCCACAAAAGCAGCTGGTCACCTCATGCCTCTGCTGAGGCAAACCCCTCTGAGACAGCTGGAAGCACACATCACAGTATCACTGGCTCCGACAGCTGTGACCACTCTTGTGGCTACCTCCACTGGATCTAGAGTAAGGAGTCCCACCATTTTCTTCTTCTTCTTTCTTCTTCTGGATGCTGCCTTGAGGTAGAGCAGCAAAATTGATCCTCCACTGCTATATGACCCAGGTGGCTGTGCCTGAGAGCAGCAGTGACAGCTGGATGAACTGGAACAGGGACTAACCTTGTGATCTGTCAGAAAGCAGCTGGTGGCCAATACAGGCTTTAGCAATAAACAGACAAAAGCAAAGCCTGCAGCTTGCTTCCCTCTGTGCGAGTTTGACGTTGGTGGGAAAGGTCACACACAGGCATTGAACACAACTAAAATACATGCAGAACCTCTTCCAAGGGGTTTGCTAAGAAACAAAGCAGAAAAGACACGGTCACCTTTGAGTAATATGTGGATAGCTGCAAGGTTCACCCCAATAATCGCCGTACAGGCCTTTTTGTTTTCATAATTAGCTGTCAGCTTTTCAGAGACAGAACAATATATGATCTTCTTAAGGTGCTGATCCATCTTAAGGTGATGAGTCCTAGCAGGGCTGAGAGCTTCATCTCTTACCTAACATTTCTTGTCATGAAACCCTGTTTTGAGATGCTTTGATCTTGCTAACTTTAATCATTTGGATTAAAATTTTCCATGGCAGGGTATTTACCTCGAGTTGATTTTTTTTTTTTAAATAAATACATCTTTGTATATGCTTTCGGAAGTCTTACTTCAACATCCTCGCTATACAAAGACATTACAATCACTCACTAAACCTGCAGGAGCAGGGGTAAGTAGGTCTGGTGTTACTCCACAAGAAACAGAGAGCTAGAGATGTTACAGGATACATGTTTTGACAACAGATCTTTTTTTTTTTTTTTTGTGGAAATGAGCAATTTTGCTCATTTCATAAACCTTTTCTATATTGAGACTTATTTTTAGCATTGGCAAGACCTAGGTCATTAAGATAACATACACAAAAGATATTTTACAATAAATTAGTATCTCAGTTCATTACAATGTGTGGCATTTTGCAACCATCTGAAAGCAGGACACGTTTAATTTTACACGGAAGGATGTTTCAGGGGTGTTGGTGACCTTTCACACATACTGCTAAAGGGAATATCAGATGGCAGATCCTACCCAGTGGTGGGGAGAAAGGAAGAAGCTGAATGCCCAAAGGTTGCCGCTAACCATCTCCCCTTACGTTGCCCAGAGAAGTGGATTAGGCTCTAGATCAACCGCTACAAGATGCTAGAAGAGGACCCTGTCAGCCATGCATGGTGAGCACTGCTTTCTCCCCACCGCGTAACCGAGGAGCAGGGTTTGGGATTTCCTGCTGTCCATTGTATGGCTGGTGGCAACGAGCTAGCTCTGAGGGTTGTCACTCAACAACACTGTGAGCAGTTCTACCTTACGGTGATTTGAGTTTCATTTCTTTTCTTTGCATTCTTTTTTTCTCCAGCAAGAACTGGTTAGAGAGAGGATGAAGTAACTGCGGGAAAGAAAACAATGTGTGAAAATGTGAACTTGAAGACAGGAGCAAGGAGAAGTCATTAGAGATCTATTTAATAGCAAGAAGGTTTCAGGTTTGCTGAGAAGCAGAACTATTCCCCTCTCTGCCATAAGCAAAGTCGCTGAACTACGCTATTTTCCCTCAGCTAAAAACCAGTCTGATCATACAGATTTCAACCACGTAAGCAATGAAAAATAATTGTTTCCCCTCAGTTTTTTCAACAAATACTGGCAAAAATGGCAAATATTTTCCCTATTATTTGAATTTACTTTTATTTGTGCCAAAAGTAATTTCTGACCTCCAATACATGCTCCAAAAACAGTGACTGAAATACAAAGTGAGACTTTTCCTCTGATTATGGTTTATGGTCACGTAAGACCCCCTGCCTAGTGCTTCCCTTCAATTCCTTCTTGGTCTTTAGAAATTTCTGGCCAACTAAGAATACAACATCTGGGAAGCCCAACCACAGCGTTTCAGGGAAAAGAAAATAAAAGGAGAAGGATTTTAACAATTACAGTGGCATAAGAATACAAAAAACAAAAGTTGAGAGGCCAGCCCAGCACTTACCCGCAGATCCCAGCAGTAGTTCCAGGCAGGATTTATTCTCGTAATAAAAATATCCAGGGGATACAGGTATCCTAACACTACAGAAGTAGCAGCACTGGTAGAGCAGAGTATACAGACACAGTGTCACCTCCTACCTGCCTATCCGGATCGCTCCAGGCACGGAGCAGGTTCTGTGGGATCCCAAATGGGCAATTTTGTTAGCAGTAGACCTGGAAGCAGATGAAAGCTTGGGTCCACCATCCCCCAACATACCTGCCAGAGAAGTTGAGCTGGTCTAGGGTGGGGAAATGAACTGTGCTAGATAAAGGAGTGGTATTAAAATCTCCATTTGCCTGGAGCAGTAAAGAAACCAAGAGAAGGAATAGCGACTCTCCAAGGGATACAGCTGCATGCCACTCCTTTTTGAGGGTGAGCTGTGATACTTCGCTCTTACCTCTTGAATTCATGCCCAGGAAATTATAAACTAGAAGAAAAACTAGGGGGGTTTATTTATTTATTATTACCAACCCATCATGCAGCATTCTTCATCTGTGATTTAATAGCTCTTTTACCATTTGTAACTTCTGTGATTTCAACCAGAGGGAAAAATGTGATAGGATTTTGCATGACTCACGAGTCTTGTGAAATACTTAGCAATGGCTCATCTTTCAGGCTTTTTAACCAGATTGAAGCAGAGTAAAAACCTGAATTCTGTAAAATGGTCTGGACACTGAGCTTCTGTAAGGCATACTTTGTGCTTTTTAATGGTGGTTTTCCTCCAAATGTACAAACCGTTCTAGAAAATCTGGAAAATATCTAGCCAAATAAGCCCACAAAGGTGTGTTTCTACATTCTTGGGTACATTCTTACATACTTGCGCAGAGCTTCAGGCTTTTTTTTTTTTTTTTTTTAATCAAGGCCAAATTTTCAATGAGCAAAGTAAATCTGCAGATCTAGGTTTACTAAGCCAATGAGAAATGTTACCTGAAGCTTGCATACACGGTTACTCTGCTCTCAGCTGAGCCCCACACTCGGTTTCTGGGGCCAAACTCTCAGCTGGCCCGAATCTGCATAGGGGCCACCAGAAATCTGGTTGCCAGAGATGCCTCATCTTCATTTGTAGGAAGCCATTGCCATATGGATTTTCCCTTCTACTTAATTTTGATCTACTCGTGTCCTTTCTCCCTCTTCCTTACCTCATTAGCACTTATGACAGAAAGGCTGGTAATTGCCAGGACCTCCTCGATGAGAGGCAGACTAAGCATGGCTACAAACTCCTCCTGCCTTTCTATACATATTTTTACAGGACAGATATTCTATCTGTTGCAACAGCGATGCTCTGTGCATCACAGGCACCGAGCCCATCTTCTGTTTGCTTCCTAAGATGCCAGAGCCTGCTACACCATCTCAAGTTTGTGTCCTCTTCTTTGATCTTTCCATCCGTCTCTCTGGTCACAGGAATACGACTTTTGAGCTTTCTAATTTTCAAATGCCTGCATTGTTCACTGCGTTGCCAACCTCAGTCAAAGGGCTCAGCAGCTTTCCCTTGGACAGAGAGGCATTGTAAGGAGGGGACAGACTAAAGAGGTGGCAAGAAAGAGCAGAGGCGTGTCCCCGGAGATTGTCCTTCACTGCGACTTTGAAAAAGAAAACCTGCAACCAACACGCAGAGTAATAGGTTACAGGCTCCAAATGGTGGCACCTGAAAATCCCCACAGTGGGGAGCATTGTTGTGCTGCTGTTCCGAGTAACTCCTCTACAAGGCTTACTAATAACAACAATTAATAACAATAATAATGGGTTACAGCGCAAATTTTGGTTTCTGACTATCGTTCAGCAGGGAATGAAACACATCACAACTGTCTCTTTTAGAAAAGCGCTGGGAAAACTTGTCATAGTTAAGAATGAAAGTTTAAGGCAGATATGACATTTAATATCTGAACTGCCATCAGACAGGAAACTGCACTGTTAAATCGCATTGTTACCCAAGTTAACATTAAAAAAAATAAAATACAAGTTTGACAGGGAGCACTAGGGGCCAGCTTCATCCCTAGCGCAGCAACATTTGTTGGAGCCCCCGATGTCTGATAGCGGTTCCCATATCAGCGCATCCCTTCGGCAGCACTCCTGTGGCCAGGGACATGCGTGGGCTTCATGCAGGGTTCCTGTACGACTGCATCAAACACGCTGCAAGTTTCTAGGCCAAACTATACAGGATGACAAACCAAATATAAACTAAGAAACTTTCCAACCCAAATGAAAGTAATCCCTCCCCCGCTCCGCCCCAGAGTCTTGCCTCTGAAATGTCTCACTGTGTTCGCTTCAACCTTTCAGCGCTGAAAAGGATGCAGCACACAAGTAGGAAGCTGCAGATGGATGGACTTAGTTCTGGCAGAGTTGGATGGAACAGGAAGGAAGTTAATGGGGAAAAAGTTTCACATTCCGGTAGACAGAGACAAGCATTTCTCTATAATAACACAACAGGATTTGACAGAATTTCTTGTGTTTTAAGCTTTGCATGCCTTTCTTCATGAAAGACTAAGCTCCCTTTCTCCTACCGACAGGGTGCATCATGCCTCAGATAAAACCCCTTTGAAGAACAACATGCACACACAGTATAATCTGACATTATTCCAGTGCTACAGGGAACATCTTGAACATAATTGCACCACATGGAAGTTGACTTGCTATGAGAAAAACACACAAAAAAGCTTTCACAACAAATCTGTAAACACATTTATGCTCCCAATAGCCATGATAAATCCAATTAAGCATCCAGGATTTGTGCTACAAACTGTCACTAAAGGAGTTAATGCCGTTTCTGTGGCAGGGAATATACCAGCTTTAAGCAAGACATCACAGTTCCTAGCTGTCTGAGGTTCACAATTTTGCAGTCAAGCCTCATGGCTTCAACTGGCAGCCGAACCAAGACGCCTGAGGCCCAGCTCACTCGTATCCCATCCACGGTGGTACTGCATGGCCTTACCCCTCACTCTGCCTATTCCTGGCATCACCTTCACTCTGCCCCTGCTAGCTCCTTCAAGATGCTCTAACGCCTCTTCCAGCAGTGCTGATAATAGTACTGAGGACGGCAGCAGGAACTTTGCCTGTCTTTGTTACAACCATTATTTCATTTCAGGCATGACGCTGACACTTGCAATAACAAAAAGTACCAAAAGTCAAATATGGTCCTGCAGCCGCATGTGCCATGCCCCACGCACCGCCAGTAAGCCCAATTTCAGGATGCGACACTACCAGTTATAAAAGCAAAAGTCTTAAATGAGAAATAACTCATTTGTCAAGGTGTTGTTCAGCTTCCCCATGGTTGTTAAAAAATGTGGTTAATGCTAATAAACACACTTCTAAATCCAGTTAAGCAGAAGGCCTGGTTCTAGCCTCATGTTTTGCTCCCAGTACACCAAAAGAGCTTCCACAAAAGAAGAATTATTTCAGCCTGGAACTGAAGATATTCTTTCTTGCAGATGCCAGCACAGAACACATGAGGAATGCTGCCTTTGCACTGGAAAGAACATGGTGTATTGCGGCATCAGGGAGCAAGAAACTGTGTCCAAAGAACATCTGCTTCTGAGGAGCACCAAGCAATGCACAGTGAGGTTTGTCAGCCATGCTACTAAATCAATAACAGCACAGTATCTATAAAACCACTGCTGTGTATCAAAATCACCAAAACAATTTAAATCTCATCAGTATTTCTCATGAGGGAAGAAATTCTATTTATGAGCGCCCAGAAGAAAAGCGGCAGCGGCTGGTGCAGATGCCCGCTGAAAGCTCATCCCAGCTGCACCCTGAGTGGTGGTGTGGTCTCAGCACTCCGCTCCGTTTCTGAGCATCCTCACCACACATCGCCATGAAGGTAAGACCTCAAAATTTAGTGGTTAATTATCCTTCAAATAAAGGGAGTGCAGTGAACACAAACGTGTCCCACCCTTCTGCTAGAAGAGGCTGAGGAACACTCTGGCCATTGCTCCTGTGCAGTCTCCCCGCTGCTGTTTCCCCCAGCTGCTAGTTTTTATGCACGCAACAGGTAACCCTTTCACAACCTTCTGATTTCTGCTATTCCTCCTCCATTTTCAGTGGACATAGTCATGTGTCTCTCAAGGCTGTGGTGCTATGACTCACAGCAAAAGAAACTAATATAACACCTGGCTTCAATGCACAGCTAGGAAGTAAATCCAACAACGGGAAACATTTACAGACAAATCTATGCTTACATAACATTGGCCAATGACTTTGAGCATTGCAAGTTTTGGTTACTTAGAGATGTTTTAAGTGTGTCTAGTTCTCAATAAATGGCAGTACCCTGCCTTTCTCCAAAAACTGGCATTCTTCTAAAGGCGACCCATGGCGACGCAAGATCAGTTCAGAGAACATGGCCATTTGGGGCTGGATGATGTTGTTGCCGATGGTAGACAGGGTAGATGGGAAGGGCTACAGCTGCACCGGCAGCGGTCACCCATCTGTGGAGAAGAATGTTTCTGAGCCTCTCCCAGCCTGATACCAGCAGGCACTGGTGTGTGCATCCCCCACCCCCCTCCTCTTTGAGCACAACCATGGATGTTTTTATTCCTGTCCTTTCTGCATCCAGGTACCTGAAAAAGCCAGGATGTCCTCTCCCTGTACAAGGGCTATAGAGACATATATACAAACAAATTAAGAAACGGACAAGTGCTAGCTGTGCAATTTTAGGCTGATGAGGTTTTTTTGGGCAACCAAGCTGCTGAAGCCACACCTGCCTGGCTCACACATTGTATGAATGTTTGAAGAGCTGCTGGCCACCTTGAGCAACAAAGTGATGAGGCTCAAGTGCTTTATGAGTGTTTCCAGGTGCGTCTAAGTTGTTTCTGACCTCCTTAGACTGCAGTCTGTTTGGCTTATGAAGCTGGCAGGATCCCCTGGTGTGTTTGGTGCTTGTAACTTCTTTGAAGCAGGGAATGGTGTTTGCCAGCTTACCAGTTCTACGGTGCGTCGCTATGCTGAGGAAGCTTGCTCCGAGTTAGGAACTGCCAAAGGTCCAAGTCAGCTGTCAAAGAACACCTGCCTATAGATACTTTCCTTTGGAAATACAGCTCTGGGAATTCAGACTTGAGGTTTAATGGCACAGAAGAAAAGCTGATGCTTCCTGACTATGCTGCTTTTGAGATTAAAAGTTTAGAAAGGTTTCTCCAGGAGTGAAAGAATACGTCCAACTCCGAAGCTCACTTTCCAGTTAACTTCAACCCTTTGACATCTAAACGGACAGATGTACATGTAAAATATCCCTTTGCTTTAACACCCATGTTATACAACTGGAAAGGCCAGAAGAGCACTGTGCAGTTAAAAAAGCTGTCATCTCATGGAAACAGAGTTTTGGCTTTCAACCTGGAGTCACTCTTGTGCCTCCATCTCTCACGCATTTTCTGCAGTAAATATACACATAGTTCAGGAGGCCTAATCCTGAGGTGGGACTGTCCAGGCCCTCAGAAGAGCCTGGTACTGATGCCACAACCTTTATCAGATTTATAACCAGACTGACCGTGGCTCCACACAATGAAGAAACAGGAGTATGATACAAGGTTGGTTATGAGTAAATGGTAGGAACCACAGGGACCACCCCTAACTCTCAGAAGGTCGTCTCAATCCATGAGTCACTGTGATAAATAACACCATGCTGTGAAACAGGCTGTCTCCCTGTGCAGCAAACTTGTCCTTCCCCAGTCTCAACTAGCCAAGAAGAAATTACAGCTCTAACTAACTGCTAACAGCAAGGACAGGGCTCTCCTGCTCTTTCACGCTCCGGAGATGTGCCCTGCAGTCAGAAGCAGCAGAATTTTCGCAAAGGCTGGGCAGCAGCCCTCGGCATCAGAGGAACCTCACCGACTCTAGCAGAAGCAGAACAGCAGGGCACAGACAGCGAGGTGCGATGCTGTAAAGCCCTAGGACAAGTCCCATCGCAAGGGCATTTGGCAAGTACCTCTGTTGCATTTGGCACCGGATCCGAAAACTAAACCCTGCTAGTACTTTAAAGAGAACACCTCTTGCCTCGCCACCCCATTTCTTTAAGTTATTCTTTCTTACCCTGTCAGAATAGATGCCAGAGCTGGAAACCTTCCTCGCAAAGTGAGCATGGAGTGGGGAAGAGTATTACTTTATGCTTGTTTTGTTCTTCGACTCTCTTGAAGCTTCTCTGGCCACTGCCAGAGACAGGAGCCCGGGCTTGTTCAACCTTTCATCTGAGTCAGTATAGCAAGTCTTTACCTTTGCTTTCCAGCTGGCATGAAAGGGGAAAAAAAGCATTTGTACTCTGCTGCAGTCACCGTCACAAAAATCCTATTGTTGTCAGCAATAGTTAATATGAATGCTGGGAAAGGCTGAAATGAGTGCAGCGGGGATTATTTGTAAGGACCTATTTGGGGCACATCCTGCATTCCTTAAGTGCGGGAATTCCTTAACTGCAGGAGCGGCTGGGACTAGCAGGGGCAAAATGACTGTACATCCTGGCTCTCCCTACTTAGGCGTTCACACACGCACCAAGTATCTCTTGCTTACCGGTATTTTACAAAAGACAGCCCTTTAAGCAAATTACCTTGTTTTAGGGAAAGACACCGGAAAGCTGCCTATGGGCAACACACAATGTAAATCCATTAATCAAGCAAAGTCACTCGCATATCTCTACCTAATCATTCAGTAGTGCTTATTTCTTAGTCTCTCACATGTTTATATTTACACAGGAAAAAATGCATCAGTGAAAAAATTCTGAGGTGATAAGGAAAAAAAAGCAGCCTTGTCTGGAGATGAATGTAAACTTTGTAAGGAAGGAGGACTGCGCCTGGAAGCAGGAAAAGCAGAAATTTGAAAACGCCAGAAGTGCTGGGAAGGGAGGGGATGAATGCCAAGCTGGCATACTTTGCTGGTAATGGCAATTGCACACCAGTGGACTTCATGTGGGCATGAGGTGAAGGGGTACAGCAGTGCATGGGTAAGCTATGGCAGGCTGTGAAAAGAAACGGTCAACAACCCAGACTGGACAGGCTCTGAAAGAGCAAGGAGAAAAGTTTTAGGTAGTTTGAAAGTGCTTGGTTATGGGTGTGCTAGTAACAGCCAGCCTGAGGTGGAACAGCCAGAGCATGCATGTAAAAGAAAATACGAAGCAGCGAGACACCCAAAAACTTAACAGCTTGAACGGTAGCAGAGAGCCACAGGCTACCTTTGTGTTGTGCCTGAGAGCCATAATAGGGACTGTCCTTCCTGGGCCTTCATGCTGATAGAGCGGTTTAGGCTGCCCTGTTTTTCTCACCATTTACTTGGTTAAAGCCAGCAACAATAATTTCTAACAGGGGCTCTTCTCAGCACCGTGCTGGGCAGTGCCTGCACCCTGGGGGGCTAAGGCAGCAGGTCCCTTGAATTCTTCTGTCCTCCACACCTTTACTAAGGCAGGCTTTCGCCTCTCTTTAACATTCCTGGGGAGCATTTTCTCACATGAAGCCTCACAAGAAGGTTTCCACAAAATAACTGGCCATTAACAAATTACTCTGCTCAAGCTCAGAGCATCAACATAAAGGACTAGGTTTTGAGCCAGTTTAATCCTGTTACTGGCTTGTGGACAGGACCAGTTCAGAAGAGGTGCCTACCAAACATACACCTGGCCGATCAAATGCAAAAGTGTGATTACAAAGTAATTGGAAGATATTCTCAGAATCTTCTTAATACAAAACAGCATCCCTTGATCTAAAAGAGCTTGACAGGCTCCTCTGACAATACAGAAGTTAATCATGAAGGTGGTTGAGCACATCAGGGCTAAAATTTCACTTGAAGAACCACTGGAAAGAGAATAATTCTTTTCACGTTTAACACAGCTAGCAATTCATTTTTCCAAGAGTGCTTCATCAAATCCCAGAACAATCACTGGAGGCTACTGTATAAACGTAACAAGAAGTTAATATGATGGTAAAGCTGAAAGCACAAGACAGACACACATGCACTTATCCATAAACAAGACATTGTTCCCATGGCCTCTTTACAAAACTGTACCACCTCCTGCGGCTTCTCATAGCACACACAGGGACGGACTTTATCCATTAGTTCTCTTTCCTTCCGAGGCTCTCTCAGCATTAGTTTCTTAAATCAAATACGGAACCATGTTCTAAAGTTCACGACAGTGGGTAAGTCCTCTGTTTCTCCACAGGAGGGATGCAGTAAGACAACTGGTCCTGCAAGGTGATGCCTGTCTCTCACTGGTGAGGGCTGTTCAGCTGCCAGTGAAGTCCCGCGTACGTGTCTGAGACTATCATTTGGGATGCCAACATTAGTGGTAGGGTTTGGCTTTTGTGATGTGGTTGGTTGCCAACTAAAGACTGGGTAGGATCACCAATCTGTTTACCACAGACCATCCATAATCAGAAGAAAGTAAGAGATGTTTGTAACTACTAAGCTGAGCCACATATAAACCAGTGGCCTGAGAGCCAAAAGTGCTAATTTCTGAGCCAGCACGTACAACCACACGCTATTTTCCAGCATCTTCATCCACCTGCCTAATTTACCCTTCACACGTCTTTTCAGAGGGAATGTCCTTCCTTGCCACACTGGCGTAGATACGGGCTCACTCACAGCAGTAGCTCCATCTGCTTGTCCTACATCCAGCAAAAGCCTCTCATAGGAGAATATATTTTATTCTAGGATTAGTAAGCCAATAACCAACTGTAAATGTGCTTTTTCTTTTCTCTGTACTAGATGTCATTAAAGAGTACTGGCTCCTTTCATGTTGTTTGCTCTACTGTGGAGCCTCCTCACAATTTTGGGACCTTTCCCCATGGATAAATCCATGTAATGTACTAGTGCCTGCACAGCACCGCAGGGCAATCTCACAGCTGCTCTTAGGCTGCATTATTGCTCCTTTAGGTAAGTAACAAGATCCCTTATGCTTAAAAGGGGGTTAAGAGGCCATTGAAAAATGAGGCCCATAACATATTAATCAGAGCAAATTTAACATAATAAATAAGAGCTGGTGGTAAAAAAAAATTACTGCCTCTCTATTGCAGATTCAAAGCGAACGGGGAATCCAGTCAGATTTGTATCACTGCTTCCTTACTACATAAATAGCTGCAATCGGCATGCTAAAAATAAACCAGATAAATATTTAAGGCCCACTGCTATTTAACTTTCTGGTGTGCTTACTTACTTACTGCTTACTGTTCTGTAGATCAGGAATAATATCAATGAGACCAATGTATTTACACCAGAGTACTTTGCTGAAGTCAGAGGGAGGGACTGCATTTCCAGCAATTGCACACAAGTCCTCCGGTGAACACTTTACCATCAGCTGACTCAGCTTTCCTTCCTCCTGACCTACAGGTCCCTTTGACAGCAATGGGAAAGAGAGTGTAGGGTTAAATGCCAAGACGGCTGCGTAAATCAGAAGCCATACAAGAAGCAAAAAGCTGCTTTACTCGGAGAGGTTTATCTAAAAACATTCAGGTTGCACCCGTTTCAGACACGCCAGGCCCCCGCCACCGATACAATGGGAAAACATCTGTTATGGCACGTGGATTTGCAAAAACATGGACAGCTAGAATAAGTGTCTTGCGCTTAGATTAAGTAGGCAAAGGTTTAAGAAAAAACAGCATAATGAAAAAATATGGTCTTTTTGCCTAATCCATAAGATAGGACACAGGTAACCTTTAAAAAAACATAATTTCTCCTGTTAGTTTTTAAGCTTAGCCTGAACAAGGACTGCAAAACCTAGAACAAAGAAATATTCCTAGTAGAGAAGTATCTATATATGTCAAATAAAATAGCGATTACCATAAAACTACTGTAAAAATAAGTAGCTGTACTTTTCTTTTGTAGATCATTTTTCTCCCCCCCCCAAAATAACTCAGTATTTTGCCCATGAAATACTTCAGACTAATGCACTCCTGAAAAACAGCTGGAGATGAACAAAATAGTCTCAAATGGCTCTTCTGTCTAATTTTAACTCTAAGAGACTATTTTACATCAAATAAAAAGACAACATAATGTACCTGATAATAAATTGCATTATTTGCGAGGACACGTATGGAACATGAATTATTTGTATAACTGGAATAAACATTCAACGGAATCCACCAAAACATGTGAAACTATTTAAAGGGAAATACAGTAGTTCTCCATCCTGGATAAACCGAGGCAAAAAAAACCCAATAAACCAAACTGTGCTTAAGCACATATAGGCATTGTGCTATTCTGATTACATGGGAAAACTAAAAACACAAAGGCTGCCTATTTTGCTGTTTTTTTCTTGCTTTTCCAGGAAACCAAATATTAAGTACCTAGCTTACAAGCCTCCACCAGCAGTTGATCCCACTTCCTTTGACGTTCACCTCCTACGAATGACACAATCCAACGCCCACGTGCCAGCTCTAAGAAAGCAAGAATGCCGTGGCTTCAACAAACCCCCATCCACTTGGGGCTGGCCAAAGAAAGATAAAGCACCCTGTAACTCTGCAAACAAATTACACCCATTGCTGACGTAAGGAAAGGGAAAGGAGAGCAAAGGCAGGGGAAAGAAAATTAAATAAATCACAGGAAGCATCCTTAGTCATCTGGAGCATGTGTTGAGATTTTAGTGGCACACCTGGAAATTAAAAGCCTCTACTAGCTCTAGCTAGAAAGTAAACAGTAGGCTGTAACTGGGTAATGAGCACCACCTTGCCAGGTGAAAACTGGGACCCGAGTGCCTTGTCCACAGCTTGGGCTTGCCAGATGCTGCAGCAAGAGGGGCCATCTCCAACAGCACTAGGGCCCACGGTCAGCAAGGCTTCGAGGAGCACAGAGGACCGCCATCAGTGCTTTACACAGCTGCAGCCTATTTCTATGGCTGCACAGGCCAACTAAATCATCAGCAGTGACTACCTGGAGTCTTTGTGGAAGAAAAAGGATTCACCAGCACAAAGAGGATTTGGTATTACATCTAACATTGAAAACAGCTTTTAAGCAGCTAGAGAAGGGCATTGCAGATTGATAGTAAGGAGCGTTTCAAGAGCCAGAGCGTACTGGGTGACATAAGCCGGAGCTCCAAAAGCCTAAGATGAAAGCTTGCACCGGGGACGTGGCTCTGTACTGCTCACCTGCAACCTTCTCAATTACTGAAATGGCGTTTTGTCAAAAGCATAGAGTTTGAGAGCCCTGCATGCTTCACCCTGCGAACGTGACCCATTCCCAGTACCACCAGCATCGCTGCCTGCCACAGCCAGGTCTTCCCCTGAGCTCTCCCAGCCAAAAGCTGGTCTCACTCAATTCTCCCCAGCTTCCACCAGCCAAGAAGGGCAGAGTTTCCACGAGCCGAGCTGCACCCATAAGCGTTCTCCCCCTTCTCCCCCATTTCGGATCATATTTGTGATCAAACAGTTAAAAATACCACCTTTAAGCTCAGAACCCAAGCTTTGGCCTAAGCAACACTGCCATTTAGGAAGTCAAACAAACGGGAAGCAAGGAAAATGCCGCATAATTACTCAGAGCTGCCCTGGAAGGAGGGCTGTAGCAAAAGCACTGAGTTTCTTTTATTAAGGATTTCTTACTGCAGTAGAACGCTGCCTAATAGCTGCTGTATCCTGCTTGAGCGAGTACATTCTCCTTAGAAATCAAGCAAAGGTTTCTAATCGTTTTTGACAGAGTGCAGTCCCCTAAAGCTACATTTTCCGTCTGATTCATGCTGACTGACTGTAACCCTACGACAGTTATTGAAAGTTAATTAGCAGTGAAGTGCAAAGAGCTCTAGGAATGAAAATACAAGCGAGAACCGAAGATGGAGTGTCTCCTTTCGCAGAAAAGACACTGTCAAGAAGGTTACCGTAACCCAAAAAATTCTGCAAATTGAAAATGTGAAAGGGATTCCCCTCATAACTTGGCTATGATTGTCCCTTGTTGTTTAGACAGGCAACCAAGAGGTAACATATTTCTAAGGTTTTACTAGGGAAGCAGGTAAGCACAAAATCCAGCATTTCTTTCTTCACCACGTTTGCTAGAGAAAGCACCCAAAAATTATATAGAGACAACACCCAAATTACATAAAGACAAAGATATAAATCAATCGCTTTGGAGACTGAAGTATGTCAGATGTTGCACATGCTATCAAATCCCAACTATTTTTGCCCTTATTCTCCACTTCCTTAGTACTTGCAAGGAACAATCCACAGTTACATGTGCGCTCAGCCAGCACCGAGCGGGTGTAGGAGGCGAGGCGAGGCGCAGCCCCGCACCACCCACTCCCGCAGATGTAAGCGCCCAGACAAGGTGCGAGGCAGTGGGCAGCCCCCTTCAGGTGTCAAAAAAGCCCATCCTGGCACCCCCGGGAACAGGATCCAGCCCTAAACAATCAAAAAATAAACCCAACCTTCATGCGGAGAAATGGCATGGTTTTAAGAACAAGGAAGGGAATGCATTGTAGCAAAGCAAGTAGGTTGGAAAGGCCAAATGTAGGGCTCGTTGTAAAAATAGATCTTGGTGATGCCAGAATGCCTTGGCAAAATTGTTCTTATTGATTTTCACAGAATAGGAAAAAAAGCTCTAGCCCTTTCCACCCCTGACTGCTGACTGTGACTCACAAGAGATCTAAAACAACTGCGATGAGCAAGCGGGCTGAGTTGGACCCAGCTCGCGCCTTCACAGCGCTGATGGGGGAACGGCGCGTCCCGCTCAGGGCTCTTCTTCAGGAAATACAGAGGAGCTGCGGACCTCCATCCGCATTCACCGCCATCACAGCGCCTCATAATATTTCACTGGGGGGGTTCCTCTGGGTGGGCAGAGGGTCCGACGGCTGTCCTTTGGTGGCTGGCTCCAGCACCGGCCGCTGCTGCTGGTGGCCTGGCTTGGCCTCTCCCTCGGGCTGGTTGGGAAGGGGGCATGGGGAACCGCCTGCATCGGAGGGCAAACATTAACTCTCTGTTCAGCTGGGGTGGCTGCCTTGCTGAGGTGCGAGAAGCATCACAAGCCGCTCACGTCTGGTTTTGGACCAATTTATATCCCGGCCGACAAGGGCAGTCAACGTTCTTTCAGCCAGCCAGGCAGAGGCAGGTCCACAGCCCCAGGAAACGCCTTTGCTGGGCCGTTACACTCACAGGATTTTTCTTTTTCTTTCCAAGCACAGACTCCGAACTCCCCTGAAGCCCTAAAACTCAAGGAGGAGAGACAAACTGTAGAGTGGGACCGGGCAGAAGAGGTGCTGTGGGGCCGCCCCTGCCTCCGCACAGGCCGCTGCCCAAGGCCGGGGCTCCCGCCTGCTCCCCGCGGAAACGTTTAGGATAAACCGGGGTGAAGCCCCTGCCCGGGGCCGGTCACCACCGCAGCCCTGGCGGGGGAGGAAGAGGAGGAGGAGGAGGAGAAGGAGAAGGAGAAGGGCGGCGGGGGAGCGCAGGCCGCGCCGCCCCTTCCCCATTCCGGGGCCCGCCCTCGCCGCGACCGTTGGGGAGAGGCTGGAGGCGGCGGCGGTGGCCGCCACATGAGTCCGGCGGGGCCGCCCCGCCGCCAGGCCTGGCCGGTGCCGGGGCTGCTCCTGCTCCTCCTCCTGGCGCTGGCCGGGGGCAGCGGGGAGGCGCCGTCAGCAGGTACTGCCCTTCCCCTCCCGTCCCGGGGGCTGTGCGGGGCCGGGGGAGCTCCGCCGCCGGCGGGGCACAGCAGGCCGCGGGCGGGGCGGCAGGCTTGGCTGGGTAGGGGGGTCCCTTTCCCTGCCCGGGCGGGAGTTTCCTCACACACGCCCCCACCCCCTCGAGATGAGGGCGCAGGGGGACCCGCTGCCCTCCCTCGCCGCCGGTACAGCGCGACCTGCTGCCCAAAATGGCGCTGCCCCGGGGATAAAGGCCGGCGCCGCCGCGCCTCCCTGCCCGCTTCAGCGGCGGGCTGAAGTAGTTTCGGGGGCCAGACGCGCCCCGGAGGCGCTTTGCTGGTTTCTCCTGCTTGTCCCATCTTCGTCCAGTTTCCACAAGACTACTCTGTGTGGTACCTAGTGGAAGAGGCAGGCACGGGCGCTGGGGCCTGGCCCGGGAGAGCTGCCATGAACAAAGCGGAGCAAGTGCTTCCCATCCATTCCGGCGGCGGAGTGTGGAAGGCTGGGTACCACTCGCATGGGAAACTGACCTGGGCTGTGTGCTGCTCCCTTCGGCTTTCTCGTTAGCTTGGTTCAGGAGAATTGGGGGCAGAACAGATCTCTCATTAAAGAGGGTAGTGAAAACCCTAAAGGTTATTATTCTTAGCTATAGTAATGACACATAACTCAAGAAATTGCTTCCCCCCATGCCTTGACATTCCTGAGTCATGGGCATCCTCTGGATTCTGCAGAAGATGCCCATTCTATCCACTGCTTGCAATCTCGAAACCCATGAGCTGCCCTCCCTGTGCTACAGTCCTCCTCCATCTCACAGTTACCTGTTGAGAAGCATCTTTCCTTTTGGAACGTGATTGTTTCACTCTACAGAGCTGGTACCATGTTGGAAGCAAATTATTTTTTCTCCAGAAATTGCCTTAAAATTAAGTGGGGGGTAAGAAAATATTTTCTAGCATTGTATATGGAGGACGTTACTTCTAACGTGGATGGATAGTTTATCTGTAGTGGCAGAAAATCCTAATACACCCTGCAGCGTGGGCAGTCTCGGCTGCGTTTTGGTCCTGCTAGGGTATTGCCATTTCCTGTCACTTGGTTATCTCAGTCTTAGCCCTGGGTAGTGCCCAGCCTCACCTGCTCGCTGTGTCAGTCAGCAGCACTTTTTGGAGATGAATGAATCCTTTGTGCAGCTTGGTTCAATGGCCTTTATAGAAGTGCCTGTCAAGATGTACCAGCCCTTGTCTGAAGGGTTCTGCTTCCCCACCCCATTGGATTTCCCATGGACGAAAATTAATCAGATGGTTAGTTTTTCACAATACAAATGCCCAAATTTAAGTTTAAACCAATTTACTTTAGCAGGATCATCTGTGGAGACTTTAATTCTGGAATGACTTAATAAACTTATGTAAGAACATCAACACAGGTATTTTTCATTGGCTTAATTAAATTGGTTAAAAAATAATTTAGCCTAAGTTCAGCTTCCTTATAGAGACAGGGCAGGTTGTTACCTGCAAACAGTATCTCCTTGTCCAGATTGAGACTGTTTTGCACATATTCATTTTGCTGTTCTGAGCGTATGACAGTGTTTTAGCAGTTATTACTGAGCCTGGCTTAGACTGACATTTTCTATTCAGTGAGACAGATGATTCCCTCTGTTCAGATCTGTAATTATTTCCTTTATTCTTCTTTTTAATTATGTTCCTGGAACACTGTGGTAATGTACTGTAGGGTATATTTTACACATGTATATAGATCGGAATGTATGTTATTCTTAATATTTTGCACCATAAATCTTTTAGATGCATTTCTGCTCAAAAGTGCAATCTAATTCTGAAGATCTTAGGGGGTCACTAACATTTCAGGAGAGTTAGACCAATTAGCATCCCTAATTAAATGGCTTAGGGCAAGCTATCAGCGCAGTTGCGTTATTACACGTCATGGCTGGACTATGTCAGGAAAATTTGTTTTTTAAAAAAAAAGTTGTGTTATTTAACATTAGAAACACTTCTGAGGGAGAGGAGTATGATTTCTGCGATCAGCAGCCATGTCATGTGCTAAATGACTATTTTAATATGTAAGCCTGTTTACCTGCTCAGACTCCCACAGTTGCATTCACCATTGGTATAAGCATCGGCTCCGGTGGAATTACACCCACTCGTGCCAGCAGTGAATTTGGCCCAGAGGCCCTATTCCAGTGCCATCAAAACACTTGATACCAAAGCCAAGCTTTTACAGATTACGTTTTTTAAAAATATCACCCTATATTAATTTTTTATTTCAAAGGTGTTGTAGTTTACTCTGGAGCCTAAGTGACTTGATTAGAAGTGTAATTTGAGTTTTCATCTCATTCATATTGAACATGCTACCCTGGAGCATAGTTTTTACGTTTGATTATCTGCAAATTCCTTGTGATTCCCTCAGCATATACAACAATGGAATGGAGGAAAATTATACATTTGTATTTGACATATGCTTAAAATTAACTTTTCTTCTCCCCCTCCCAGGTAGAAACTGTAGCTTTCTGCAGGAAATGGATGTCATTCAGAAACGGGATGAAAAGTGTTATTGCTATGTGCAAAACAGAACCTTTCACTTACAGTACGTTTGGTCGACTCTTCAGGTAAGGGGCCATTTTGGGGATCATTCAGATATGCAACACATTTCCCGTGAACTTTTATCAGCAAAGTGTATGATGAGTTGAAAGTGTGAGTTGAAGAGTGTATGAAGCTTCATACACAGCAAAGCGTATGAAGAGTTGAAAGGTGAATAGGTAGGACCATGCAGCATGGTGATCTTCCACTTTGGATGCAGTGAGTTTTGGTCTCCCTTTGTTACAAGGATGTCAGCCAGGCTTATAGTATGATGACAAACATTAACTTAGTGTTGCCTATTATTTTGTTGCACGCCTTTTCTACTGATGGACCGCTGTTAGCCTCTGCAACAAATGTTTTTGCTTATCACCAAACGCCTTTATAAAACTTTAAAATTTGAGGATAAGATGCAGTTCTGTGACTCACTCGCTGTAGCATACCAGGCCACGGCATCGGAACCAAAGGTGTATTAGATTGTGACTAACGAAAAGACAGCGGTAGCGGTGCATTTCTGTTTTTCTGAGTAAGAAGGTCATCTTACAAGAAGCATGTTTAGAGGTTAGCTCGAAGGAATATAAAAATCTCTTAACAGTGGAAGCAATAATAGCTAAAAATAAATAAGTAATAGCATTAAATAAAAAGTATATAAAATAAATTAAATAAATTAAAAAATAGTGTCAAAGGAAGTGTGGCCAGTAGGTCAAGGGAGGTGATTCTGCCCCTTTGCTCTGCTCTCCTGAGACCCCACCTAGAGTACTACGTCCAGTTCTGGGGCTCCCAACATAAGAAGGACAGGGACCTGTTGGAGCAAGTCCAGAGGAGGGATACAAAGATGACCAGAGGGCTGGAGCACCTCTACTATGAGGACAGGCTGAGAGAGTTGGGGTTGTTCATCCTGGAGAAGAGAAGGCTCCGGGGAGACCTTACAGCAGCCTTCCAGTACCTGAAGGGGGCCTACAGGAAGGATGAGGAGGGACTCTTCATCAGGGAGTGTAGGGATAGGACGAGGGGTAATAGTTTTAAACAGAAAGAGGGGAGATTTAGATTAGGTATTAGGAAGAGGGTGGTGAGACACTGGAACAGGTTGCCCAGAGAAGCTGTGGATGCCCCGTCCCTGGAAGTGTTCAAGGCCAGGCTGGATGGGGCTTTGAGCAACCTGGTCTAGTGGAAGGTGTCCTTGGCCACAGCAGGGGGGTTGGAACTAGATGATCTTTAAGGTCCCTTCCAACTCTAACCATTCTATGATTCTGTGATAACAGAACAAGCTGACTATGTGTGTGGTTCCTTTTTTTTTCCCTGGGAAGTATGTCTCCGGACAAGGAAAGGAAACAGTTTAACTTCATCTTTGTTGAAAGAATTTGCTCTCTGATATAATTAAGTAGAACATCTCTTTGTCTGTTCCCAGGACTTTTTTCCTCAGGAACATGCTGCGGATGTTTCTATGAATGGTGTCAGACTTCAGGTGGTGAAACCCTCCAAAAATCACATGAGCTTTCCTGGAGGAAATGGTTAAAAGAAGGAAGTTAAGATTTTTCCCACCACAAATTGCGTGCTGACATGTTGTCTCTTCTCCCAGTAGAAGCCTGTTTTATTAGCTGTTGCATCACTTTTTTGTAGATGGGTCTTTGTTGTCTAATAGGCCTTGATCAAGAGCTCACAATGAATCGGAATCTTCAGGAAGTTCATCCCATCTCAGAAGATGGACAAGATCTTTTACCAGTTTGGTAGGGGAGGGGGCTAGGAACTACCAAGAAACCCCAAAATAAACAATGGGAACATGCTTATATTTACATTTCTGGTTATGATATCTTTTATTTTCCTTATCCCTCTTCTGTCCCTAACATGAAGATTGCGTTATTAACTACAAGAAAAGTAAGCCTAATTTCTTCCAGTTCAGGAGGGAAATGGGGAAGTGTATGAATACCCACAAAAGAAACTGTGGTCAGTCAAATATTACTGGTTTTGTTAGAAGTTTGTGTGTGGGTAAGCGTCATGGTAGAACCAAACCCACCAAGCTTTTGGATTAAATGAGACCCTTCTGTAGAACTTTGCTGACATTGAGTTCTCTGAATCACCTTGTAAGGCCTAAACAATATTTGTATAATATTAATAACTAATATTAATCAACTAAGAATTGCACTAGCATTTTATTCTTGAGCTGCCTACCCTGATTTTCGTTATCACTTCTATGGCTTAGATGCTATATAGTTCAGAAAACAAAACCCCGCAGTGATTCTGAGCTACTTCTCTGTGTGTTTTGTTGGGTTTTTTTTAGGTAAAAGTTAACAGCACAGAAATGTTCAGGTTTGAACCTCTTTCAGAAAAAAGCAACTGTCGTAATTCAGAAACTGTTTTTGAGTTTGCTGCATGTGCTGTTCAAATCTTCTGGAAACCAGAGACATCTACAGAAACTTTCATAAGCATAAAACAATATGGAGACGATATTTGTTTCAAAATACAGCCCTTCAAAACTGAACTGTACACTGTGAGTGTGAAACGAGAAAGTAAGTAAAAAAACCCCTTTCTGTTTAGATTACAGATAGCTTGGCATTGCCAGTGTTACTGAACGTACTCTTCTGTAAGAAGCTTGGGACTTTTCTGTTGATACTTTATATAATCAACAATTCAGATTGATTTAGTCTAAAGTCCATTTCTATTTTTTCCCCTTTTTTTTTTAGTGCTAGATGGAAAGCTCTTGTTTTTGTTTGTAGCTGGAATTTTTCTGTTCCATTTTGCAAACAGCCTGAGCAGGTGAGTACTAGCTGCTGGCTTTTTGACCTTCTTTCCCAAAGCCTGTGTATCTTTGGTCTGCTTTCTAAGCTAAAGAAGTGGTTCTTTGGGAAAGTGAAATAAGGAAACCGAACATATATTTAAAACTTCTTCATACCATTTGTGCTTGGGCAGATTGTGACATATCTTGGAGTGCTGCACTCTATTAATCACTTAGCTGTGTTAGGATTCTTGTATCCAAGCTTCCTGCACTGGGAAAAACCAAGACAACCCTCAGCAAGCGTGTGGATTCAGAAAAATTCTCTCTCCCTTTTGTAGACCAGTGAGGTTAACTGAATTCTAAATAATGCTGCGTGTATTATAAGTGATGCCTTCCTGCAGGAAGAAGTGCTTAGGATGAGGTCATCTGGGGCCTCGGCTGCCTCCACCGTTGTGCCAGCCTTTCCCCATCCTTCTTTTCATGCACGTTTTGCATAGCGTGTAAGGGAGGATACTTAATTGTTACAGCAAAACATGTGGCCCATGAGTTCAAAGGAAAATGAGTCACAAATTAATTGTCAGGAGGCACCTCTAGAACAAGGAAAGCAGCAATAGCTTATATAGAGTTAACTCTGAATTAAAAAGTTAGATTTTGTAAATGCGTAAGCTTAGAAAAAAAACGTGCAGGTTTGTGGTTTGTTTTTTTTTTTTAATTTTAAATTTTAAAAAATAAAAATTCTTGCAGTACAGAATTATATTGGTACGTAGGAGAAGATGAAATTACTAGAAACTAGAAGGTCAATGAAATCACAAATAGTGTAAGCTTTAAAAAAAAAGCCAACACTATCTCCTGGCCTGTAACAACTCTAGTCACCTTAAAGTATCTGTTGGGAATTTTTCTTTATGTGGATTTAACATCTGAACTGGGCCTGTTAACCATGTGTCTACAACTTTAACTTACAGCTGCGTTAAATTCTCATTAAAGATCACTTCTGTTTTTACAAATGTCAGCATCTTAACCAATTACGAATTATACTTCTCACCATATTCTCTCGTTCTTTTACAGGAGTACCAAGTTCTTTTACCTTTCTGGAATAATACTGGGTATTCTTGCTCTGCTGGTCTTTGTCCTGTTGGCACTTAAAAGGTTTATTCCAAGGGTAAATCTAAATTTATAAAACAAAATAATAACAATCATCCTCAACATCATAATATAGGAAGTGAAGAGTACAGAGCCAGATTCTGACCTTGCTGTGTTTTTGTGGCAGGGTAACTGCTGAAATGACTGCAGGATTGCTTGCGTCAAGCAAGTACAATCAGGTCAGAATCAAGTTCTAGTTAGCTTGCTCCTGACTTTAAAGTAAACAGGAGATTGTTGATGTAAAAGACGACTTTAATTCTGAAACATAAAGTATTTTCATTAGACTGGAGCTAAGCTTATTTTTCAATCTATAGATCAGTCTAAATCAAAATGTAGTTTTAGTGGGCACTGGGACACGTTCTCTTCTGTTTACCAGATACAATTCATTGCAAGGCAGATGTGAATTTTTCCTTTACAAACTCTGTGCATTCCTACAGTACTGCTGACATCCATTAATTGGGAATACACTGCAATAGCCTTACACCATGACATTGCGACATGATACACAAATACAGAGATGCAGTTGCTCCACTTAGAATTGTTATTTGTTTAGTTGTAGCATGCGGAGCACTGTACAGTGGAAGCCTAACACAGATCATAAACCCTGTAGGTCTACCGAATATCACATGTGGTTTTGCCTGTGAATTCCCTTGCACACAATAGTCCTGATTCTGACTTGAAATGTTTTTTACTTTTTAAAATTTTCAATTGTTTTTAAATTTCCAGCGCAGTACCTTCTGGATCCTAATGAGCGGCTGCTGGATGTCCTCTCTTTATTTTATTTACTGCTTCAAAGAGAATATGCAGTGGTTGTGGTCTGAACACAGAAACTACTTGTTGGGTAAGAAAATTATCAAACAATGCGCTGCAGATTTTGGTTTAATTTAGTGGTTAGATGAATACCTGCCCATAAAAAATGAAATCAAGTGACTCACTCATGGAGTAAATTTTTCTCCTAAGTCATAGATGGTGGAATATTCCAAAGGTTTGTAATCCACTCAAATGAGCATTTATTCATACTGTGTTATTAAATAAGTAATTTGATATAGTCGGCCAGTAGCAGCTTTAAGAGCAGATTTGCCTGTATTATTTTTTCATTGATTTGCCATTACATACTTTCCCTGTAACAGCAAAAGGCAGCTACACTAGTTTGTATTTTGCTGGATCTGGGAACTGGATGTGTGAGTTGCTAACTAGATGTGGCTACAGGGGCTGACAAATCTATTGATCCGGCACCTGCCTCAACATCCTTGCGTGGGGAGCATTCATGTGCAGCTCATAGCGTTAGCTAAAGGCTGTTCATAGACCACCTTGTGAACTCTTTGTGCACTTTCAAAATATAAAGCACACACAACATAATGCAGGCATCTCTAAGACAACACGAGAAACAGCAGGCTACACTTCACAGCAGTTGGAAGCTTTGTGAACCAAACTAATGTAGTTTATATGGGTAGTCTGCGTCTTTTCCTCCTTCCTCCATGTCCTTCTTTTTCTGTTTCTACAGGGTATTTTCTGTCTGTTGGAATTACCAGCTTTGCCACATGCTATCAGCATGGACCACTAACCACTGAAGTGAGCATAACCTTGTTTACGTGGACGCTACAATTAACAGCCTTTGTCTTGATTTATTGTGGTGTCACCATACCTCAAGTTGCATATGCAGTAATAGCAGTCAGCCTCTGTTCCAAAGGCCTGGGTTACCCCCTTGGTGCTGCTTGTCACATGGGCAGGTTTGTATGTATTTGTGAATGTCAAAGTCCCTGTATCACCAGGAAATACTGGAGGCTGATACTGAGAAAACCCTTGCACTTCAACAGTGGTTTATGAATTTCTAATACTAGTTCATATTTTCAGCAGGTAAACAGCAGCAATAGAAAAGGCTTAAATCCTTGAGACACAGGAATTTAATTCTCTTCCATTTGGCAGTTTTAAGTGCGAGTTTTGTTCTATGGAGAACAGAGAAATGCGACTGTGCTCTTCAGTAGAAATGTAGCACCTTCTAGTCTTCAACATATGGTAACCAAACCATTTCTGTTTGGTTGATTGGTTCGACTACAGCAATACTGCCTTGGTTTCATGTGTAGTGAGAGAATCTGCAGGTAATTTGTACCGAATCTTACAGGCAAAACCAGTGTACTGTCACCTAGGAAGCAGATGTTAAAAAGTGACAGTCCTTGCAGGTTAGTGTAGAGTCCAGAGACTAAAAACCCATGTCCACAAAAATCCATTGATTTTAGTTTTCCAGGGTTATTATCCTAGATGTACACGTCTGCCTTTAATTTGTGGAAACAATCGATCACTGTGGAGACATTCCCCCAGAGCCTCATTTATATTATGGCATTTGGAATGGGAACTGCCTGCAGTATGTAGACCTTAGTTTGCTAAGTATTTTCATTAGCAATATGGGAACATGTTTGCTCATCCTTGAATTTGAAGCATGTTTTGTCACAAATACAACACTCAAATGAAGTTTCTAACAACTCCTGCCAACTTACATCTGTTTTTTACCTTCCGTGATGACATCCAGATTGAGAGACTTCAGTGCAGACTGTTCTGTAGCTGTGGACTTCTGCTGAAGTGCAGAGAACCAGGAAGAGGCAAAGGCTAGAACTGGCATAACCCAAAGAATAGAAAACCCAAATAACTTATTTTTTAGTCTTTTACGCATTAATTAGTTTTGAAGAACATGTTGCTTTGCTCTAGTGCTCCTTTTAGATGTTGAAGTGTGGACTGGGTTCAAGCTTTTTTTATTTTAGGTAGCACTCATCATTTGTTGAAGACTGGTTTTTGCCTGCAGCTGAAAAGCACCATCTGTTTCAAAAGCAACATGTAAGATCAATACTTACCTGATGCAAGCAGGTTCAGCTCACTCTGAAATCAGTGAGATTTGGCTACAAGTTCACAGAAGTCAGAACATACCTGTTCTTCCCTGAAACACTGTAGCTTGTTCTCCATGTGGACCTCTTTTTTGTTTTTCATGAACTTCTCTAGGCTTCTATAAAGCCTCAAAGCACCGAAATACAGCTCTACAAATTTATCTTAGGAAAATTATTAGGGAGTTTTTTTACTGTTTCAAAACACTAAGCATCAGCACCAAACTGTGAGGCCATGATGCCAGATACACAGTTCAGAGCAGCAGCTCTATCAAAATAAGTAAGAATCTTGCGTTATTTGTTTTTAAGATCAGTCCTGATCCCACTGAGCCAGGAAGACCTTTACCAGTTGACCTGAATAAGGGCTTCAGTTCGTTCTTGCTTTACAGGAAAATAAGGAGGAAAGTGAATGCTGCTGGTTGGAGCAGGTGTTTTTATACAGAGCTGAAGTTTTATGGGCATCCAGCCCTTGCTTATCTTAACTCATCACAACATTTAAATTGAAAGCAGTCGACAGAAGGGAACAGAACATGGCACACTTTCTAATTGATATCTAATTATATTATACATGCGACGCAGCAGCTAAAAAAACATCAGATTGTAAACATTTAGGCCTCAGACTACTCAGTTTTGTAATTTAAAGCAAGATTTAAGAGAAGCGATCTAGTAAACAACATGAACAACTCATAACAGACTTAGAGCATTGCTTATATTCTAAGTTACATATGCAGACGGGGTTTTGATTCAGCCCATGTCTCTGCACAGGCATGTTTTGCATCTTGCACCTAAAAATGGCTGAGCGAGCAGCCATCTATTTAATTCTATGAGATTTAAGTCCATGTGTACACAATAAGGACCTGATCCAAAGCTCATTTGAAGCTCATCAGGTACCATTCTGTGGAATTCTACAACTTTGGTTAAGACCTAGAGTAAGCAGGCTAGCAAACCTTAGACACCTTGTCCTAAAATTTTAGTGCAAGAATGTAGCTTGTCCTCTTAAAAGCATAAGAGTGATTAATGCTTGTTAATAGCAGGTAGTAGAGAAAAAGGACAATAATTACGCGCCAGAAGATTGTAGAAATGCTAATTGTTTTCATTTCGTTCTAGAAAAATGAAGAACCACTTTAAATCAAAAAAGTTAGTGTTTAAATGCCTTACTGAAGAGGAATATCGAGAACAGGGTGAAACAGAAACTATCAGAGCTCTGGAGGAGCTACGCTCATTCTGCAGGAACCCTGACTTCCCATCGTGGTTAGCTGTATCCAAACTCCAGTCCCCACATAGGTAAGAAAATCTTGCCTCTCTAAAACAGGAGACGCATTGCACAGACACTGTTACACAGCAGATCCAAATGCTACTTCAGGCACTGTTCCACATGCGTTTATCTTGCATGCAGTCAGACGTGCGGGTAGCTTTATCTACTTGAGTAACCCCACTAGAGATCACAGCCACACCTCTGAAGGATATTCCTTGCTGGTGGTATTAAGCCCCCTGTCCGTTCCTCTCTGACCATAATTTGCAAGCGTCGACAGCTAATTTGTGGTAATGGCAGCTTTCCCTAAAGCATACAGGCTTCCTACAAAGGCTCTGCAAGCTCCTACACAGCGACTCAAGTGGCCGTCTAACCAGTGAAATGCTCCTTCCTTCAGTTTTTAGAGACTACAGCTTTTGCATTGTGTAAAATTGGGACAGGCTGAAGATATGTGCTCCAATACTACTTGCATTTAGCTCTCCAACCGCAAGCCTGCAGAGCCAAGAAATCCTATGACTTGAAGTATCAACCAATACCTAAGACTAAGCACACAGAGGGGAAAAATATCAGTGCCTGCACCTAGGAAGTGTAACAGGTAGAAGAGCTATTTCAGATATAGCTTAAGAGACAAACTTAAGAGAAATACGGGTTAGGAAGGGAAGAATCAGATAAATGTACCCAGAAAGTATTGCAGAATATAAAATTTAATCATCAGAGCAGTGCACTTCTGTCAAAGCTGAAGCTTCGGGATATCAGAAGCAGAGTTTCACATACTGCCCAGCCACAAAGACTTGGCCCTTGCCACAGAACCGAGTACCACAATTTCAAAGAAGCCCCAGTCAGCTTAGAATTTAATCAATAAAAAGTTAAAACTCATTCAGAACCTTCATCTTCCTTGGATGGGCACACAAACAGCCTCTCTGCCAGGTTTTATAGGTTTACTGTTAAACTACCTTATTTTCTAGGATATTTGCACTCTGTAGCATGACTGAAAGATAGGAAAAGTGAAAACTCACTGCAGTATTATAAAACAATCACCAAATGCACAAAACAAATAATGGAGACATCTGTATTTTCTGGCAATCACTTAGTTAATATAGTTCTTATAAATTGTTCACTATAAAAATAAAAAACTAAGAAGGAGAACCAGCAGAAGTCTGATTTAAAGTTGAGTACTCCCTTCAGGCTTCCATCAGAATATAGTTCAACACAAGGCAAACCTGTAAAACACAGCCAGTCCAACTCCGTTCCCCATTTAGACTAACAGTGCTTCCAAGAAGAGTGAGGTGACAACATTCATCTCACAGAAACGTTAAGTCTAAAATGTAAATTATTGATCAGTTTACCAGAACTCTAGAATGTAGCTGCATTTCCTTTTTCTTACATTTCTCTGATGCTGTCGACACTTACTCAGGTGTCAGAACTGCCTTCTGTTTCCACAGGCTTGCCAGAAACCTCCAGCTCCATTCTATCTCTTCAATGTAGTTGTCCACTGAAACTAAGATTTGTGGCAAATTGAAATGTAGGGACAGTGCCAAGCCCATGCTTTGTTCTGCCAGATCCCCACTTCGGCATTTACTTGGAGCAGCTGCAGAATTCCCAGTCTGCAGCCCCAAGTTCACCCAAAGCAGGAATTCTTTGGCAAGACTTGAGCTCAGCTTGCCCAGTGTATGTGTGCAGCACCAGACACAAGGTGATGGCACAGCAGTGTAGGAATGCGAAGTTCTCGCCCTTTTTCCTTTCATTAGCTATGTCAACTTACCTGAATTCTTACAGCCTTTGTCTCAAATACGCTACAGCTTTAATTTATTTTTAGAAGCTAAAGTACCATCTATCCAACTGTACAAATGCTCACTCTGGATTACCCCATGAGTACTGACAAGATGTGAAAACGAAGTTAGATCTTCTTGCTTAGTCACAAGACCTTGCAGATGGCCTCCAGAAGAGCAAAAGTTACTTACAGGAAAAGACTGAAGACTGAAAAGAGGATAAGGCAGGAAAACAAATCTTGAGGGTTGTTTCCATCCATTGCTATTTACTCTGTTGTTCAGGACTCCTTAGCTCATGCTGCAGCCTCCCCTCATCTGCTCTGCCAGCAGGCATGTCCTTACAACATTCCCGCTTAATGGGCAGTATCCGTGGCATTTACAGTATTTCTTTTTCATTTCTCAGCTGATCACTTCTCCCTTTAAAAATTTGTCAGGTTTGCAGGTTTTGTTCTGGGATCTCCCCACGTCTCACCTGCAGAAACAAAGGCGCATGATGAAGAATACGGCATTGGGAGCTTTTTCCTGGAAGAGCAGCTCTTCGAGACCAGGGCAGAAGCTGAGCAAGATGAACCAGCCAATTCCGTCCATGAGGGAGATGAGGAGGATGAAGATGAAATGCATAAACAGATTTCATTTCCGTACGCTACTGAGTTGCTCTGAGCTTTGGGAAATAACCAAAAACAGGAGAGCGGGAAAACACATTTGTCCTAGAAAGGAAGGATTACAGACTGAGAACTCATGCTTGGCGATTTCTTGTGGTTGCTGGTGGACAAACAACAATTTTTGAAAAAACTGTTTCTTAAATCACCGAAGTTGCCCAGTTAGAGCCACAGAAGGAAACCACAGGGGCTGTTCAAGTGAAGAGGATTCTCATGCTACCGGTACTTTAACTGGGGATGTAAACGTTGCTTATTTCCAAAGCAGCCAAAGTACCACCAGGATGCCTTGTTTTTCCAAGGATACTACCTCTAGAGAACAGAGAATCTGTTTTGGCCCTTTTCATTGTCAAGTCCTCTGTGCTGAGCACTAGAGGGTGGAGAAGCCATTATTAAGACTTTACTTTTCCTAAGTACCCTATGCGTCAACAATTTTAATAATGCTGTTAGTGTGCTGATAAAACTATTGTTTGTGGGACTTCTTGGTGCTAAAGATCAATAGGGAGTCAACACAGTTGAACGAGGTTTGTTTGCTCCTCTGGCCAGCCTTGCCGTCTGTTAGCCTCATTTTGCCTTTCCACATTTGTTTTAAGCTCCTCTCACTCTTCAGAACCCTGCCGGACTTTCCACCCTCTGTTGCATTGCTCTGGTTTTGGTCTCTGCTCTAATTATACCGCACTTTGTTCTTTCCATGTCTTTGTTTATTTCTCTTCCCCCTTCTACAGGTCCCTCTCTGCTGAACCTTTCCTCAGTCTTCTGCTTCTCCACCTCTGACAACTTCAGATGATTTAGGAGAGGATTTCCATCCCCAAATGTATTTTCAGTATTGCTTTCAATTTCAGTGTCACCTTACCTCAGACGGGTGCTGGCCTCCATATCAGGCCTCTCAGCAGCCCAGAAAAGGCGACAAAGGCTGAGGCTGTTTCAGCTGCTTGGAGGAACTGCTGCCAGCGGTGCCGGAGTGATGCTGTAAGCACGTAATTGGTAATACAGATAACCCACATATAGCTTCCACTGTCCTCACAGACTCAATACTTTGCTCATTCAATAGAAAGTGAAAAGTAATTCCAGAACAAGGAGGGAGGGATACTTGGCTCCTACCTTCCCTTCTTTGGCCCTCTTTGGGACTTACCACAGGAGGTATGCGGGGAGGAAAAGAGCAGGGAGAGAAATTTAGACAGTCAAATGTGTTTCAGTTTACGGATTACACAATCCCAGACTAGGGAGTAGATCACGTCCCTTCAATTCACCCACCTGCAGAGTCATTTCCCTCTTTTGTTTTTTAAGTATATCCCTATATTCTTCTGTCCTCACCTTGCTGTTTTCCTTTACTGTCTCCAAACTGCAAAAAACAAAAGACCATTAATTGTGTCACTGCCTGATCTTACAAACCCACCAGTGTGGGTGGTGGGAAGCAGTTCGCTCTCCAGAAGGGCATTTCAGAGCAGGATATATTTGTTTTAAAAGGCATCTCTTTTCGTTGTAACATTCCCAGTGATGCAGCATGACTTCAGCGGTGCATGCACTATCGTGGCTTCTCATTGTCTGTTGCTGGACAAGGGAGAAAATCCGTTACCTCTAAGAGTGCTAAGAAGTGCTGCCGTACCACATTCTAAGAGCTCCTCTGTATAAAAGAGGACTCTGAGTTCATGCTTGAAAGCCTTACTTACATAGTCCTTCCTCCTTTATATTGCTTCAACGTTGCTTCATTTTAAAAGAAACTCATCCATTTTACAGTAGAGACACTTAACACCCTTTGGTGCCACACATTTATAAATCCAGATACAGAATCTGTAGCATATTTAGCAGAGAGAAGCCCTGTTGGGCAAGTAATCCAAAATACACTCACTGTAAAGTCCACAACATTCAAAAATAGAACAAGAGAGTTCTGTTCAGGAGGGGCACTAGCAGCAAGAGTCACCTCTTAGAGAGGCTGCTACTACCGCATTCACAGTTAAATTGCCACCCACACTCTGAAGTCAGGCTTGGCTTGGCGGGTTCCGTCACTAGCAAGAAGCTGGTGGCATTAGCTGTTGTGAAAACTGAGGAAATCCTCGTAGTCTTTGATAGTTTGGAAGCAGGCTGAAAATTCACCCTGACCAATGATCTTTGTCTGCTAAAGACTATTTTACCTTTGATGTTGCCATCATGAAAATGAAGTACTTAAAAGTACTACAGATTAGTCAAAAGGATACTCGAAGAGATGGCTTAATGTTAAATGTTTTTTGCATGTTTTGAGGTGCACAAGCTTTTTCAGTGTACTTTGTGGCTAGCTAAGAACTCCCATCCGTGTGACTTGAGGCCAAGGGGGAATATCAGATTTATCCTAGCTTAAACCCACAGTTTTTCTGGATTTCTTGTCTTTACTGAGGTAGTGATGATTATCCTTCCATAAGTACATGATATGTATTTACATACAATAGCCCAGATAATACATGAAGATAATATTTTACCTATGCAGTATGTTAAATTGAAAAGCCCCCCAAAAATAGGCAATTGCATTTTTCAGACACTGTCCCTTTTTCTAAAAAATTTAGAACAATACCACATACACCTGTTCCCACAAGGGAAAAAAAAAATAAAATTCAACCCACATTTTATGGAGTTGTGAAGTCCATCATTTGCCAGGGATGGGTAAATAATATCCAGAGTAGAGCAGGAAACTACCAAGTATATCCAGGACAGAATTACAGCAACAGACGAGAAAGATGACAGCTACTTCAGTGGATAGCTGATACTGACCTTGAAAAGCCTCCCAAGCCTGTTCCAACGTTGGAAGCATTTCATAAACAAAACCCACCAAAACCAACTGCTGTCATTTGAGCCCTTGGCCAACAGTGAGTTTACTTGCACAGCACTCCTGTGAGATGTGGAGATTACATGGGTTTACTGAAACACAGGTACTGCCCAGTGTTCAGCCAGAGTATCTGTGAATAGAACCTAGAAGTTAACCATTGCCTTCACCGTTATAAAAGCCTTTCTTTCTTAACGAAGGATAAGTTACATTTATCTTCTGTTTCACGGTGTTTAAAAAAAAAAAGTTAGATTTCATATTTATTTTGTATTCACAGTACGGCATACTTGATATACTGTCTTGTACTTTCAAGATTTTTTTAAATAAAAATTTTTCAACTATGTGGTACTCTTCCCTTAGGCATTTATTCTCTCCAGAACAGCAGGACATCGGAGAAGGAGGAGCCAAGCAAATGGGTGTGTTTACATCCCGAAGTTTTCTCCCTTGTTGCAGATTTAAGAAATGGTCACTGCGCGATAACTGTGGTTGCTCCAAAACAGAGCATCCCCTCTACCTTGAATCCGTCTCCGTGAAGGAACTTGCCATTCCCGTTCTCCACTCGTGACAGATCCAAACCATCAAAATCCAGATCCGCTGGGTGACAAGCGAGGTCTGGCAGGTAGACGCGGCAAACAAACAAAACAAAACTAAGATCTCTCCCTGTCATCGCTTTTGTATTCATACAAGTTAAGCAGCTGAAATAGTAAAAATTTAACTGTGCTACACACCTAAGATAAAAGTAAATTCCAGATAAATGTGCCACTGTACAGGGCAGGTGCGATAGTGCAAATGTAATCAGAAACTGGAAGTATTTTGATACGTGCTGATATGACCGGCGCTTGGCAGCCTCTATCTCCAAACCGCTAGGTGACTAACATAATCCAATTTTGACTTTCGCTCACGGTGTCCTGCACGCTTCCATACCAGCCGGTTTATGATGCACACTGGTGTGCAGCCCTCACATCCTCCTCGCCCCGCATAGGGAAACTTGTGCCTACAGTCAGATTTTACCACGAAACAGACTTCAACGCTGCGCAACTGTAGTTCCCAGGCTCTGGGTTCACTTTCCTCCAGGCAGTGAACCTAGAAGAAGGTCGTTATTGAATTATATTAGTTCAAGTGATGATGTTCACTGCTGGCACCGTAATGTGAGTAAATGTAATAAAAGTTCCAATTGATACTATTAAATACATTATGGATATTTTATATTTCTCACCACATTTTTTACAGTTTCACAAATATCAAAACCCAGGTGTACAGGTTCATTTTGCAACGTAGAATGACTATACAATTCCAAAAAGAGCAGGCATTTCAAATACACAATTCTGAAGTGTAAACACAGTGTACAAGCTCTTCACCTCACAATCCAGGTGCTATGCAGTAGCAGCTGAGGTAACACCATACAGCGTGAACTCAACAAATGGCTGGTTCGCCTCAAGATGATTTTTAGCATCCTTCTGTCCCGTCGCCTGTTCAGTCTTTAGATCTCCCCCGAGTTATACAAACATACAATAAATACATTTCTGATTTTAAAGGACACTTAGACAAGTCATGAGGGTTTACGTGAGTACAGTACATTTAAGTTCAAGTGCAAAAAAAGTAACTAGTGGCTAGTCATTGATGTTTCTTTTTATTGTCTACGGTGTTGGTCCCAGGCACCACCAGAACATGGGTTGTTCTAAAAGCGCAGCTAAAACCCAGCTACGAGACACCCCTTCAGTCAAGCGGGTAAAACTGCGCACTCCCTTTTCCTGCTTAGCTGCTGCCATCTTTCTCTCCCCCCTAACCCTGTGCTCCTGATAGTCTTGTCTCTGCATCACCGTACAGTCCCACGGCATGCACCTTCCCTACGGAAGGCCTGACACACCACCTATATCTGATTTCAACGAGGGCTGAGCAATACTCAGTCCCATAGAAGCCGAGTGCTCTGAATCTCCCAGGAACAAGCTGTTAATAAAAGCAAATGGGCCAAAACACTCTCCTGACTAAACCTCCCAGACTCCTCCTTGAGCCCTGGGATATCCCTCCAGCAGCAATTTTCACCGTGCACCAGCAAGTGAGCTGGCTGCAGGTAATATTGAAAAGCATAACAGAACATAATCCAAAGTCTTCCAGTGTCTTGACACTGGACAAAGTCATTTCCTAAATATGCTGCGATTTATTTACGTTTGCTTCCTCCTGAGAATCTCTCACTCTACTTGATTTCTGCATCAACAACTTTGCCCCTACAATCCTCATCATTAAGATTTTTAGATGATTCCTCCCTACCCCCACCTTCCTAGGCACTTAAAGCTTACTGTTTTCTTAATAAATAACCACAGTAACTACACTGCATTAAATAAACCATTGTATAGATGATGAAATAAAAAACCAAAATGACAGTGTGTCCACTGAAACCCTTGATCAATCTCGGGTTGTGCATTCTTGATCGAAGAGTCTTGTCTCAATACAACATCAAACCTAAAATTACCCAAACGCGCACAACCTATGCCCAACTGAAGGGCTGCAAGCACAGAGGTTTAACTTCTTCAGAAGCCTTCCTCCAGCTTTTTTGTTTCACTAAAACACCAGTTCAAACCTTTGCTTTGCAGAACTAAACCTTTATCTCAAACAAGGTAACATCATCTTCAAAAACATATCCTTTGAATATGTGTGTGTGTTACTTAATCCATCACCATAATATGAAGATACGCTTGCTAAAGCTACTCTGTTTCTGAGAAATCTTTACAGAGACAGTTTCATGCTGTTCCTACATTTATTTGATCTGATATTTTCTAATAGATGATGCAGGGAAACTCAGTTTCTCTCCTGAAAAGTCTTTTCATTTTGTCTTGGGAGCAAATTCAAAGAAAATTACCCTATCAAGCCAGACACTCTGTGCCTCAACAAGCGAAGAGTGAACTCCCTTTTTCTACAGATTGCAAAGAAATCTCATAGCACTTGACTCAGCTTTAGCAAAGCAGCCAAGAATTCTTCCTACCGTTAGATCCGTCCAAATCACTTCCCTCAAGAATTCCAAACTTTTGGCTTCCCTGCTCACGTTGCTCTGTGTAGTCATATGAATATTCTTTATATAGTTAAAAGCTTGCACTGCATCACATGATGATCGTTGAAATGAAGGAAGTCCTACTTTTGAGCTCCTACTCCAGCGTTTCCAGGTGAGAAGCAGAATTCCATGCACTGGATTTGATAAGGTGAGCGCATCTCAGGGCCCTGCAGCAGCAGGCTGAGCGTCATGATCCGACACAATGCGGTCGCCATCGACTTGGGAATCTGATGTTGCTGCAGGTGTTGGTGCTGAACAATTGCTGGGCTGCCCAGAATCTGTCGGATTTTGTGGCTGTCTTGCGGAGCTGGCTGATGAAGCACTGCAATTCTCATTGATTTTCTAAAGACAGGGGAAAGGATTGCATGCAAAAAGTAAGTATAAACACTCATGACACTATCCCCAGAGGTACAGCCCCAGATGCATTCAGGCACTTCTGGAAATTCACAAAGCGCTTACTTTGAATGCCCGCAACGTAACAAATCAAACTTAAAGAAGCCAAGCAAAAGTAGTACGTTTAAATCCAGATGACACTAATAGCAAGCAGACAGGAGCTTACCTTCCATCTCTTTTCCTAACTGCGCTTTCCCAAGAAGCATGCAAAAAACAAACTTGTTGTGTTTCAAGGGGAAAAAAAAAACAATTAACTGGACTTGAAAGTGTTTAGAAAAGATCATTATTTTGATCAAACAATTCTGTAAAATGTTTTCATGCTCCTTAAGTATCGCTTTCCTCAGTAGTTCCCTCCCTCCCCAAGATACTGCTCAGACTCTCTGAACGGCAGAAGGTTTGCAGTACTGATGTTCACTTCCACCCAGTCTACTCCAACGGGCCTCACTGCGGAACACCAGAGCGCTTTTAAACAGCAGTTACATTCCCCAGGGCTGAAACAGCAAGCTTTCACACCAATACACTTCACACTAGGAAATGACACGCTGTCTATGATTATTTGTTTTGCACTGAAGAATAGAGAATATGGCAAGTACGTCCCTTCGCTTGAAGGAATATAAGCAAGCAGTAGCAAAATCAAGCCAAAATCTTAGTGAAATAAGGAGGAATAATTTTTGTCACTAATTCCATTTTCTGTGCGCTGAACCTCCTTCCAAATGATCAATTTTAATTTTAAGGAGGCTATTTAACAAATTTAATAAGAGAGCCTGGTAGCCTTTTCCTAGTTTCAGTATTTTAATGCCACCAGCCTCAAATAAATGACTGACCACAAAACTTGAAATGTTTTGGAGAAAGTTTGTCCTTTTGGGGCACTGGAACAGGGATATGAGATTTTGGAGAATAGAGACGATGAAGAAAATAATACAATGGAGTGCATTGAATTTTGGCACATCAACAAGAACCACTTTTATATCAGCACTGTATTTCTACAGGAAGGAAAGAATAACGAAGAGACCATGTGCCACAGAAACGCCAACAGGCATGAAAGCCTTTCTGGCCTCTTCACAACTCTTTGTGAAGCAGCTGGGTCGTGTCCAGCAGTGCTGGACATGTCCCTCTCAGACACCACGCAACTGCAAAACATTCTTTTCTTGACGTGGTCATTGTGTAAATTCTGTGCGACTGCTTTTCTGCAATTTCTCTTTTAGAAAAGGGGGGGCAGCTTATACCAACCAAGACCCTGAGGACATTTGCTATTGGGAAACAGAGCGGTTGGTGTGGACGAATTACTTTTGATGTCAGAGACCCAGTGATATCTTCAGTACCACTATAAAAAACACGTTCTTTGACTCAAGGAAGTTCAGAAACAAACGTGAAATTCCTCCACACTCTGCTCTGCTGATTCACACTCAAATCCCAAATTACGCATTTCTAAAGACAGCAGTTGTGGAAAAAGCGTTTCTGTGTTTACGCCTACTGGGTGCATAAGAAGGAACCTCACCCCCTCCTTCCAGACAGGTAAACACAGTGGTTTTAACACGAACCTTGCTGTTCTAAAACTTGCATTGGCAGCATTCCCCTATTTTGCTTAAGCAGTATGCTTCAGATGATAGTTCAAGATGCAAACCCATCTAATCATGGATGAAGCTGCTAAAAGGTATTTTGAGGGGAGACTGGACAGAAAGGAAATGGTGTAAAGTAAGCACCAGCAACCAGACATTTTAAGTCACGGAATGGCTCTTATCTGGTGTAACTCTAGATAAAAAAAGAGATTAACTTTACTTGAACAGAAGGCTCTGTATCCCATCAGTAGTTGTCTGGAACGCTTATTTCCACAACAACGTAGACATTTGACAGCATCATCCAAAGAAGCAAAACCGAATAAAAATCATTTTGCTCTCTGTTAAGCAGCTGGGCATCTTCATGTTCAATTATCACCTTGTAAATTTTGCAAAAAGCATAACCCACAGATTCCAACTAATATGAAAACAAATGCAAACTTAACGGGAATTCAAGGATATCCAAGCCTCTAAAACAGAGCCTCTTTCTAGGTCTCTCCTTACCTTCCCATCTTCAGGAAGATAATACTTGCAAAAGTAGTTATTCTAGCTATACTACACATAGAAAGCAACTATTTCATGCACTATTTCAACTACTGTTTCACAACTCCAAATTTATTACAAGCTGACAGAGAACACCTGCCAGGTACTAACAGATTTACATAGCTATAAAGGTTTTTAAGCATCCAACAAATACATAAGTACTTCCTGTATGTTAGAAGATTACCTGCAAAGGCTGATTCTCAGGAGTTGGATTGGTTTTGGATAGTTTAACCATCTCTTTTATCTGGTAGACAGCATAAGCTAAGGTGACCCAAGGAGAAGAGCTGATGCCCCAGGCAGGCTTGTTCACATCCTCTTGCTCTTCTTGGTGTTTAGTTTTCTTCAGAGGGAGCCTGGGCTCAGTCCGAGGCATGACGTCTTCCGACTGCTGTTGCACAAGGTCAATAGTCGCGATGGGAACAGGACTGGAAGGCACTGGGATCCTTTCCGCCAGCATTGTCTTTTCTGAAGTTTAAAACAAAATAATCACTGACAAAGCCAACGAGCTTAAAAAAAAAGTGAAGCAAGACAATGAACACTAAGTGTTTCTTGCTTTCATAATATGGTTATCACTGTACTAGAAGCAGAACACTGGCACAAACACCCGGGAGCGAGACACGCCACAATCGAGTTAGGGAAACACAACGTGGATGTTGCCTTACAATCAAGGCTGTTCTGCAACTGCGGGGAGGTATTTTAGATGTCCGCGTCAACAGCAGGGGCTAATGAGTACGAAGCAGTCCGTTTCTTCCCAGCTAGCTATTAGAAATACGTATTTTTCATGTTACATGGAGGAAGTCGTTTTCATGTTATACGCAAATTGAAAAGAAGTCTTTTAGACTTGTGGCAAACTTCTTTCTCTGCATAAAGCCTGCATCTTACAACTCACTTGTACTCATAACTAAACGCTGGCTTCAAGCAGGAACCATTCGGTGAAGTCACATGGCCTACATCATCAGAACGGCCGTTTCCGATCTTAAAATTTCTCAACCTACTGAATTCACTTAAAGAAGCTGTTCTACATCTTCACCGCTTTTTTATTTAAGAAACAAACCATCACTCCATGGTTACTATGGAGTGATGCAGTTAGTGAGAAAAGAACAAGGTTGGGGTGACACACTGGAGGAGACAAAATATCTGTCGCTGAGTTTCAGGTAAAGGAAGAAATCCTCCTAACCAACCTTTACATCTAAGGTCTTCCAATAATCTTAAATAGTTTTTACTGACTTGAAATGTCATCCATAAAATGACTGTCATGACCCAAGACAACGTGCCCTACAATCTTGAAGAGCCAGAGTATTAAATATAGGAAAAGTCATTAAACAGATTGTTATAAACCCTTGGGTATTTTAAGTAATAGCTGTATGTTCTCTACAAGTCTGTAAATAACACATCCTGTAAATTTTAAGAAAATATTTTTTCTGAGTAGAAGAATTTTACTGATTAAAAAGATCTATTTTTTCAAAATTATAAGATCATATTTTGTTTACAGACTCTTAGATAGTACTAGATGTTTTAAGCAATGGCTGGATGCTCTCTACTAGTGAAGAGACTAATCCTGCACACACTTGACCACATGATTAGTTTCACTCATCCAACTGGTCATGTTGAAAGCAACCTCATTACTGCCACGATTAAAATTAATATACACACTGTTAATATGGGTAGTGTGTATGAAATAGAAACCAAAGACTGAAACAAACTAAACAGTACAAGGCCACTAGCAAACTATTATTTTGTAGGTTCACATGCAATTAACCGACAGCTGCTGGGAAAACGAAGCAGCAAATATCCCTTTCACCTTTCCATTTCTTGCCGTTATCATCTGAACAGAGGTGACGAGAATTCTAGCAAAATAAATATTTGACCCCTTCAGTACAGGCAAGTTGATAACTAGTCAAGGACAATTCATTTAATGTTCCAGCTAAAGGAGACTTTCATGTCATACTCAAAGCTCATACTGTAAAGTAACATTTGGGTACAAGGAAGTTCAAAAATTCATGACTTCAGAATTTGCCACGGTTTTATTGCCTTTGCTAGAATTAGTTTTATGCTAAATCCTTAACTTCGTACCACATATTCCATTTCTTGGTAGCTTTTATATTGATAAAGGTGGAGATGAAAAAGCTCAAATTCCACCTGAGGGAAGATTTCTCAGGTGCCAGAACAGAAGTGTAGCAGCTATAAAAGTTTCTGTCCTCTGAAGCCATCTATACAATTTCTGGCAGAGGTGGCTCGGACTGGCAGAATATGAGAGCGTGCAGCGGTCAAGGTGACCTTAAAGAGCTGCTGGAACTGAAATGACTCACTACCGCTGTTAAGACTAACCTGGGGGATTCTCAGAACCAAGAGGACATGCAGGTAGTAAAGCAAGTTATGCTTTCCTCCTATTGACATCCAAGAATTCAATGCTGCCCTTTCTCACAGCAGCAGCACACCACTTCAATTTCTACCACTGCTCAGGAAAAAACTTCTCACTTGAAAACAAACTGTTTTGTCAAAATCTGAGAAAAGACACTAACCATAAAAAATTAAAGATGCAGGGAGCAGCTTCAGAGATACCTTTTTTCACCGTCTCTAATTTTGTAGTGTCTCAGTGACATGAATATTTACCTTCTTCTTCATTGGGAACCAACAGCCACTGGATCAGTGCAAATAGAAGGAGAATCACTAAACAAGCCATCCCTATTCCTCTGAATGTGGCAGCAGGACCTGTAATGAGATTTATTTTTTTTTAAATTGAGAATCTACTGACTTCATAAAATGAGTCAGCATTATGTGCTCCTTCGGTATGTATTGTCCCATGTAGACTCTTATTAGCTTGTTTCATTACATTTTCCTCCCCCAAAACTTCAACAGGCTTTGCAAAGGATTTTTAACCAAGTAATTAGATTCTCATTTGTTCATCAAGAGGCTGCACAGTATCAACCTATACTCTCACAAAGCAGTCATTCATTTTACTTACAAATCAGGTTGGAGATTTGCTCACATGCTACTAAAAATAGCTAGGCATAACATATTTAATCAATCTGCAATGCTAAAAGGACAAAACCATAAGCAACCTGCTCTGAATTCAGTGCTGACCTTGCTTGGATCAGGGGCCTGGACTAGACATCTCCTGAGGTCCCTCCCAGCCTAAGCAGTTCTATGATTCTATGATTTATACAAGTGTATTACTCTTTAAAACAGAACAATACCTTAAGCATAAATAACTTTAAAGCCGGTAGTTCAGAAAAAACAGAACTTCAGTAAATAAAATAGAAGTCTTCAATACAATTTTTGCTTACCGAAGTAATTGACCAAAACCCCTCCAACCATAGCCCCGCATCCTCTGCCCAGACCCAAGTGGAGACCTTGCAGGATTCCCTGGGCTGACGTTCTCAGCTCTGGAGGCACTGCCGCGCTAAGGTACGAAATACAGGCTGCCCATATAGCCGCATGTGTGACACCTAGAGAGATGAAACACCGTGAAGAGGACAGGGTCCAGAGGGTACTGACACAACACCAGAGCAACTGCACTCATCAGCTGGAGCATGCCTTAGAGAAAAACAACAAAATCCCCTCACTGACAAATGTCTGTGGAGTACAAATCAGCTTTCGGTAACGTGACACTGGCAGCCAAGCCACAGGGAGACATGGTGACTCCTCCTGCAGAGTCTGTCAATAGCTCTTTCTCCCTCTAAGATGACCTCACGTCTCTTCTTGAGACACAGTCCCTAGGAAGACTTAAAAAAAAAAAGAAAAAGCGCACTGAAAGTCTCTCTGCCAGATTCCTTGTCCCTTTGAGGGCCTTTGAAATACGGTCCTGATTTCATAAGCTGCAGGCAATTAAAGCATCAATGCCTCTCAGCAGTCTCCTTACAAGGACAGTCTCCTTACAAAGGTCATAAAATCCAAACAGTACCAGAGATACCCATGTCATTTCAGAGGCAAGAATTAACCCCCTGCTGCCCTTCTCGCACCACCCCAATCTCGCACCACCCCAAAATCAACCGCCCCCAAGCAAACTCTTTCTGAACTCAACACCAACACGCTCTGCATTTAGCACTGAATGGTCCGGAGGTGAAAAACACGCATGCTCCTCAGGGTAGGCCAAAGATGCTGATTTTCACGCCTGCTGTTCAGAGGCAGAGTCGGCGTGCCCTGCCTCCCGCTGCGACTGCAGGCTGCGTAGGCACTGCTGCACGCTGCTGCCGCCTCGCCTGTCACCCACGCCGGGGACCCGGCACAGCAGAGGCCCTCGCTGCTATCAACAACCGCCCCAGCCCTCCAGCAGAGATTCGGGAAGTCTCTTGCTGGCCACATGCCTTGTAGATCCAGGGTTATGAACATTTTTTCCTACTGGAGAAGAAGGACAGCTAAGGGGAAAAGACAGTGAATGACCATCAGGACGCAGAACCACGCGCCAAGTGGAGCCCTCGTCTTTGAGCACCTCCTTGGTGGTTTGGTTTTTTTTGTGGAGTGTGGAAGAACAGGACAGGAAAAGGCAGGGTTGTGAAGAAGTTGGAAAAAGAAAACAACCCACCACAGTTTTGTAGCTCGTCACACATTAAATAAGCCTGAACTATTTTGCCACCCTCAGATTGAGTGGGAATATTTTTTTCTTATTTGAATGGTATTAAAAATAGTCATCACAGCTTACCAATGCCTATGCTCTACTGCCTCGGTTTTAAAAAAAATGCTGGCACAACTGATGATTCAGTCAACATGTTTCTGTCCTCTACACTTGACTTACTAAGGAACAGTTGGACATTCAGTAATTACTTAGGCACTTAGGCTGAAGACTCACGAGAACAAGAAAATACATGCTTTTGTAACATACAGAATAACTCGGGTTTTGCTTATTTGTTAAAGGATAAATAGCATTGTATGGAATTGATACAGTTCAGGTATAGACATGTTAGATGTCCACGAGGCTGTACGTTCAGTTTAATTCCAAATCTAAATAAAAATTTCTCTAGCTTTGGGTTTGTAAAGGCCACCTTTATACATTCCAGAGGTGGCTTTGGTAATAGCACATCACCTTGTTGAAAAATAAAAGGCTTACACTAGGATGAGTGTATTTTACCTTGCCATTTACAGTTTAAGGCTTTAAAACTCAGACTTTCAATCCAAAAAGCTCAGAGTTTTAAAACTCACTGAGAATCTACTTTTTTTTTTTTTTTTAAAAATGTAGACTCACATATGCATTGGAAATAGCGACCAAGAACCATCCCAATAACAAAGCAAGGCTAATCTAATGTAGATAATGTGTTTTTGTTTTAGAAAGGATATCAATTGATGTAAAACATTCAGTTTTATCAGCTATTAAAGAGTAAGTCAAGCATTAAAGCCAGGCAAATCAAAAACAAAACAGAAATTATTTGAACCGTGAAGCACACGATACCATGGTATTTGTTTGAAAACAAAAGGCCCTACTTAACCAACAGGTTCTTTACTCTTTACTAGATGATCCAGACAGAACACAGTGTTCCCCGTTCCTCTGAAAACAAATCCATTCCTTTAAACCAGCTTATTTCACTTGCCTTTAAAGATATGGGCTTGCTTTTTTTTTTTTTTCTTTTAAAAAATTGGTGTTTTTTTTTTTTTTTTTTTTTTTTTTTTTTTAGTATGTGTACATTACTAATGTGATTTTTATTATTTATACAACAGTGATTATCTGAAGCAGTTTTTACAACTTTTACAAGAAGTCTGGTCTGAATTACTGCTAATCACAATTCTTTTTTTCAAAAGAAGTTGTTCACAATATACGTATTGTGACATTATTTGCTAAAACCACTAACCACCACTTCACCATCTGGACTATAGTTCCAACAAGTATACCAAATCCAGCTCAAAATAATAACGTTTAGCAAACAGGACAATTTACATATAAACCAAGAGTTCAGGATTTGGGGGGCCAAATCTGTTTCAAGAGAGATATATCCTAATTATTGCCAGTTAAAGACCCAAGCTTTTTGCTCTCTAGGCGTAACTGTGCTGCTGGAGCATTAGTAGGAGTCACTTCTTAGAACAGTACTTGTTTTGGAGTTTGCTGGATTACTGCCAAGTGAAAATAGCTAATTTTCAGGTTATCAATATAGTTTTGCACTTCAGAAAATAATCGGTGGGCTAGCATAGCTGTTACCAGAGAATTTGAACCATTGCTTTGGAAACATAATTTGCAGATAACTACCACATCAAAACTTAATCCGTTAAGTGTGAAATGAACAAGACTGCTTGCGTGTTCACAGATTTATGACATATATACACACTGTAGGCAGATTCAAAACTCTAAATTAAGAAGCAAGTTTAAATCTGCTCATTTACTCCTCTGGGAGCACAATGATCTTAAAGAGTCCTCCCATTCCCTGTTACACCGACAGCAACGGAAACACAGCATGGGTCTTATTACAATCAGTAGATGTAGTTTGCAGAGACATCTTCCAGAAATCCCTCCATGCCCTTCAGTGCAGCACACGGGAATAATCCTTCTTGTATTACAGAAACATATTAAAAAGAAAAATAAATTCTTTACAAAAGCCAGCTGAAACTCTTGTTGACCTTAAAACCCTCCATCTGACGGAACTGGAATTTACATGGAATTTAATAGCTTCCTGGAAAAAGAGTTATGTACAATTACAACAAGGACTTCACCAAGGGATTTAAAAGACCTATCAACTTGATGCAGTCACGTGGTACCCACATGTTCTGCATAACCTACTCTTTTTTTTGTTTTTAAATACTTCTAACCCTTACACATACGAAGCAGCTACAACTCTTACCTCCTCCTGTCAACAAACTCATTTAAAAATAAGAGCTTCTACCTCACCAAATTTCATTAAGATGTCACCTCCCTACCGAGAGATTCAGTGGATGGAAAGAAAAGGAAAGGGAAGGAAAGAAAGTAGACCGCAAGAAACAGGATTTGGTAACTGCTGCAAAAGAAATAATGAATCAAGAAGAAATTAAAACTGCTAAGAGCGAGGAGGAGAAAAGAA
>VXBH01001818.1:1416543-1434101 GCA_013400035.1 Rynchops niger
GGGGGGAGTGGAACAGTCTTCTAAAAAGACAAACTTCATCTTGCATTCAGCAACGCTGAATGAGATTACCGGAATGTAACACATGTAGCAGCAGTAATCAGACACACATATAGCATACCTATGGACGTCGTGGACGCTAATAAACCATGTTAGATGCAGGCTAGAAGTGCACGTAGAACACACAGAGACTTTCAGGAGGGTGGGGTATGTATGTGTTTGTTTTGGTTTTAAATTTCTCATTTGATGAATATAAATAACTGCAAATAGCAGTATTAACCCAAGTGTACGTGATTCAGCAGTGGCTAGATATAAAGTCTGGCAGATAAATTTATGAGGAAGTATAATTTTGAAGGTCCTTAGTTTTTTCTTTAAATCTTGAGTACTCAAGGTTATACGACACAGAAAACCCCACCAAAACAGCTCCTTCACAGCTTTGCTGTAAAAGCAAACCTACATATTAAGCAATTCATATTGGAATTTCATCAGAACAAAAACAAGATCCAAAGTAATAGAAACTTCTTTCTCAGCCATGACCATACTCCTGTGATGCCTCGGGGCACAAACTTCTGGCTGTATTGTTGAGACACAAGTTTTTTTCTTATATTTTGAGTTGGGGTGTCTCTAAAACAGGATTACCTAGAAGATAATATCCAAATCTTTGTATTCATCGTTCGTTCCCCCTAGAAGTTTAAGCAGGCAAAAATATGACACATACGCATTCTTCAGGTTCTTTGTGACATTCTCATATTTTAACACTTGGTATGAACGATGACGGTATCAATTCAATAGTTGGGGTTTGGGGTTTTTTTAATAACAAAATTCAGAAGCTTGCTGTTGTGGCAGTTTTAATACAATAGACTATTTTTGTTAGCAGGGAGGGAAGGAGCCAGGACACAGACAGATTTCTTTCTACATATATGTAGAGATCCATACAGTGCTCACCAATAGAATTTTGTAACTCAAGTTAAAATCTACCTTACAAAGATTTTTGTAAATACAGTAGAAAAAGTTAATGCGAATTCAAATTACGCTGCACATAGAAGAATAAAACTTCTAAGTATAACCTGTGGACAATTTTCTAAGTAGCATTCTATAAAGCCAGAGTACTGTCTTTAACAATGATCATACAACTATTTTTAAAGGCAGGGAAAACATTTTCTGCATTTAAATTAACCATTCTCTTGCAAGCTTACAAACCCAAATACTTCAGTATTCTTCAAATACTGAAGAAACAGAAAGTAAAATAGCTTAGATTTTTCTTGGTTTTGAGAATTGGTACCCACTACAAAGACACGAAAAAATGTCATAAAATGTAAGTTAGAACAATTTATACTTTAATATGGCAATGAAGATCTTACAGACTTTGACAGCAGCACTTGGAAACAGGGCTCAAAATACTTTTCATAAACCACACCTCTGTCCTAATTAAATTAGTTAAAGGGCAAGTATCTTAAAGAAGCTCTAGTAGCACAGACAAAGCTATTGAAAGAAATTCATTCCTCTTCAGCTATTAAAAAAAGAAAATTCTATAGTCTAAAACAGAATGAACCAGACTATGTTTTTTTTGGTTGGGTTTTTTTTTTTTTACAGCATCCTTTCAAGAACTGCAATCTTTTGCATTTAACAAAGTTCACATTTACCACCAAACAGGATCTGCAGTAGGTGTGTACCCAGCCCGTGCTTCTGTCTCTTTGTTTAGTTAAAGGGTGTGTTGGTCTCGCACAGTTCTGTTTGAATAAACACAGAACTGTGCACAATCAAATGCAAACCCACCCTTTTGACGTCAAATGTTTCCCAAGATAAACAGTAATGTTTTATGAACCTGGATATTTTGGGATATTTGTGGTAAGAAAAAATACGAGAAATACCAGATTTTTACTTAATTACACTTCACTTGAAAACAAGATAAATGTGAGCACCTGATCTTACTATACTGCAAAGGCATTACTGCCCTGTCATACCTTGAAGTACTTCCATTGGAAGAACAGTCCAGGCGTTTTCCAGATACGAGATGTAAATATATCGAGCTGTATTACAGGCAAGACCAATATACAGCACTCTAAAGGAAGTAAGGAAAAGAGAAGTCAGGTTAGTTTGCACTTTCGTTTTTTGGTGTGTTGCAATATACCCTACTGCTTCAGAACTCCTTTGCACGTGTACAAACAGTTTGCCAGTGTAAAGCGTTTGCTCAACACAAAACACAGTCTTGCACCCAAACACGAACTCTCCTCTTGCCCACTCCAAACACATATTCAAACCGAGGTTAAAGTTAAGACTCTTTCCAAAATCCTAATGGAAAAAAAAAATATTCAAAGGGACAGCTGATCCATTGAGATTTTAACTAACTCTGTAGTTCCATGCCACGCTCCATACAGGACTGTATTTAACAGAGACCATTTCTAAGCACAATCAACATCCCTTCCAAACAACCTTCTAATCATTCAGAGATTCATTCTTCCATTTTAATTTAAGCCTGGTGCAGCCTTAGATTATTAATTAATTTTACTCTAATTAATATAAGCGTATAGTCCCAGGATCTGCAAACTGCTCAGAACTACTCTAAAAACACATCCCACAGAAGCAATATGGTTTGTAACAACATGCCTCAGGATAAAACTCAACCATCCTGTTGAAAAGCAGCAGATGCTGCATCTCAGAATGGAGAGGGAAAAAAACCTCTTATAACAATTTTTAAACAATGAAGCACGAAGACTAGTTGTGCAGTGCTTTCCCCATTGCACACTTAACCTGATGACTTTTCCCTTCCAGTTTTCAGATTTTGCTTAGCTTACCTCTGGGGTGCTTATTCATCGAGCTATCTTTCTCTTATTTTCAGATGGATATTAGGAAACAAAAGACTTGATTCAAAACATGTTTTTTAGCTTGAAAAAAGATGCTATTGCATTTAAAGATTTTTCCAGGAACAAGGACAATTTATTGTCCAAATATGGCTTCTTGGTTGACCCCTGGTCTAAGCACAGACATTGTGAAAGGGCTTGTTATTCTTTGCGCTGCTTTTTCAGTTATTCTACAAAAGCAGACCGAGATTTAATTAAATGGTACATAGCCACTGAAAAATCTAGAATGAGATGCAGCCATAAGAAAGCAGCATCTTGTTAACATCTGAAGTCTCCAAATGTATATACATGGTGACAGCTAAAGACCCAGGACCATAGTTTTCATCATGTCAGTGATACCAAAAACACTCAAAATTATAAAGACAGGTCTGTGCATTTCACAACAACATGGATTCACAGAAGACAATATATTTTACTTTCGACAAGCTGGGCAATTCCTCCTCCCCCCATCACACATCAGACCAAGCTGTGTCGCTTCCAGATACATGTAAGGTCCATGAACAGCCGGTTTAAGCTGCCTTTAGGCAACGCAAGCCCAAGCATTCATTGAAGAAAACACAGGAAGCCATGAAAAAGTTTTGTACTATACAAGAAAGAACGAACTTGTTCCTTGTGCCATGCATCATAAATTTCATCTCCTCCCCCTTTAATTAATGCCTTCTGTTCCAAATAAATAACTTGGTTCCTTTCACAGCCACCACTTAATGTAATCCTTACGTACAGTCGCATTTCTGAAGTGTATTAGGACACACTTGCCACAAAAGGTAAGCAAACACGTAAATTCTGCAGGCTCCTTTCTTCATTCCCCTATGAGTAAGGCTCTTGTGGATACAAAGGAACCACCTCACCGTACACTTGTTTTGCCTGATCAGTAACACAGATGCACCCTGCCCTCTCTTTAGGACCAGTTCTTGCCAGCTTAATTTCACTTTTGTCTAGCAAAAATTTTGCCTGCGCACTGAGAACTTTTTTCCCCATCTCAACTGTTCCCTATCACAGCCAGACTGGAGGTGTGAAGAGGCCTCCTCCTGCTTCGTAGTTTTTCCGTCACCACTAACACATTCGGCTACCTGCGCTTTTCTGCCGTCTTACACTTGCAGAAAGATCTGGATTCTGAGTTTAAGAGCAGCAATTTAGTCAGGTTCTACCTTTTCATTTGTTAGAATACGTACAAAGTTTAAGGTAAAATAGAGTTTATGGAGATTTCTATAATTATGCTTTTGGAGGGGTCTGTCACACAAGAACTTTTGTGTACAGAGTCATTTCAAAAACGTATTTATAAAAATCACTTAAGCTCTTTATCAGACCTAAATGGATAACGCAAAGAGACGTTACTTATGAAACCAACATGCAGTATCCACAGACACACCACGTTCAATTTACAGGTTAAACATTCAAAGCACTGAAACTATATTTATGTTAAGGAGACTAAGCTGTTTACAGCCATGACTACCAGTCTCTGCTTCCTATAAAAACTCACATGCTGGAATTGTGGTCAGACAAACACACTCAAGTTTAACCTCAAGTAGGAGGTTATTTTCAGAGATTGACATCATCTTCCTAAACTCAATGGCAGTTAAGAGTGCTTCCAGTACCTAAAGGGGGCCTACAGGAAAGACAGGGAGGGACTCTTTATCAGAGAGTGTAATGATAGGGCAAGGGATAATGGTTTTAAAATGAAAGAGGGGAGATTTAGATTAGATATTGGAAAGAAATTCCTTACTGTGAGGGTGGTGAGGCACTGGAACAGGTTGCCCAGAGAAGCTGTGGATGCTCCATCCCTGGAAGTGTTTAAGGCCAGGCTGGATGGGGCTTTGAGCAGCCTGGTCTAGTGGGAGGTGTCCCTGCCCATGGCAGGGGGGCTGGAACTAGATGATCTTCAACGTCCCTTCCAACATAAACAATTCGATGATTCTATACCATTCAACAATGCTGTCTAAATACGCGATGGCCAGTTTTACACGCTTTTCCATCACAATAGCCTCTCAAAGAACTTCTGGTCTTTACTACACTTTCTGATGACTTATTTCTTTTTAACTCTTTAATTTAAGTTTAAATGAAAATCTACTCTGTCATCTCTCAAAAGGTGGCTGGAGGAGGCAAGGCAAAAAATACCTCGCTAATATCTGCAATATTCCCTCCCTCGTAAACCCGCACAATCAGAGAACAGCTTTCTAGCTGAACCACTCACTGTCAGTACTCCAGATTCATCTAGTGACCTCCTAAAATACAATGTGAGAAACACTAGCAGCATGTGTAACATATGCACAACACACAGTGCACCTGCGTATGAACAGTAAAGGCAATGAAGTCAGAAATCAGATATTTTAATCAGCATATGTTTAGTACAGTCTTGCTTAAAACGCTTCGACAATAATTTGCGTATTAGTTTAAAAAAAAAAAACAACAACTGTGAAAACAGAATAGGTTTCAAAATGTTGTAGGATCTTATATGCCAACACATACAACAGTAGAAACAGAAACCTTTACAAGGCTACAAAAGGAAAACTGAGCTTCTATATGTCAAGGGTGTAAAGCCTGTTTTCTCGTAGTTCTGCAAATGACAGTCAATAGCATTTTTTTCCTGCTACTGTGACAGTGCATGCAATTTTGTTAATCATGCCTGTCTTCAAAGAATGAGGACCGGAAGGAAAGACTGCATGATAATGTTAAAATAAATACTCAAGAAAGGCTATCTACATCTAGGAGTCTAATCCCAGAAGAAAATGTGCAAATACCCTTTTAATTTTTTTTAAACATAGTGACAGAATTCAGTGTAAGGTGAGACAACCTAGCACGGAAGACACCTTACCAAAGAGACATCAAGCCTCCTTCCCTCTAACTATGAAATACCCTGTGAAATATTCACAACTAGCTGTGGATTAAGAGGTACTTCTATCTTATTTCATACAAGACCTTACACCAGAATTCCCATAAACATGTAACTGCTTTTATGCCAAAATGGTAAATGAGGAATTTTAAGCTACTAAAGAAATAATTTAAAAAAATTAATCCCAAATGCTTCTGGCTAAGACAGTTCCAAGAAGGATATCTAGTTGGAGGATATTCATTCTTGTTAATGGGAGAATGAATATCTGTACTATAAGGCAGCAGACATATACAGAACTATCAAAAAACATGAGCTATGAACTCCTATACATTCCCCTCTCAATAAAAAAAAAAGTTTGCCTCCTCTTGAACAAACCATGCATTATACAAAGTTCAAAAAATACAAGACAGACAGACAACCAGGAGGAAACATCTCATAAACTATGATGACTAAATTCAAGTAAGCATTAGATAACATTAAAATATGACTAATGTGCATTTCCCAGGTGCAGGTATAAAGAATGCTGTTTTATTGCAAATAGGAGCTAGTGTTTAAACAACTTAATCTTGCTCCAATCTTGGCTTCATAGGCTTAAAAGTGCAAAAAAAAAAAAAAAAAAAAAAAAGAGGAGCTAATCCTGCACATCATCTTTCTTTTTACCGGCCAATGTTCCTATCTCCTGTTTCATCTTATTCACAAGCCTACCATGCTTTTATTTTTTGTTCTTTCTCTAGTTGAAGTCTAAGCCTGAATTTTGTACTATAGGAATATACACTGAAAGAGCATACCCAAGCTAGCTTTAGCTATCAAGACTGTGATCTGTTCTCACCACTCCTCCACCATCATATCCTTCCTCCAGTCTTTGCATGCAATCATGTTTTCTCATACTAATTATTGTCAAATTCAGAGATTAAAAGACTGACTCAAAGTAAAGAGATCCTCCTCTGTTCAAAGGATGAAAAAACCCCCATCTTTTAAGCAATCTCTCAAATTACCATGCTAAGCATCTCAAACATTTTTAGTAGAGGTCAAGTGAATCAAAAAAATTCATCCCAATAAAAGAAAAAAAAAAAAAAAAAAGAAAAAAAGAGCAAAACCACAGAGAAGAATGCACAAAAAAAACCCCAGTGCAGGCAGCTTAAAAAACTTAACATCTCAATGACTGTATGATTATAAACAAGGCATTTGGAAAAGACATGATGCTAACAGCACAGAGCTTTGAGCTCAGTTGCACAGGATACCTCAGTAAACAGAAAAAACCCCAAAACTTTAAGACTTTATTAACTCATATTCCTCCCTATCTTTCTTCTCCTGAGCTTTTTTTAAAGAGTAGTGTAGGGAATTTATAATATGCGAAAATTGAGTCAATTGTGAGTTTAGCGGACAACAGTGTTCACCAACATGCTGGAAGCATCTCACTCACGCACGGCAAAAACCACGGGAGAAGCCCTGCGCAGCCACCTCACTTCAGTAGCTAACGCACACACAGTCGCAACTAAAGGAAGAGCGCAAGGAACTGAACCGGTAAGCGACACTACCAGGCTGCAACCTCATTCTGCCAACACCCAGAGTCTGATTACGAGGGCATGTGCACAGGAGGTGCTCACCTCACTGCTTCATCTCACCCTTCTCCCCTCGCAGCGTGCAAGTGACACCTTTCCAGGCTACTGGGGCGGGGGCGCAAAGAACTGCCCCACAAGGAAAAGCAGGCTGGAGGTTTCCAGAACGCTGCTACTCACAGCAAAAATATTGTACAATTAATGGTATTTGTATGTCGAAGCAGACAATCCTTGAGTGGGTGGCGATTTATAAAGATCTCTAACTAGGATATCTTCTGGAACCATCTGCAAAAGGGTATGGTGCCAGGCATAACGCACATACTAACACACAACTAAAATGCAAAGGAAGCATTTCAGAGCATTTTCAACTCCTAAAATAATAATAAACTCCATCAGGCAAGCTATGTAACTGAGCAGGACTCGGAAATTTAGAATAAAAGGATTAACTTCAATTTCACTTTGTAACACAAGGCTAGGCCTGAAATTCAGCATTTTTTGTATAGCTCTCTAACAATGGCTAACATCTTACCTGATATGACCAACTAATTCGATCAACTTGTGGCTGAAGAAGTAGGCAGTCAGCTCAGACACATGACTGAGCACAGAACAAACTCCAAAGAGAGTGGTGGTGCCGTTCAGGTCTTCCAAGTGCCAGTAAAGAAAGGTGAACACAAAGCCATATCCAAACCCCATGAACCAGGCCACGAAGAGCACTGAGCCGTACTGGATACTACACAGCAGTTTTATTAAGTCCCAAAAACTGAAAGACTGCGACTGGCTCATACTGGTAGGAGTGTTATCGGAGGATTCACTGGAGGCGCTTCTGTCCACCTGTGAGATTTCTACCTCTTTTCTCTTATTTTCATCTTGCTTGAAGTGTGCATAATGAAATCGAAACTGGGTGGCCACAATTAATGCCATTGTCATCAGAACACCAAAAACGATGAAAACTATCCTGTAGTTCTTGTACTCTGGAGCTTTACATCCTTGACCTTCAATGCTGACTTCCGTGTGGGTATAGTCAATGCCAATTCCCACGGAGAGCATGGCCAGCCCCCAGCCCAGAGACCCCCACATGCGTTGCAATCCATACCGGTCCCTGTGTTTGCCGAGGTACTGCAGAGTTACGGTGTCCACAATAGTAACAGAGGAAGCACTGAAAAATTCTCCTATTATGACAACCAGCAGAATGAGTAGAAAGATGGCTTCTACTTCTTCTTGATCATAAACAAGCACAGCTTGGTCAGAAGGTGTCGGCTTTGTGGTGACGGCAGCTGGGGTGGCACTCGGAGTTGCATTCCCCGGTGAGACTGGGCTAGCGGTGGTGTTTTTCAAACTGAAATGTGTACTGTTTTCCAAGACAAACTCCACATCATTGCTCTGTGTAGGTAACAGGAATGTTATTTCAGGATTGGCTGTCCCTGTTGTTTCCAAAGTCACCGGACTGGAAGCGAGCAGGTCTCTCTTCCCACGAACTTTCGGGGATGCGGTACTCACTGTGGTTAGCGGAGGAGACATTGAGGCATTTTGCGAAACTGTTGTTAAAAGGCTGCTTGCATTGGTGGGATGTGCTGGGGGAAGGCCCTTTGGTACGCATCTTAAGGTGGCTGGTCTAACAAATCCAATCCCCAGGTTAAATAAAACCCAGCATAAAAGCGAAAAGAGGAGGACGATCTTCCCTTTCTTGAAGCGGTCTGCCACCACTCCCCAGAAGGGAGCACTGCAAAACTCAATAAAGTACCTGATGCCCACTAGAAGTCCACTCTGACTGGGTGACATACCCAGCTGCTTGTAATACACAGGCAGCAAGGGGTAGAGCGAGCCATATGCAGAATAGAAGAAAAAATAAAAGACCTTTGAGATCAGAAGATCATTGTTTATTTTGACGCAGTGCTTTTCTAACCAATCTAGCTCTTCATCTGGGACAGTGGTTGTCTCCGTCGAAGGGGATTCATTTTGGGGTGGCAAATCTTGATCCTTGGAAATGCCGTTGAAAGGATCAGCAAGCACGTACTTTCTCTTCTGTTCTTCTTCATCATCGGTTAAAATGGCAACTTTATCATCAGCTGCCATGGTTTACCACAAGCATCCAATATCTGATGCGCTCTCAAGGAACTGTGGCTACCCTGCAAACAAACAAAACGTAACATGGTTAAGGTACCACACAGGAACAGACCTGCAACGCCAGTCACTGAGGACAAAGACAACTTTTTGTAAGTGACATTCCTGAGCAATACATGCAATATCAGAGCAGGGAAGACCATTTGTCTAGACTAACTAGTGGTACATGGTAGTATCAATAAAAATGTGTTTTACGACCAATCCTGTGAAGTTCTCACAACAGCACCTTTAATATTTTGCAATAAAATATCTTCCATGTTCAGGACAGAGAATAATTTATATAGTCAAAGTTACTGTGGCAATTAAGTGCTAGCATTTGCAAGTCTCTTCTTTCAAGTTGTCTTTTCTCCCCCCAGGCTAACTGCTTTATTGCCAGTATTCCCTACTATACCAAAGGATAGCCATGATTTCGTAATTTAATAATGCAGCCACATATATATCCAGGGGTTTTTAATTATCAAAACAAATTATCGTCTGAAGCCTCATAATGGCCTTCAAAAGGTTCATCAGTCTCCGCTTGAAATGTAATTTTCTAAGCACTTGACAACCACAGCAGAAATTGGTGGGAGACTTGAGTTTCTAGGCTTAATGGGAAGAGAGGTGGGGATTAGGATGGGGCTATAAAATTACAACAAGGGACCCTCAAACTTAGGATAACGACCTCAAAGGCATCAAAGACCTGGGAGCAAAGCAACACAAGGACAGAAAATAAGTATAGGCCCTACAATGATCTCTTCAAGTCAAATTCTGAAATTGAAGAAAGGTGGATCAGGAGATAACTGTACTGCAGTTCCCCACGCTTATCCTTTGCAGAGGTAAGAGGCTGCAAAACTCACAAGCACAGTGAAAAATAAATTCACCACTACTTAGACTTTGATTTGATCAACCAGCTTGCACATCAAAAAACAGCAAACCATTATAATAAATTAGGCTAGGTAACAGAAGCTTTCCTTTCAAGGAACAAAACCAAAAAAGCTCTTCCAGCAGGCTACCAGCTCAAAATCATTACATTAGGCAACTATTTTTGCTATGTTAATATCTGTAAATTTAAGCTAGGAAGATTAGCTCATGTTCATTATGAGAAAGTTGAACATTTAATATATTTTGGTTTTGTCATCCCTTTGCTGTTTGGATTAGTGTTACTATCACCCAGGAATCCTTTCAAGAACCAACATTTGAAAAGAGCATTTAATTCCAGAAGAACCTGAAATTTCTCCAAGAGCATTCAATTTATGATCAGGAATATCTTCTCTAGGAATTTTAAGTATTTTTTTGCAGGTCTGCACTTTCTCCCACTAGCAGAGCTCCAATGAAATCGCAGTCTTTCAAAACTCAACTGAAAGCACAGTATCTTCCCCTTGAAATCAGTCACGCATTGATGTATCCAGTGCCTTCAAATTATTTAATTATAATTCAGAATTTATTTAAATACTGACAACGGATTTGCAAATGGATGCAAGGTTAGTAATAGCAAAGTGACTCTAACATTCACAAGTATGATAAATTAATTGTTTCTTACTGATGCAACACGCACATAACAGCAGACAGAACATGCCGTGGATACTTCTAAAAACAACAGTCCATTAAAATAATCTAAACCTTACGAAGTTCAGTGACAGACAAGTCTAAAAATACCATTATTAAAATCCCAAACACTCATGAGGTTTGCCTGTGTTTTTCACTTTTAAATGTCATTTCTATGGGATACTATGTATGAAGATCTCTGGTTTCACTTAGGGAGAAAAGGTTGCATAAAAATCTTGGAACCTTAAATATTCATGTATTCAAGGTCAGAAGTTAATCAGAATGATGCCAGCACATACACAGAGACTGCTTTTTTCTCCAGTTTCTTCAGAGACAATCTGATTTAATAATAATAATAATAATAATAATAATAATAATAAGTATTTCAAGCATCAAAAGATTAGAAAAAGTCCTAATTAAGTTAGACCAGTGAAATGTGAAAACACATTTTCTTTCTCTTACCTGTTACCATCAAAAGCCACATGAACCAAAACCCAGCAGCTGTCTAGTTAACTCCTGCAATTTTTGGTTCAGGCAGCCACTTCCACCTGACAGTTGGAAGGACTGTGGTTTTTTGGCTTGTATATTTGCTCGTTTTTGACTTCTATATCCATAAACAACTCCTTCTAATGAGTAAATTAGATCAGTCATCATCCGTGCTTTTATTTCCTTTATGCCTCGCCTTGCTTTGACAACAAAGACTCCAGAACTCGTGCAGGGCCCCACTTATGTCAAGGTGACGTAACCAAGGTTTCAGTGTTATTCCTACCAAAACCAGTATATGCTCAACTATTTGCTTGATAGCAAATACTTGCTTACTAGCTGTATCAGAGCTTTACAGCATTTAATTTTGAAGAATGAATTTCCTCCCCTTTCCCCATGACATGACAAGATAGAACTCGCATTTCAACCAACTGCATATTAGGACAACTTCTTTGCAAGTATGAATTGAAACTACCCTGATTTAAACAATGCAGTCATATTCCTTATCCCTATATATGAGCTCTGAACCATCTGATTTCATATAAAGTATAACAAGGGCTTTCAGAGCAATTAGCATTCTGTTTTTTAATTCAGTTTCTTTTTCTATTGGAATGGGACTTCAATTTTGTATGTTGTATGGATAGTGGGTATATTAAAAATTGTTCTACTGCTAATCTTTAAACACTTCAGTTGCTGCATCTTCTTTACCCCTCCATAACTTCTATCTGCCCTAGCATCCATTTTCTTCTAACCTGCTGTGTGCAACGATTAATCCAAAAGAGCTACTCCTCGTATTTTGACTAGATCATCTTGGGTAAGAATCCTCTGAAAAGAGTATTTCATAATAATTCCAGTAAATATTTTCCTACCCTAGGAGTGTTTCATTGAATATTATTAATAACACATAATATACTCTTCAGAAATATAACAGCATCAAGACTGGTAGGAAGCATATGGCATTCTTTAATGTTTTGATCACTAGCTGGTTTAGGAGTTAAGTTTTTGAAAGTGATTTTATTTAGCAATTTTTTAAATTCTAAAAATAAATGACTGAAAATGAGAAAACCAACAAAGTGGCATTGTTACTGAAAAAAATCTACAAAAAATCTAATAATCTACAGGGCTTTCCTTCCACTGGCAAAAAACCTGCCAGTCAGGGACTGAATGTGCAGCAAATCAAACAGATGGAAAAACAACGCGCTTTTAAGTGAGAAGAAACTAGTTATCTACTGGTTATTTTAACCATAGCCTTAAAATACTGCATCTTCACTTTGCAAAAACTTCTTCTGATCCACAAGACAGCACTACCAGCAAGTTTAAAATGAACAGCAGAGAATAGGAGTGGGGAAGTTCAGAGAGTAAACAGGATAGATAAAATTTTAAGTCATTTGAGGCAGAACAGAGGACGAAGTTTTGGTGGAGGCCTGTTGAACGTCATCAGTTCGTGTGAGACCACAGAGGCTGCAGCGTGGTAACATCACTCTGAAAAACAGGATTAACAGTTTTGAAGCTATCTTTCCCAAACTTAGCTAAGTGGGCACAAACAGACAACAAAGCCCCAACACGCAAATTGAAACTTCTGCAAAGATCCTGAGAAAGCCCAACAAATCAAGCAGACAGCACAGCAGACGTACATCACAAGAAAGCCCCTTGGTCCTCCGACAGACAGACAAGCTTTTGTCTTCCCACAGGTTTATGTTTCCAAACCACGACAGAACTCGGAACAGGGAACCAAGTCTTCGTTCCCTCATCATCTCATCACCCCTGACGTGACTACAAGGGAAAAAGACTTCATTAAAATCCGAACTGCCCACTTTCCCCCCAAACCATGACCCTATCGTACTGGCCCAAGTCCCTTGCTCGCAGCTGCACAGGAAGGTTGCGGCCAACCCGGCTTTCTCAGACAGGGGATTACTCTGCAAGATCATTCGGCCTCTGAGCCTGTTGATGAGCAAGCTGCGTGCACTTCTTTTCAGATATAAAGAACATACTTGTTAACCACAAGACTATTCTTCCTTACAGCTTTGCACAGACAGGGTTTTTTTTTTAATGTAAGTACCAGAGTCTACCATTTTTTCTAAGTTTCCTGATACAGATTGCTGCCGCCTGGTTTATATGCATTTCTCTAGCAAGACAAAATCCACTTTCAAACCCTTACATCTATGACACATCTTTCATCCTGCCATCTTCAGCAAACAGCTACAGCAGCTTTCCTGCAGACGCGTACCTTTGAGCAACTGTCTGAGGAACAGAGGAAAAACCATTTGTCCCAAGGAGTTCAGTGATGACAACGTGATGGCCATTTTAATGGCTGTAATGAGGCTCTTTGGCAGGTAGATGGAAAGAGGTGAATATGGGTATTCTACATTTAGTTAAGTATCTTCTTGGCATTCTTGCCTTTTTTATTTCTTAAATCGATCCTTATTTACTCTGGCTCTCCTAATAATTAAGAGGATTTCAAGATCAGAAAGGATAAAAAGCCAATCTATTCAAGACGACCTAACATTACAAGAAGTTCCCTATAAAACAAAGGAAAATGATAATAAGGAAAATAATAATACAGTATACTAAAACCCCAGCTCTCCCTTTGGAGTCACTCTTCCCACAATCTTGGAAAAAAGAAAAAAACCCAAACCAAAACACACACTTTGCACTGTATCTGAGGAAAAAAAAAAAGCCAATCAACAGATCAGACTGAGGCAGCAAATCCCTAAACCTCTCAGGGAAAATACCATGGCACTTACAGCACAAGGCACTAAAACTTCACTTGAAGACCAACAACGTTAGATTTGGGGTGAAGGAGTACTGTTGTTTTTAAATAAAGGTTAATTCACCTTAAATATTCCATTCACTAGGCTTTGAGAATTGAAGTATAATTAAGACTCACAAAGCAGAGCCTCAAAATCAGGGGTGGGATGTATATTGAATGTAAAAAAAAAACAAAAAACAAAACAAAAAAAACCCCCACAAAAACAAACAGACCCAAAAAAGCCAAAACAAAACAAAAAAACCCCCAACCCCCCCCCAAAAAAACCCAACAAACCTAGGACAGTTCATCAGAAGACAGCGCAGGTGATCTAGGGTTGCCTAACCCATTAAATACCTACCAAAATCACTGTAGAAGATTCATATCTATACAGTTTCAGAAAACATACTCTAAGAGTAGAATTGCAAAACAGGAATCAGTAATTAATCTCTCAAGCAACATGGAGCTGTAAGAACGAAGCAGACTAGCTTGCTCTTTGCATTGTGTCAATAAATCAAAGCCAGCCAACATGGCATCTTATTTTACCCCTTTTCGAATTTCACTGACCAGCAAACTGACTTTGCAGCAAACACGTGAAATTCCACATGAATTTTTCATACAAACATTTTTAAATTTGGTAACAGAAAACATGGTTTTTGAATAATCCTTATTTTTTTTTAAAGTCACTAATAATTGTTTGATTCAGAAGAGGTTTGTCCTAGAGAAATAGACTTAAAAACTATCCACCTTCCAAATAAAGCTCACCTCACTCATCCCCCGGCTGGTGAAACTGCCACAAGAAGTGCACCCATCGTATTGCTCATGCACACTATCTCCTCGTCAGCCCGCCTTCTCCCATTGATCTAAACTACAAAACCTTTGGATCAAAGACTTTCTGCTACAGTATTTGTGCAGCAGCTCTCCAAATTAAGCCCCGCATCCAGCAGGCCTACAAGGCATCACTGTAATAAACATCAATAAATACACCATGTTTTCCATTTCTAAGCAAAGTTCACCCCTAAGGAACAGCCTGGTGCTGTCGCCTGCGTCCATGCCAAAAAGGAGGAGAATGTTATGCAAACAACTTATATCATGACAGGGGAGTGCGCAGACTTCATTTACTCTTGCATCACATTCCCAAACCTCTCCCAGGTTGCCCAACCTCCAGGCGGAGACCATGGAGGGGCTGTCCCCTGCCCAGCCACACGGACCAACTGGCACAGGCTGGCCCACTTGCCCCACACCACCATCCCCTGCTCTCTAAAGGTAAGCAGTCCTCCTGCGAGGCCCCAGCAGGGACGCCTTACTCAGGGTTCATAAAATCGGGAATAAATCACATTTAGTGAATTAACTTGGTGCTGGGAAATATATTGGTTTCAAGTCTGCAACGAGACATTAGTATTATAACATTAACCACCATAATTGGGGTTTCCACGAAGTGGAACCACCTTGTTCTAAAACACTTAACTCTTAAAATTGCTTTATTTTGTGTTGTTTGGCATGCACTTACTTAGCGTGTTGGTCTGTAGGTTTTTCTACTTCATTCAAATATGCATACTAAACCCCACATACTTTGACACATTTAGTCAATTAGATTGAGAGACTACAGTACGTCTGCAGTATGTCAAGATCAGGTTTATAATAGGTTTAATGCACTTTATAATAGGTCTGAAGTTGCTAAATCGATACAATAGTGTTACTATTAACCTTAAAGACGACAAGAACACTATAGATCCTCATCTGTTGAGGAAAAAAACGTTAGACTCGCACCTAAAGACTCCTGCTTTCCAATCATGTTTTTCATTTAATATGTGCAAATTAAGAAGTCGTAGTAGACTATTTTTAATCAGTTTTAGTCAGTATTAGACTCCAATTCTTTAAGCAGTTTTTTATTTACCAACTACATAACTACACTGCCAAGGTTTACACTTCATTAATAAGGGTAAATAACGAGCATGCCTTCAACCATGGGCCAGGCAAGTGCCCAGAGTGAGAGCCGCAGTACTCTGCAAGCACATCTGGAGCAGCTGTGGAGCGCCGGGGAGGGACGCAGGCAACCAGCCGCCCCACCAAGCCCGGCAGCAGCAGGAGCCGTGGTCTGCTTCAAAATGGAGAGGCCTGACAGGCAATTCCCAGCCTCGGGGACCAGCCACCGCCACTGCGACCGGATCATGTCACCGGGTCACTCTCTCCCGTGCTGCTGTATAAACTCAGGCCCATTAGGCTGTAGCTGAAGATTACGATGAATTTTAGGTTGTGTTTAAACCGTACCCTAGCACCAGCCACATCAGTGACCAACCACAGCTTCCTCATATTAGCTCCTCACATCATTAGCGTTTGCTCTAATATTCTCACTCCACTTGTTTGGTGGCTTTTTTTTTTTTTAACCTGATTAGGATTTTTACTGGGTTTATGACCACTATCACAAACACCATCCTTAAAAGAGGACTGTGTTCTTTTTCCTTATTCCCCAGTGGGTCTTTGGAGAATATAAACAATAAAATAAATGTCGCCTTTGTCCATTACGTATACCCAGGGAAACAAATACAAGAAAAATAACCAAGCTAGAGAACAAGCATAATCTTTTTCCTTGGACATTACTAAATACAGTGGACGAGACCTTATGTATCTTAGTAACATCATAATGCTTTGGGTGAGCTTTTACTGAAATACTTCAGCTTTATGTTCAGACAGCCACTCTCCTCTCCCCTAAACTCCAAGTTTATTGCTCTTCAACACTGCATTTTTCATTAACACAACATTTAAAACGAGTCTGCGGTTAAAACTTCAGAGCTGCTGACCAAACATGGGTTTTAAACTCCATCCAACAGGATATAACAGGCATACATAACACCTATGGTACCTCTAGCAGCAATTTCTTAAACAAGCATCTATTCTTACGCTTCTTTTAACAAACAGAGGAGTAACTGATAACCTGCTTACTAAAAATCATCGTATTTTAAGGATTTAAGGGTTCAGAAGCCGAGTGACAACCGCCAAGTAACACCACGCCTGGATGCTGGCAGCAGGGATGGGGCTGCTCCCAGGCGACACGGCCCAGCCTGCGGGCACCTCCGGGGACCCCCGACACCATCGTGGTCGGGCAGGAGGGCACGGGGTGGTTTGGCCTTGGATGGGTGTCGCACCTACAGTGGTTACGCTTCAGCCACATGGCTGGGCTCCTGGAGACACGGCCAGCATCCTAACCAGGTCACCGCTTAGCCGCAGTTAACGCCAGCGGACCTCAACGAGCACTCGGGACCAGCCGGCTCAGCTGAGGAGCAGCTGACGGGCTCCGGCGCGGCGCAGGCAGGAAACGCCTCCGAGAAGGAAGAGCAGAACACGGCAGCCACCGAGGAGGCAAGGGAAAGGCTGAGGCAAGGGCCCAACGGCAGCAACCCGGGGACAAGGCCCGTCGCCCCCGGCGGGGAGGGAGC
>VXBH01001818.1:1434189-1487782 GCA_013400035.1 Rynchops niger
CCCCACGCCGCGGGGAGGGCCAAGCACCCGCCCGGCGCCGCCTCCGTCCCTCCGCGGGCCCGTCCCAAGCCCAGCCGGCGACCAGAGGGCAGCCGGGGCCAGGGGCCGGGCGCCTGGTTTCTAATAGCGTCTGCGGAGCGTTCGTGGAGCCTAAAGTGCCCAATAACTCCGTGTGCGCAGCGGTTCCTACTCTGCGGAAGTTCCAAACGCGTACGGCAGCGTAAAGAATTAAACTATTACCTGTAGTGCCTTCTGCAGCCGCTGGCATCAGCCCTCCAGTAACACAGTTTCGTAGAATTATATACAAATAAAATTACGTAAATGCTTAAAACAACATCATCATAACACACACACACACCCCGCTGCAGTAATTAGCAAGGCAGATCAGCCGGGGCAGGGAGGGTGACTGCCCCGGCAACAGCTCGGCCGTGCGGCAGGGCCGAAAGGCCAGAGGCGTCAAGCTAAGGAAGGGGAACGCTGAGGACAGAAAGCGAAAGGCCGGCCGAGATCTGGGGTGTTTACCAGCCCTCAGCTCAACAGGATATCGTGAAGTTGTTTGAGGACGGATCCCGGGCGCTGCAGCCACGGCATGTCTGTGCCCCGAGCTCTGGAGGGGCTGCGGTCCAGGCAGAGTCAACAAAACGCGTGGGCTCCTCCGGCCATCCCTCCCTGCAGCACGGCCCCGGCATTTTCTGCCCAGGACAGTGACCAGACCGCAGGCCACGCACACTGGCATACCACAGCACAAATGCATCTTCTTATCTGCACCTCCCTCTTCTCAGGGAGGATACCCCTTTCCTCAAGGAAAAATAAATGATTGCGTTATTTTGCTCAAGGTAAGAAATGGAGAGGAAACTGCAAGTTTGCGTAACTGAGGCAGATGGAGAGGAATGGGGGCACCACGGGTGTTCGACCCATTTAGTCTAAGTCCTCACCAAAGTGGAAGGGACAGCCGTCCCCATGGAAGGCAGTGCTCTCCCACGGTCGTTCCCCTGCCACGCTAATGTCCTGATGGAGTGCCATCTTTGTTTGTGGATACAAAGGCCATCAATAACACCATCCAATTAAAAGCTTGTCTACCCTGTCCTGGTTTGAGGTACTACCCCTACAGCAAAGGCCTCTCCTGAAGGAGGCTGGAGACAAAAACTGAATTTTGTAGAGGAGATGACCTGGGGCAGGAGGAGGCTTGTCTATCATCTGTCTCTGGAAGGATTTTCAAAACTCTTAATCTTTGAAAATCTCCCCCAAGGCTAATTAACCACAGAGAGAAACCATGTCTGACGAGACCAGGAGCGCGGGCCTCCTGTAATCTTGCAGAATTCAGAGACAGAAAACTATCAGTTCATACAGTGGGGTTTTATTACAAAATATTACTGTAATAATTCAGATGTCATCTCCAACCAAAATTATTTCATCTTGATGGAGACTTTTTGGCAAATTACTACAAATGCTTTTAGGGAGAACATGTATTTCAAATCATTTCCAGTCATCATTTGTGAACTGAAAAGGGAAAGCTGATCTGTGTAGTCGCAGACTATATTTACTGGAGCCATAAAAGCCATCTTTCCCTAAACTCTGATAACCCGACATTGCAAACACAGGGACACACACACACACACACACACCCCAAACCACACACTGAGAATGTGACCACCTTCTGCAGCTTTGCTTGTATAACCTTGTCTTGGAGGAGTAATATCCTGATCATCCCCCTTCCTTCTACTTGGTATCTGAAACGCCAGGGCTATTTGCTTAAAATAAAGTTACGCTCTGGATGCATTTCTTTGCAGGGTGTGGCATCACCTGGTACACGAATAGGACATTACATCTGACGATCAGAATACAGAAAGGGACTAATACAGAGTCATTTACAATGTTTTCTTCATAAATATATATATATATATATATACACATTAAAATATATAAGCCAAATAAATGTTTTCGTACTGAGTTTAAAAGCTGAATCTGGTACTGACTGAGTTTGGTGACCGAGCTCAGACTGGGGCCTCCATTCGGTGAGCATCGTATGGTAAGCGTTGCAAAAAGCCGTAGCATCCAACAGCATTATTTCCAATCTGACAATCTACTCCAGCATGAGCGGAACAGAATAGAGCTCTGCATGGTTATTTCTTTCAGTGAGGCTCTGTGTAAAGATCTGGATTATAGCCCGTTAGAAATTATTACATTTGCTCAGAGAGTTCTTTCTCTGTTCTTTCAGCTATGAAAATGAGGATTAGCAAAAATGGAGAAACTGCTGCACTGCACATAAACTGTCCTCGTGTACTTTTGTCACAAAGGGCTGTGTATTTCTAGGCAAAGCGGTGTTCAGAGAAAAGGAAATGCAGTTGTAAGCCACTTAAAGTTTTCTATTAAAACACTTGCTACTATAAAACATTAAAGAAAATAAAAAGCTAAGGCAGGTGCAAAAGCCATTGAAATTAATTGAAAGATCTCTTTTTTCAAAGACCTCTGGATCAAGGGCCTAATCACAGTAAAATGTGATAGAAGGAGAAACCACCAATCAACAATCTTTTTCCCTTAGCTAATAGATAGAGTGATACTAATAAATATGTACCTGAGCACTGGATATTAGAATATTCAGAAATAATACTTTATAAACTAAATATAATTCATACATATACTTGCCATATACTAAACTCTGTACTATAAACCCACACCTGAGTTAAACTTGCCCATGAAACAGAAAGCATGCCTGTGGATTTTGGGCTTTTGGTTCAATGCATGCGTTACTTCATAAAGATTTCAATTTATGTGTGCTATACAACTTTACCATATATCATGGTGAGAATACTTGCCAAAAATAGTCAAAAATGCCTCACTGCTTAAAAACCAACCAGCCACATTTAAGGTCTGAAAGAAAGCCCCAAATAAACTGAAAAATTAAATCAAAGTAGTTACCTTTTAAAAGTAAAATAAACAAAATTACATACAAATAACTACTGGAACTGCACATTGCTAATGGTAGTAGATTTTGCTTGAAAAGGACTCAGTGGTGTCAGCTGATTCAGTGACTTGTTACTTAGGTTAGAAGAAAAATAAAGCAACAAAACTTTCATGGAAAAACATCTGATATGTTATATGTATGATATATGCATTTGTGCTTCTGATATTTTCCAGTAATGGCAGAGGTAAAGTATCTGAGCCCCATCTTATGGAGATGGTTTCTAGGAGCTTAAATTTTAATGTATAGAAAAACTTTGTTTCTTTCATAAGCTAGAGCTGTACTTTGAAATCAAGAATTTCTGGTTGACACAAAATATTCCACTGTCCATTAGCAGCTTTTAACTCTGAGCCACAAAGAAAAATAAAAAAAAAAAAAAGAGAAAAAAATCATTTACATCAGTCAGATTAGAAAGATAAGTTGAAGCTGAGATTTGTGCTGCTGGAACTTGCTCCAGAGCACAGTGAAGACAACAGAAAAGCTTTCATTTCCATCAGACCTTTAACATATTTTGCATAACATGAACAGAACTACTTTTTTAGTCAGTCCTTTGCTAGGAAAGGCACTGCATGAAGGCAACTATGGCATTCGTTTCTTCCTCTTTAGGAAGTTCTTCATAACACGCCAGTTTGTGCATACCCCAGTGTAGATCTGGGAGGAACTTAAGTCATTATGAGGANAAACACAGGGACACACACACACACACACACACCCCAAACCACACACTGAGAATGTGACCACCTTCTGCAGCTTTGCTTGTATAACCTTGTCTTGGAGGAGTAATATCCTGATCATCCCCCTTCCTTCTACTTGGTATCTGAAACGCCAGGGCTATTTGCTTAAAATAAAGTTACGCTCTGGATGCATTTCTTTGCAGGGTGTGGCATCACCTGGTACACGAATAGGACATTACATCTGACGATCAGAATACAGAAAGGGACTAATACAGAGTCATTTACAATGTTTTCTTCATAAATATATATATATATATATATACANAATAGAGCTCTGCATGGTTATTTCTTTCAGTGAGGCTCTGTGTAAAGATCTGGATTATAGCCCGTTAGAAATTATTACATTTGCTCAGAGAGTTCTTTCTCTGTTCTTTCAGCTATGAAAATGAGGATTAGCAAAAATGGAGAAACTGCTGCACTGCACATAAACTGTCCTCGTGTACTTTTGTCACAAAGGGCTGTGTATTTCTAGGCAAAGCGGTGTTCAGAGAAAAGGAAATGCAGTTGTAAGCCACTTAAAGTTTTCTATTAAAACACTTGCTACTATAAAACATTAAAGAAAATAAAAAGCTAAGGCAGGTGCAAAAGCCATTGAAATTAATTGAAAGATCTCTTTTTTCAAAGACCTCTGGATCAAGGGCCTAATCACAGTAAAATGTGATAGAAGGAGAAACCACCAATCAACAATCTTTTTCCCTTAGCTAATAGATAGAGTGATACTAATAAATATGTACCTGAGCACTGGATATTAGAATATTCAGAAATAATACTTTATAAACTAAATATAATTCATACATATACTTGCCATATACTAAACTCTGTACTATAAACCCACACCTGAGTTAAACTTGCCCATGAAACAGAAAGCATGCCTGTGGATTTTGGGCTTTTGGTTCAATGCATGCGTTACTTCATAAAGATTTCAATTTATGTGTGCTATACAACTTTACCATATATCATGGTGAGAATACTTGCCAAAAATAGTCAAAAATGCCTCACTGCTTAAAAACCAACCAGCCACATTTAAGGTCTGAAAGAAAGCCCCAAATAAACTGAAAAATTAAATCAAAGTAGTTACCTTTTAGAAGTAAAATAAACAAAATTACATACAAATAACTACTGGAACTGCACATTGCTAATGGTAGTAGATTTTGCTTGAAAAGGACTCAGTGGTGTCAGCTGATTCAGTGACTTGTTACTTAGGTTAGAAGAAAAATAAAGCAACAAAACTTTCATGGAAAAACATCTGATATGTTATATGTATGATATATGCATTTGTGCTTCTGATATTTTCCAGTAATGGCAGAGGTAAAGTATCTGAGCCCCATCTTATGGAGATGGTTTCTAGGAGCTTAAATTTTAATGTATAGAAAAACTTTGTTTCTTTCATAAGCTAGAGCTGTACTTTGAAATCAAGAATTTCTGGTTGACACAAAATATTCCACTGTCCATTAGCAGCTTTTAACTCTGAGCCACAAAGAAAAATAAAAAAAAAAGAGAAAAAAATCATTTACATCAGTCAGATTAGAAAGATAAGTTGAAGCTGAGATTTGTGCTGCTGGAACTTGCTCCAGAGCACAGTGAAGACAACAGAAAAGCTTTCATTTCCATCAGACCTTTAACATATTTTGCATAACATGAACAGAACTACTTTTTTAGTCAGTCCTTTGCTAGGAAAGGCACTGCATGAAGGCAACTATGGCATTCGTTTCTTCCTCTTTAGGAAGTTCTTCATAACACGCCAGTTTGTGCATACCCCAGTGTAGATCTGGGAGGAACTTAAGTCATTATGAGGAACAAAGTGGCTTTTCCCTGCTGTTTCAAAGACTAAAAGCAACTATATTACCACTAAGAGAAAAATCCCAGAGGAACTGAGAAATAGTCATCCAGTGAATCAGCAAATCATACACAGCTGCAAGCAATGTTAATGGTAAGCAAGGAGAGCATATTCACAGCCAGTAAGACAGCGTTGCAGTGGTCTCTCTGGTTTGGCAGGAAGCATAGGATTCCCTTCCTCTGATTTTCAGTCTAACACTTTTAGAAGCATTACATTAATTAGCAAAGAGAAGGCAAAGCAATGCGCAAAAGCAAATAGTAGTTACAAAAACTGTGTTTACTGTGACTATGTTTACTGTGTGTGTATATCTGTACTTTTTCTTACTGGATAGGCCTTTTTTTTTTTTCTCCCTCAAAATGAGATTTGTGTTTGCATGGTATCTGCTTATACAGTGGTCAACCTTTCCTCACCCCAAGAAACTTTGAACCTACTGGCAGGTATAAAATTTGATGTGCAATGACAGTCTCACAAATATTAAATTTCCAGAAGGTTGTGTGAACCAGTGTCTGGCGAAGGAAAGAAAGGCAAAGACAGTGCCCTCCGTGGGAGGAAAGCACAGCATGAATGCTAGCGGGCTCCCATTCGGCCGGTGAATGACTGTTCGTGCCTGAGCAGCAGTGGAGTTACCCTGTGAAGAACTGCGAGTCAGGTGAGGGAACAGAGGAAGGAGAAGAGACAGTTGAGGCTTTTAAAGTGGTGGAGACAAGTGTAACACACAAACCCATAGGAAATCAAGCTTCATTAGTTTTGCTGGCCACAGAGCAAACTGTTTACGTTGGGCTGCTGCTAACGTTGATGCCATTGACTATGTGCAAAAACGTGATGACTTTGATCCTGTCATAAGATCCACTGCTACAGATTGGAGAGTGTGCAAAGCCCCGCTGACTCTGTAGTCCAGGCAGGAACTAGAGACAATTTATGCAATTTAGCCCCTGAACTTGCAGTGAATTCTACATTGGCCTGTCTTCATGGAGGGAGGGAAGCATAACTGCCCAGAGCTTTGAGATGGATCTGCTTAGACCTTCTCTTACAGCAGAGTCCCCAGAAAAGACCAAACTTCTAAAACTTAAACAAACAGCACATGCATTTTTTCCTAAATAAAAACTAGAAATGTTAAAATAAAAACGCAAAATGGCTAGGTCAGACAGAATAGTTAAAAATACGACATATACACCCACCTCCTCTGCCCACTATGTCCTGGCAGGATGGGTCCTTGCTTCCACATTTAGCTTCAGTAACGCAAATGTATGCCTTCTACGCTATGTTCTGAGTGTACTGAACAACCATTGAGCCTAACATGTTTTTAATAACTGCAGGTATTTGACTGAGGCACAGCAAACTGACCAGTTCTTTCTGATCCCTATGAAGTTCCTTGTATCCCTTCTCAGAGCAAGGGGTGGAGCAAATACTGGCATTCAAGCAAGAAATTTTTTTCCGTCATTGTCCTTTACATCTGCAAAAAACGGCATATAGACGTCCCTGTTTTCCTAATTACTAGTCAATGACTTGAGGTCAATGGGGATTTGAGTTCTCAGGTTTTGGCTAATTTAAGTTTCTGAGAATAGCTTTTAAAGAAAATACAATACCACCACACAGCAAAATGTTCCCTGACCAAAACAGGGATATTAGGAAAAATTTCTTCACCAAAAGTGTTGTCAAGCATTGGAACGGGCTGCCCAGGGAAGTGGTGGAATCGCCATCCCTGAACGTATTTAAAAGACATGTAGATGTGATGCTTAGGGACATGGTTTAGTGGTGGACTTGGCAGTGTTAGGTTAATGGTTGGACTCGATGATCTTAAAGGTCTTTTCCAACCTAAACGATTCTATGATTCTATGAAATTTTACTTGAGGTTCAGTATTCTACATATTGAAACATTATGCAAGAGAATGACTTCTGATTTTACACACCACTATATTTTCTTCTCCTTTAATCCGAGGACTAGCTCTCACCATTTATATGGTTAAAAAAAAAAAAAAAGGTGATAGCTCAAAACAGTTTTTAACTGAACTGAGGTTTACTTGAATCAGATACAAGCACAGTCTTATCATCTTATCTCCCCAATTACATTCACGGCTTCTACAGTGTAGCTTTGTAAACCTAAACTAAAAGCAAGGCAGGTATTTTTACTTAGTATGTGCAAATGTGATTTTTGATGAAAACTACTTCAATAAAACAAGCAGTGGAATAATCTTTTGTACCGAGGGACACATTGCACCAATTTCAGTCTAAGGCTAACTGCTGACTTCAGAAGCCTCATATCTGACTCCCTCTAGGGCTGAATTTGCCTCATTATAAATAGGAGCAGTAAATGTCACTTTTCATGCAGAAGGGAGTCACAGAGTTAGCCAAGCCATCTAACCTCCTCCTGCAGAAAGCAGACTGGTGTTTTTTATTTTGTATTTCATCTCAGGACCTCCAGCATAACTGATTGGTTAACCTGTTTTAACTTCCTGGTTAATATGACAACATCCAAGTGATACTGGTAGTTGAATTCAGTTTTAAGGTGAATTTCAAACAGTCCCCCCTCCCCAAAGTGTGAAAACAACGAGCAATTTACCAATGTCCTTCTCAATTCTTAAGATGATATTCCTCACTATGAAAGACAACGGACCTTAGTACTTAAGTGTCAGTAGGAGGACTGCCATAGACTTCAGTTACACTGAGGTTCAAAGCAGTATCTCTGATCAAAAATGATTGTGAAGTAAATGGAACCTTTTTAGACAAATAGAAACACTCGTCTATTTAAAATATGTTTAGGATGGATAAACTATGTTGTCAGTCATGCTACAGAATAATAATAGCAGCTTTAATGTTCTCTGATAATATTAGAGAATAATGTTTCCATTTTTGTATTCAGATTTCTGTTTGGAAATAAAAACCATTAGTAACATATAAGAAATGTTTTAGATGTATTCTTTTTAGAGCAATCAGTGCAATGTGAGTTAAAGAGTCTGTGTAATGGTACAGATTGTTTCAGAAATATTGTACACAGCTATTCACCTGCTTCCTACAATATCTTGATAATCACAATGTCTTTATGATAGAACTTAACATACTCTAGTGTTCTCAGCGCAAAGCTTCAGAACATCTGTTTATTTCAGAGTCTGAAGTTGAAGATAAAAATAAGACAAACAAAATCTCAGAAGATATTAATAGCTCCACACTTACTGAGCTCATTAATAAATGCATTGGATTCCTCCCCAGAAATGTTTCTTTTCCAAACCTGGAAACTAAATTGTTGACAGTGAAAAAAACCCAACATATGTTTAGTTTTCAACACAATGTTAATTTAGATTTGAAGAACCTGATTCTGCATTGTGTATTGGCCTAAGCTTCTATTAAAATCAATGACAGTTGGAGACACACTTCAAACGAAGACCAGGTCCCACCCATGTCAGTGGTATGACATCGTATTTGGCAAAGGTTGAGAATGTATAGCTTATGTCAAGCTAGTTGCCATGATATAGCTACTGTGAAACCCAGCCTGGCTTCAGGAAGCAGCTTCTTCAAAACAAACACATTGTAGAGCAAGTTTGTCCCTTCCACTTAATGTCTTGGTTTACCCAGTCACCAAATCATCTTTTGCACTGTCACTTTAACAGAATTACATAGTCAGAAGATAAGAAAATGGACCTCAGCTGTATGTATATGACTGGAGGATACTCCCGGGTATCAGGTTTCAGTGCAGGACAACTTGTTCTCCCACAGTCTCTTTGGAAGCCCAGCAGGATCTAAATGACCTTAAAAAGGGAATACTCAAACAGAAGCAAAAAGTTTTGATTTTTTCACTGCCTTGTTGGACAAGGACAAGGTTTCAACCATATGCTAAGACATTTCACTGAAGTTAAGGCATTTTGGAGGCAAAGTCGAAAAAGGGAGCAAACTTGATGAATGCTGCTAATTCAGAGTATGCAAGAACTGCCAGTAAAATTACAGTGTAAAAGTTATACCTTCTGATTTAGTGGCTTTACAGTGTATAAAACAGTAATCACCTCTTTTGTTTTAGCCTCACAGTAAGGAGCGGCAAGGTGCCTTCTTCTCCTGTTACTGAACTGTGAGCTCCCAGAGATGGGGCTGGACGTCATTCTCTGCCTGGCACTGTGACCAGCAGTGCCACCTGATTCCACCTGGCAGTTCCCCACTGCTGCACAAGGAGCACGGGTTCCTCTGCTGCGGTTAATAAAACATTTCAAACTGAGTACTTCCACTCTCGGAGACATCTGAAATCTCAATCCACGTCTAAATTTTTCAGATAACCTTTTACAATATTTCCATTCTCTTTGTCTGTTGCAGATTGCGATCTATTTATAACAGCTCAGCTATTTCTAAACCTCAAGCAGACCGAAAATTGATGTGTCATTGTAGGGATATGCCTTTGAAATGGTTGGGTGGAAAAAGAAAACGCAGGAAGGTGACAAAAGCAGAAAAATAGTCTTTGTCTATTTAACAGTATTAAAATTACTTGCCTTTTTTTCTATGCCATATCTCATGACTTCCTAAATCAGCACATCAACTATGAATTCTAAGTACCTATGCTTTTTCAAGTAATTTACTAATTCCTTTTCTTCTTTCCCCTCTCTTTCTCCTGTTCTATTAATAGTTGAGAAAAGGTCTGTTGCCTGCAGGGTTGGACAACTTTATCTGCTTTTAGGATGTACAGCCTAGCTCCCTGAGGATTCCTTCTATTGCCACAATGTGCTGTTAACTGTTTATTACCCAAACGTTCAAAACTGTCAAAGTACTTGGGGGGGGGAGGGGGGAGAAGAAAAAGAAAGACTGTAAGTGCTAAACCCATTGCAAAGTACGTAAGAATTCTATTTTAGCATAATGTATGGATTTTTTTTTTTTTCCACACGGAGAGAAATTCAGACATGGATCCCATATGAATTATAGGAAAAAAAGCAGTATGGTCTCCTCATTTTAAAAAGAATACATTAGAGTTGGAAAAGGTTCAGAGAAGGATGCTCAAAAGTTTGGAATGACTTCTCTGCCCAGAACAGCTGAGTAGCCTAGTCAGGATAAGAGGCAACATAGCAGGCGTACAAAGTCATGAATTGGAGAAACCAAATAAATTTACTCTTTTGTCTCATACATGGATTAGGGCACATCAAACGAAGCTAGTAGGAGACATGTCCAAAGATTGCAAAGATACTGTGGATGCTAAAAGTTTGTCAAGTTCCAGGGGAGCCTGGATAAACACATGGAAGAGAAATCCCCAGGCTACTATATAGAAAAAAAAAACTAAAAATGCCACCGCATCCAACTCAGGAGTCCCCTGAGCTGAAAACAGAGTGTGAGCCACGTTTGCCCTATTCTTATTTTTCCCCCTGCAGCCCCTCCAGGCCGTTTATGGGAGACAGTCCTTCTGTCTCGCTCAGCATGGTTGGTTTTACGTCTTTTTGTTTCTAAAAGCTGTAATCTTCTGGGGAACAATTAAAAGAGATTAGAATAATAATAAATCAAATAGTTCTCAAACATTTTGTACCACAGTTTATTTTCTCTTAAGTTTTTCAAGATATTGTGCATTCTTATAATTAAGTATTTTGAGTAAACACTAATTTTTTTTTTGCAGATCACCTCTGGGCCACTGATGGTTTCATGGACACTCAAATTCCCTAGGCCACCATGTAAGAAGTACTACTAACCCTCATGCTTTGCCTTAAACAATAGGTTAGAGATGTACTGAGTTAGGAAGGCATTTTTTCTGTTCTGCAGAGCCATTCTAATGTACTTAAAACAGTAGCATTTCCTACTAGTGCAGGTCCATCATTAGATGAGTGACAGAAGGAGAAGCCAGAGCAAGATGTCAGCATCTGGCTCCTTCTTGACATCAGTCATATCTAAGTCAGAAAAGCAGAAGTCAAATGTTCCTTGTGTTTTCCATAGCCTTGGCCACTGATAGCAGCAGCAGCAGGGAAGGTTAAGGAAAGCCTAAAGCCTCAGTTCCTTCTTTCTTTGTAGCATGTGTGCTGAATAACATCACTACAAAGAGTGCAAATGCCATCAGCTCTAAACTGTAGGGGTTTTTTTTAAGTATTCAGGTTGTAGTGAAATAAAAAAGATAAATAATTATCCTAATCACTATGGAGGACAATTGCGAATCAGCCTTCCTGATGCCTAAAAACCCTTCAGAAACCACTCTCAGAAGGAAGACTTCAAATCCTGAAAATTCTCTGGTAAACTAGGTTATTTATAATTTCTTTTGGCAAAAATGAAAATAGGTATGGACATAAAAGTACATGACACATACGTTGCCTGTCTACCTTGTATGTCTCTCTTACTTTCTAAATTAATAATTTAAGCATCAACTACCATTCCAAATATAACACTGGTGAAGAATTTTAAAGACCTCAAACTGCAATATCTTTTAAGTTTTTACCCAACAGCACTAAATTTTAAATTATTTTAAAATTTAAATTTTTTTTAAAATTTACTACATTTAAAATGCAGTATCACTAACATAGAATGCAACAATTGATTTAAAAAACCTGTCTGATCTTACCCAACTTTAAATTTATTAGCTAAACAAAACTGGTAAATCTGTGGACTCTGAGCTGGGTGGGGGTGATCTCCTTGCAGTAACAGTGGCTGAGCAAATATACATGGTTTATACACAAAGGGCTCAAACGCAGGAAACAGGTATTGGAAGGTTGGCTACTAATTAACTCAGGCCTATCTGGGAAACAGAGACAGAAAGTGAACTAAACTGCAGTTTCAACTACAGAGCTGAACTTTCATTTAGCTATTTACTGAGCTGAAACAATTTAAAAACATGGCTGAGCTATAGTTTTTTATGACATAGGTGAATGCTGCCCACATTCTACATGTTAGATTAACACAGATCTGCAAACAGTTCCCCCTTTCTGTACAGAAAAGATGAAGGTTACACAGCATGGGTCACCAAAATCTTTGTCAAAAAGTTTCCAGGTATTTAAGATGAAGTAACATCTTCTAGGGAGGACATTTTCCTTCACCTTCAACTCCATCTGTTCCTGAGAGATATGCTTCTCATTGTTATTATGCAGTGGCAAAGTTACAATCCATTGTTGCCATCATTTTGTAGCAATTATGTTATGTACAAGCATTATGACTGCTTATTGTCAATAACTAACAAAAGCAAATTAAGTACTGCGAAACAGAGAGCTGACAGCTTGGGCAAATACACTACAAAACTCCTGAAATTGCATATGGGAGGACCTGACAGAATTTTGGGGTTTTTACTTCAGTAAATACTAGGCTTTTTTTACTTAAAAAAGTGAAGAAGGTAGGAAATTCTTAGATAGGTGGGAAATTTCCCCAGAATAAAAGATAACTGAAATAATCCTGAGGAAAGGAGTGTGGCTGAGTGAGCGCATTTTAATACATCATGGATTTGTTTGTCCTGCGCTAGAAAAGAATAATCCTTGTTTCCTTCTGTAGAGCTGAGTAACAGCTGATAGATGGCAGCATTATGGGCTTGCATATGAAGCAGTAGTCAGATTATTGGTTTAGAAACAAAAAGCATACATCCCTTCTACCATACATGAAAGATCCTGGTTGGATATCTATTTATAACAGTTTACAGAACAGGTGTTCTTTTCTTTTTTAAAGAAGAGGAGAATATATTCCATGTGTTGATTTGTAAAGCAACACAGAAATTCAAAGCATGTGGTATCTGAATCCTCTTCCTCTGGATTCCATAATCCTGGACCATTGTCCTGCGTGGCATTTTCTGGTATACACAATGCAAGCATATAAGCTATATTTACGCTTTAGCTCAAAAATAGGAGCTATCTTTTGTGCAATGGTAAGATGCCATTTGTTATCATCAGTGTAGAGCATCTTACTGTTTCAACTATAATGTTGATATTACGGTAAGATGGTAAAGGTTACTCACTTTACAGAAGTGAAAATTACAGCAGAATAGTGAAAAAGCGACAAACTTACTTCTCAATGTCTGCTTCTGATTATTTAAAGTATGTTGAAAATTGTATGTTGCTATTGTAATTAAGATGCCAGACAGCTGTACCTGCAAAATACAGCTGTCTCTTACCAGGAAGAAACTGGTCGATGGTGAATGTTCCAAAAGGCTTGCAAAAGCTACAGGGATGCTAGTGGTGGCACAGGAAAAGGAATGCACAGTCCAAATGTGTTTCATGATTATCCTGCTCACTCATGAGGGGAAAAAAAAAGATTTCCATTAACAATTCAGATTGAAAATGGATTTTTCTTTATTTATTTTTTAAACATAAAGTCTCTGCTTTCTTAGAAACTTGTTTAACTTTAGCATAAAATAAACAAAGGATGTTTCTTCTAGATGCTGTCCAGAACTTTATTTTTTTTAGGCTACAAATATCAATAAAATCACTTTTCAAAGTGTTTTAAATTTACAAAATAATGTCCCAGGCTAATTCTACATGGTGCTACGTCTCCTAGGCAGAAGCACAGCCTTTAATTCAAGCAACAGATTTGTGTGCTTTAATATCTTGGCAGGTCCCAGATTGAAACCCTGCTGTTAACTCCTGCAGTTAACCACACAATAAAGCATCTTCTCACTCCTAGAGCCTGAAGAAGTGCTTTTAGCAACAGTTCTATAACGTAGTGCCTGCATTTTTCTTGGCAGACAGAGGTGTGTCAAAGTATGACTAAGTCACACTGTGTTGCATGTTATTTCTGAAATAATTATATATTCCCATATACTGCTTTTAGCAGCGTGAACCTCTGTCCCAGGCTGCTATCGCAGAGACAGAGAGAGAGCAAGAGAGGAGGAGGGACTGCCCAGGTCTGGACAGCAGAACCAGTGGCATCATGAAATCCACTGTGCAGACAGAAGATTGAGATTACAGAGCAGAACTAATGATACCAGTGAACAATTTAGATCTACATTGTGCCCTGCCACAGCTGCCACTGCCTTTCTTCACCATATCCCTGGGCAAGTATATCCACTGAATGAGGGCTCCAGGAACCAAGTACTCTGTCCCTGTAACTTCCATTGCAAGTTTGTTTATGATCCAGGATGACCATACTTCTTTTTAAAAAACAAACAAACAAACACAGAGACACTTTACCTTCTGATTTGCTACACATTCTTTCTGCCAGGTTAATAATTATACACAGGTCTGCTAAATGGAGTTGCATTGAACCTAGCATTTGGCCACAATTACCCCATACTGGAGGCTGGTAATTTATACCACAAACAGAATATATTTGCAGCAATGAATTATATATGCTTAACTTTTAATAGCTTAAAGGCCTCTATTTATTCTGCTGATCTAATTTTTTTCCTCATTTTTACGTTCTCCAGTCTGCTGTGCTGTCCTTTGCATCATTTGTGGCATTAAATGAGATATCTTTCCCTAGGCAATGTGCTTCAAAGGAATTATTTTATGAACTGTTTTAGTTGTACTCCAGAATTAAATAAAACAGAAAGAAATTTTGAAAAATATTCTTAATATTGATTTTTAAAATCAAATGTAGATCTTTTCAAGTGGAAAATTAATACCTGTGTGAGGTGTCAGATGAGGAATGTGGAAAGATTTGAGTATGCACACATCCATTTAATAAGATACTGACTGTCACGCTGTCAGCCAAGCTGCCCTGCTGAAGAGCCTCACTTAGATTTAGAGCAACAAATTCTTAAACATCTGCGATGATCTCTGTACACATCAAATCCCTGGACTATCATAAAGCTACGAATCAGCATCAAAAGTATTTGTCCTTAATTCACTGTGATTTTGACTGAACCAAGATGAGGTAACTAGGCATTCACTCTGACCCCCGAGAAGAAATGGTACCACACAGTTCAAGACCAAAGCGTGTGACATTCCAGCTGAACAACAGATAAAACAGGGAGGCCAACAGGAACATTACATGCAGGACTGAGCTCCTAAAATAGGTTTTTAATGATTCTAAATGTTTGGTGTTTTTTTTTTCTTTACTGCTTCTTGAATAATATCATTCCACTACAATAGATCACATGAGGAAAATTTCAGGCTAACAGTAGTTGGCCAGATAAGCATATAATCTGCATTTAAAATCTGATGTATATTCATTGATATAAAGGTATGAAAAGCACCACCTTTAAAGTTAACTGAACCAATGCTAAATGCGAGACAGTTACAAGGGGGCCAATAGTGCTTCAAAATGCTACTGACAAAGGAATTACTGCAATGTTTTAAAGTAAATCAGTCAATTGACGGGAACTTACTATTTGGAATATTGTTCCTCCTTAGGGTGGGTATGTAATTCCAGCAGATTATAATTATGAGTTACATAAGATTCAGTGGAAGGTTATAAGGATATATTTAAAATATTAATCACCATTCAGAAATAAGACTTTTAAATCATCAGGGTAATTAGTTCCATTAAGGTGACATCTCCATTGATACTGCTCTGGCTCTTGCTAACATAAGTCCATCAGCTGATCTTTCTGTTGTGTCACATGCAAATGTGTTAATTAGGCTTATTCACAACTTCCTTCCTTTCTGAGCTGATCAGTGTAAGGAATTATGCCTACATTTTTCATTCCTACTCTAGGGTAAGATCCCCAGAGCTACAGGAGACAGGCTGGCAGGGGGGAGGCACTGAAGTCAGTGAGCCCCGTTCCCTACTGCACTGTATCTGTACAGTCCTGGTCTGTGAAATGGGTCTGACAAACTGCTGTGTCTTTACTGGAAGGGTGTGACGGAATTCGTATTCCAGGGTGCACTCCTTTTCCATGAAGAAAGTTACTTCACAGGGCTAAAGCCATTCAAATACTAGGTTTGAGGTTTCTACTCTCTAGGAGAAAATTACATGCCCTATGCAATATTTTTTAAAAATCTCCTATACTTTGAGAGTCAAATTTCATTAATTGCCTGTTACTGCATCTCTTTGAATCATTACAGACCCCATCCTGTTATAAGATTCTGCATCAGTAATATCTATGGGAAATCTGATGCTGCTGAGAAATATAGTCAAAATAAATTTATGGGTAGAGTTTTGGATTGAGAAGCATGCATGTAACTAACTCAAGTTAGGACAAATTTGATTAGGATTACATATTTTAAAACCTGTATTCCAGATATCTAAGTCAAACCAAGTCAGAACACGAAAACTGTTCTGTACCCTTGGTTCTTGGAGTCTATCAGTGACACTTCTTAAGAAACAGCTGTACCATTTTGCACTCTGTACCACTAGTCTTACAAGTTCCGTTTTCCTATACTACTTTCACTGCTATTTTCATGTAAGAGAAGCAAAGCACCTCAAATAACATCCTCTTATCATAAATAAACTTGAATTTAATTCCTTATAGAAGCACAAATTTAGAGTAAATCTTGAATTAACTGATATTCTGGGACAGTGCTATTTCAAGAGGTCCAACACGGATCGTATTTTGAAATACAGACCCACACTGTGTGAAAACCACATGCTTTTTTTTCTTCCTACATACAGGCAGCTCTCACTCTCACAGAATCGAGCACATAAATTGTGAGCAGAACAAGAGACACGATGACACAACAGGATTCAATACAAATATCATTTGCTAAGCAGACTCCTAAAGTCTTCTAGGCAAGCTTCCCTGAACGAGGAGTGCTGGCTGCCACTGTACCATCACTTGCACTACCAGGAAAAAAGAAATTCAGTTTCATTCTTTCCAGACCTGGGAAACTCAACCTTAAGAACTAATTATACAGCCATAGACACCCTCAGCAGTAAGATATCCTTGGGGGATTTTTTTGGCCCACCAGAAGTAACTGTCCTACCAACAGAAAATTCACTTTCCTCTGGCCCCATTCCCACACACACTCCCTACAGCTATTTCCACCCACACTATAGCTCTTTTTAACTGTGTTTAAAAAGCTGAGAGAGAGAAATGTGCTGCTGCTGTTAGTGCTCCTCCTCCTCAGGTGGGCGGATTGGTAGCTGGTCAGTTTTCTGCAGCATTTCTCATTGCTGGATACGTGGGAGGCGGAGAGCGGGAAGGGAAGGAAGCAGTCCTCTTAGGAGGGGAGGCATATCAAAGCAAGTGGGAAGCAAATAGCCCCTTCCCACCTGCACATGTGCAATTATATGCAAATCAAAACCGAACACAATAGATCTGCAAGCAGAGCTTTCCAAGCTGTGGCCCTAAAAGGTATCAAACAGCTTGGGTCTCAAAGCCAAATTCAGGGGTGACCAGATCTCTGGGAAATTCGCATTTTTCACCCACAAAGAAAAACAGACATGTGGGAAGGGAAGTGGGAAGGGGGAAGGGAAGCGGGCGTTCCTTACAGTTATGGTTTTGTACGTAGGTGGAGGGTGGTTGGAGGGGGGGAGTGACAGATTGCTTGTGGCAGCAGGGAAGAAAGATGTAGGAGGGTGTTTGCCCAGGGTCCCGTCTAACCTAGGGGGTACTGGCAGCAGGGTGGATGCAGCGCGAGTGGTTTGTCTAAGCCGAGGTGGGGGGAGGGAGGAACCCACTGGTGGATGGACCTTGCTTGGGCCCTCTCTCCTGGCCTCACCAACACGACAGCATCTGCAGCAGCACCAAGCCACCCCCACACTTTCCCCCGTGCCCTCTGAGGCCAAAAGAAAATGGAAACTACTTCACTCACACAGTTTCATTATGGATTTGCTTTCATCCTTTTCCAAACACTTCTAGTTCCCCACTGATAAGATGCAAATTAAATGGTGAAAAAAAAAAGGAAAAAAGAAAAAGAGGTTGGGTTTTTTTTCTACCTTTCACACACTTTCTTCTTACAGAAATTCACTACTGCATGCCATTAGCTGCGCCCTCATCTCAAATGTATGACTTCAGATGTTATATAGATGCATTATCTGAAAAGTCTCTGACTAAAAGCCCTGGGGAAGGCACTCTCTTCCCATGGTATTGCTCACGTTACAGACAAAAGCAAAAATTTGCTTCTCCATATTACATATGTGTTTCCTTTGTTTCAGTCCTTCCCTCCCTGCCTTATTGCTAGAGAGTGGAGAAACAGATTGGTTTTTCCACTATTTTAAGTCTACTTTCACTGACATCAATGGAAGACTCTCCACTGCAGTACTAGGTCTCCACGCTGAAGCAATGAAATTTGAACCTGTGTCATCTGTGGAGGTGTTTTAGAATATTGTCAACTGAGACTGAACTAATTAAAAACAATTTGAGGGTTGCTTGTCAGTACAGTAATAACCAGTTAGCAGGGATGAACTGGAAATTGTCCCATTCTATTCCTCAAGCCTTCACAGTCTCATTTTTCCTAACCTTCATACACTGTAAGGACTCACTTGCTACCCACACATAAAGAAATTAGATGCTAGGTGTTAGAGCAGCAGAGGAAAAGATTAAATTTGCAGCAAGCCAGGATGCAGGAGCACGGGACCTGATGAAGTATTCGTACCATTTATTATCTGGTCTCAGTGAACTACACTGGGAGCTCTCAGAGGCATGTAAGTGAGAGGTAAAAATTAATGATTAATTAGTGGTATATAGGTGGCACACAGAACACAGTTGAGCGGCTCTTGGAATCCTTGGGAGCGAGAGCTCCCACATCCTGAAGTTTTATGTTGTTCTGGAAAAGAAACCAAAAAACCCCAGAAACAAAACCCGAAAACATCTGCTCAACTCTATAGTCCTCCTACAGTCTGCAATTTGTTTTCTCTTTCCAAACCTGCTGAACACACTGCCAGGAAATTTCTCCAAGGGGAGGAATTACAACCTGCCTATCCTTCTCGCTATTGCACTTAAGAGTCTCCGAGTTCCTGGCTTGGTTACTAGGCCTGCTGCTCACCCCTAGCACATCTAGTCTCCTGACGCCCTCTTTGCTAATAGTAATATCATCCATAAACTCCCAGGCTAAAGGTCATCTCATTCTGCTTATTCTTGTGCGACTCCATTATTTTCACTCTTTTTCCTATTTCTACTTGCAGAAGTCTTTTATTTACTTTTTAGAAAACACTTTCACTTTGATACTCCACTCTGCAGAAAATGGGGTGTGCAGGAGGACTATTAAAAATTAGGATGATATCTGAATGACTTTTTGGATTGGCTTTCAGTCACTAAATGGCTGGCTGTGAGAAAATTGCAATTTTCTAACACTTACTACTCTCCCCCCCAAACTATAGGTGAATTCAAGCCATCACCAGCATGTTTTTAAATGAAGTAGAATGTTAGGTTCAAGGAAGATGGCTCTTCTGTCACCACCCCTTCTTCTTGAAATCAATTACAAAAAAAAGGGGGCGGGGGGAGAATTTAAACATTAAGAATAAATTCAGTGTCAGCACTGTGGGAAGAAATCAGTAGCTGTTGCAAGACAACGCTTGCTGTTACTTCATTGTTTACAAACGAGCAGGCCGCACTCTTGTTCTAAATCAGACATACAGCTGGAAGACAACAAAGAAAGGGTCTACACCATTATTTATACTGAAGCCGGGGAGGGAATAGATGGGGGAAACAGATTGAATCAGCATAAGTAAAAGATGAATCAGACCACTAACTTCTGTTTTGGACTCTAGAAAGAGACATCCTATGTAATCATGCCCTGATCACAGCCTTGCCCATGCACACCATGTGCAGGTGGAATTTATTAAGAGATTTCCAGGGGTTCCAAACAGCCTCCACCTTCTCTTACCTAAGGTTAGCTTCCACACACCGATTTCTTCATTTCCACAACACTAACAAAAAGATTACCCTACACAAAGGTTCTGTTCATTTTTGTCTGTGAAATATATAGACTTTCAGGCATAGAATATGAAGTACAAAAATGTCACCCGCTTATCAAACTCACCATAATTTGGTTATGCCTAGATGAGAGATGCTGACTTATCTCATCCTCAAAAATAATTTTTAAAATATAAATCTAAATAAGGGTTCATATTTGGCAATTGTGATAATTTGGTGTCATTTAGACTGTTTTAGATTTAATTGCATGGTACCTGCTGTAAAATCGCATATAGGGCTGTATATACTCAAGATGACACTAACAGGCTGCATCTTTGATGATCATATAATCTGTAGGTAAAAGTTCTAATAGTCTGGATTGCCTAATGAATTCTGCAATTAATTAGTTCACAGTAGGCAGTCTCCCAATGCCTGCAGAAGCACCTCATGCCCTGTTTTGTATTTTGGTCACAGTGTACAAGACTGAAAATTGAAACTGCATAGTACAGAAATGTTCTGCTTATTTTTTTTTTTGTGCCCATTTACTTTGATTAAGATTTTTACAACCAAATTTAACATACCCTGAGAGTTCCTGCAACAGAAATGCCCATACGGATGACACCGCTGTAAGCAGGGGCTGAATCGTTTCTTGAATGGAAGAGCAAGGTTGCCCTCTGGGGACTCCTACAGAAGTGCTTCCGAGAGCTGGCACTTTTTTGTTCCAGCAAAATAATTTTGCTACAAGATTTTAAGGTAATTATTACATATATTTTTTAATACGAATGCGAATCAAGACAGCCACTGCAAAGAACTTGCTACCTTGAGAAATGATGAAGCTGTATTTATATCCAATGCACTGTATTGTCATTTACTCCACGGTTCATCACGCCTTTCAGTATCAGTGTCATGGTGGTATGTGGCAGCCTAAAAATATCTGGTCTGACGTAGTTGCTGAAATAAAAGTGAATTTAGTATTATGGACTCCTACTATGATGTCCATTAATTCTCAAAAGCCTTAATCTTCTGTTTTTTATAAAATGGTAATTTTCCTGGTTGCCATTTCTGAGCCTATCTATGCTGAATATACACTGTGTTTGAGCTCACAGTTCAGACCCAAGCTACTCTTGGGGCAGTAACCACAACAGCTGCTTAATCCACACATTTATCTTCTAAAATAACCAGGTTTTGGTGGGATGTTACATTAGACCAGCTCACTTATCTGTGTGTCTGTAGCCAAGAGGGCAGCACAGGCGTGGCAGCAGCTGTAAGAAAGATGAGGAGAAACAGGGAGGCCTGAAATTAAGAAAGCGGCTTTGCTTCCTGAACACAATACATCGTCAAAATGCAGTCTCGGTCAGCAAAGTTCGGCTCTGAAGGTTAATCTGAAAACGCGGCTTTCTCCCCCTTGGGCAGCAACCACCCTTAGTTGCTACACGGCGGCGTCCTTTGCTTCACCCGCAGAGGAACGGCCTCACACCTAACCCCGGACCGGGGAGCAGCCCAGATCCTGTCAAGGGAAGGAAAACCCTTTGATAGTCGCTACTGCAAAAGCGGGGTGGGGGGGGGTTAAGCGGGAAGGGGGCCCGAAGGCGGGCGGCCGCCGCTCAGAGACTCCCGTTTACCCAGGGAAAGATGAAGGCGGCTCTGAGGGGGAATAAGGCCCGTCCTTCCCCTCACGCATGCGCCCTACCCCGCCGTACCGCTTACGCCCATGACGGCGATCTGCCGCGCCGCCTGCCGAGATGGCGGCCCGAGCGCTGAGGCCGCTGCCCAGGTAACGGGAAGGTGTCGGCGCTGATAGCGGCCACCCTGAGCCGCGAAAAAGCTCCCCCCGGCTCCGCCACGCCTGAGGGGGTTTAAATGGCGGCGGGCCGGCGGTGCCTTGCGGCAGGGAGCGATGGGCCGGGGAGGCCTCTAGTGTCGGGGATTGTAACGCCCTGAAGCGGTATAAAAATATAGTTTAGGCCTAGATTAGCCAGGCCTAGGTTAACTTTCACATTCTGAATCGAGCGTGTACTTAAAAACTTGGGCTAGGACGCCGGGATGTCAGCATGTAACACGTTAATTGGCAGTGTTTTGTGTTTTTTAAGTAGCTGAAAGATAAGGTGGCTCATTAACATTGACACAAGCCTGGTGTGTGAAGTGCAGCAAATGCCGTTCTTAACTGTCTTCCTCAGTAGAATGCAGTGGCAATTAATAAGTGCCTCGTTACTTAAATTGAGTAATGTGTTCACAGAACGTCCCAGCATGGGTATCTCCCGTCAGCAACAGGAGCGCAAGCCATGTTCAAGCCCTTAACATAAACCTACCTAAACGTGCAAACACACAAGGACATGAGGGCAGGTTTGGTGTAACGGAAGGTTTGGAAATGCACGCGTTTTTGACAAGACTGTTTAAAAAAAAAAGTATTTAAACATCCAGGAATGGGCTATAAATCCTTAAAAGACATACACTGCTAAGTATCAAACATATCCCCCAAACTCTTTGTCTTATTATTTCCAGGTTCACCTTCTAACTTGAACACATCGAAAACGTTAGTAGTTGGCACTGATATCTGCTACCTATTTACTAGTAAGCAAAGAAGTTTCCAACGGTTTTGATGTCAAAATTGTACTCTAATTTTACTTGATTTTGAAAAGGAGAATGTAAAACAATTGCATTTAGAAATTTTTATGACAAAGCTTTGCTTAACTCAGCAGTCGTACATTTGGGGACTGTGTAGCTGGTTTATGGTTTTAGCTGTCTTTTTAATATTTCTTTTTCAGGCTGAGGCCATTCAACAGACTGCAAGTAATACTACAACATTTGGTAAGAACGGCCTCTTGTTTGACTAAGTTGGAAGCTTTTAGGACTCAAACCCCCTGAGACAGAAGACAGCACATGCAGTTTCTAATGCGTCTGCTCACAATGGTTATGAATGCCATAATTTATTGCTCAGGCATAACACTGCCCGCATCTCTGTGCGCTTTGTTACAAGTTTCTATTATACTGTAAATTAAAGCTTAATTATTTGGCTTTATTTACTTTTTCAGTCAGTTTCTAGGTTAGCTTCCATATATTTCTTACATATCATTCAACTGTGAGTTTGAAATCAATTGTGAAAATAATTTAGTGATTTGTTCTCTACTCTTAAAAGTTACTTACAGACAAAGCAATGTATACGTTTGGTTTTGCTCTGTCAAACTGCCAGTAGGGATGCATGGAACTGTCATTGTTACAATTGTTGCAGGTATTTTCAGAATATCAGTCTTAAAGAAACATGGCTTTGTGTTTTGTTGTGTGGGGTTTTTTTAAATGAACTCAAATGTCATTGTCAAACAGCGCGTGGCTCAAAAATTTGACTGAGGTTTATTACTCTGAAGGACTCAAACATAAAGTGGCTTCAAAAGAACCGTTTAGTAAATGCAAGTAAAGCTTGAAATACAGTGGGAAAGCGTTAGCAAGTAATTCTGAAATGCATGTTTTATGATCTTAAATGGCGTGCTTCAAGAATATATTTCCATAAACACTCTTGCAAGTATGCAACTCCAGGTATCTAACTGATGACGTTGGCTTTTTTATTTGTTTTTGCATATACAGAAGATGTCTAAGCATACAGATTCAACAGCTGAAGTGTTGTTGGAAAAGAGAGGAGGTGCAGGAATAATAACTTTGAATAGGCCCAAGGCTCTCAATGCACTAAATCTTTCTATGATCCAACAAATTTATCCACAAATAAAGGTTAGTAGCTCTGCTTCTACCCATACACTATACATACATTATCCAAAACCAATTTTAAAATTGAGTCTGACATTTAATGTACTGATTTGAAGAATGGGAATCTGTGTGAGTGCATCGTCCAGTGAGCTCAGATTTATAGGATAGTAAAGAACAGTCAGTTTCAAGCAAGTTAGAAATAGAAGACACGTCAGAGAAACAAGCTGTCAGACAAAGTTAAATTTAACATCTGGATAGATAAAGAGACACCTGTATTAAAACCAGAACTGAATTAAAAGCTAGTTCAGCATTTGTATGTTCCTTTTGGCAACACCCAGCTTGTCAGTGAGCATGCACAAATTCCAAGCTATGAAGTGGTGTTGCCTCTTGATTGGGTGCATGTTTTGTGTGGAGGCTGCGGGGCTGAAATAAAGCATACAAATCATTATGAAGCATGGTGCTGTTAGTGTCATTCCTTAAAGAACTTCTTTACGGTTTTACAGGCACTGTTTCTTCCCAATCAAGCTAGTGAAGTAATGTGAAATTTTAAGCATGCAAATAGTCCTTTTTTAATTTAATGATATTATATATCATATGCAGAAAGTCAAACTTATTAGATACCAGTATTTGTGGGATAGTTGCCTGCCTTTTGGTATTTTGGTAGACAGTTGCGTTGCAAATTTATGCATTCTTCAAAGAACAATTAAAGAAAGAAATGCCTACTCTGTAGTGCTGACTACCAGGCTTTATTTGAAGCACAACCTTAAAAGGTGGCATAATTTTAAGTACAGTTGCTGGTATACAGAAATGTCATGTCTTATCTGGTACGCTTACTTGAATAAGGGATATATAAGCTTAGTTTAAGGGGGGGTGGGAAAGCCCTGTAAAAGGCATCTTTTTCTCAATACAATTGCAGCACTGCGGAAGTCTTGTTACAGTATATTTAGTTCAGAAGAAAAACAACAAACCGAAAGCATAGTCTTTGTACCTAACAGAACATCTGTGCACAAATTGATTTGATCCAGTCAATGCTTGATTGGCATTGATTGCAGTCATTTTGCAAAATCCATCAACAATTTAAATGCCATTTTCCTTGCCGTGCATCTTAGGTTTACACAGCTTTCATTATTTGGCCTGAAACATAGTTATTATATCTTCCATATTCCCAACTTCCTGCCCCAGCATTGTGTTCGCATTGAGATTTATGTCCAACACTGTTTTAGGGAGTGCCACCTTTCTTCAGAGACTGGGTGCTTTGCATAGGCAGTTTTCTAAAAGACACAAGGCAGCTTTGCTGATCTCTGATGTCAAGGTTGAATAGGACACAGGAATGGGAGAAAGACATGTAGCTCTCAAACTTCAGCTTAAGACAAACTATTTTAAGTATTGGTTTGATTTGCTTTTTGAAAAAGTAAAATAAGAATTACAGACAGTATACAGATAAAACATTTTTTGCACAGACTTTAATCTTACATGGAAACACTTCTTTTTAGACTTGGGAGAAAGATCCTGAAACTTTTCTAATAATTATAAAGGGAACTGGAGGAAAAGCTTTTTGTGCTGGGGGTGACATCAGAGGTAAGGACTATAGTCACTTAAACGTTTGAAATATCTTTGCCTGTTACTACTTTGCGTTGATTTCCTTTATTTACTCTGTCAGGTAAACAGATGCTTTCTACACAACAGTAAGAGACATCAATTGTGCTGACTTCTTACAGCACCGTGATGTACAGATGCTATTTAACTTATTTGTCAGGAGACAGCTGTCGGAACATTGTAGAAGAGTAAAAATTGGGGTTTTATGAATAACTGGTAATAGCAGCCAGTCATTCCTGAGAAGGGAAGGTTCTCTCTACCTTTTTCTTCCCAGATTTTCATTACTGACAGATTCTTTACAAGAAATTTGACAGATCCTAATAGGTAGCTCTGTTACTATTAGATAACTTGTGTCTGATGTGTGAGATTACTAGATACAGAGCTGACAATGGCGATCAATGTATCTGCGATTATTTTGTAACTATGAACTGTAGGAAATCTCCAAACTGTGAAAATTATCAGTTGTTTTAAATTTTAGGTAAATAAGCAGCCTGGGTTATTGTTAAATTATGTCCTACTCTAATTGGCTCCTCATTTTTAGTATTCAGAGTTTTCAGTATAGTCAGTTTTAAGTGACCATTCTATATATTGATAAAAATATCACAAACAAGACTACCAGACTTTAAGAGGGGGTTCCATAGCGTAGAAAATGGCCTGCATTCTTAGAAGTATGTGACAGTCTCCAGCGTAATAGAATTGACTCAACTTTGAAGCTTTGTGTTCATATTTAAGTTTGAGCAAACTTTCTTAAATAAAATAAAGCAGGGTTAAGTTGCTGTTTCATTGCTGTAGGAAAAAAAGCCTTACCACATGATACTAATTTTTTACTTGTGTTTTCTATTAAACTTATAGTTATCTCTAGAATTTTTATTTCTCTTAAGCTATCACAGATGCAGGAAAAACTGGAGATAGACTGGCACAAGATTTCTTCAGAGAAGAATATATGCTGAATAATGCCATTGGTATGTTTCATAGCAAATTCTGAAGCAGTACAGTTTTCATAATAGTGGCTTTGAATGTAAATTCACTTTCGCTTTTTGCTAATCTATAAAAGACTGTGATAACATAATAGAAATAGGTTTTTTTTTTTCTCAAGTTCAATAGCAGTAGTATAGCATGTCTCATTTTTATAACTCGCATACAGAATTTGTTTCTTTTGTTTAAGCTATTAAGATAGCTACCTTATCCCATCCCATTGTTCTGGGTAGTTATATTTCTGCTATGGTTGAATTAAGTCTTAGATATAGACAGTGCAGTTCTGGACTAAGTATCATAGATCTACTCCAAAGAAGACCCAAGATAAAAATAGATTCATGGAAAATCATTAGTATTCAGTCAGAAAGCAGAAGATCAAGTTATTTTCAAGCTTTCCATTTAAATATACTGCATAAATGAATACTCAAGCTAGGACTTAACTGTCCTAGTTTATTGCAAAGAACCTAGGAGTTTGTAGTCTTAAAATAACTAAGGGCAAAGACACTGGGTAAGGTTTACTGGGGTAAAAGATATTAATTCTTTAGGGTAAGAGTCAGGAGTTGAATGTTTTTGTGAGAAGAAACTTCTCCAAACATACTTTAATTTGGTACAGTTTGAGTTTTTAAACATTGTATGCAGTGTTGGTCATTACAGGAGGAGAGGTGAAGGTGTTGCTTATCAATTTAGGTTGACAGAAGAGCATAGAGTTATTACAATAAGAGTAATTTCTGAAAAGTTGTTTTTATTTCATTTGACAGAATTTCCACTTTTAGCATGTTTGTCATATACTTTTCCTGCCTTATTCAAGAAAAATATTTTAAGTTTCATGTGCTTGGGGAAAAACTAGTATTATCGTGGCAGGTGGACCAGATGATCTTTGTAGGTCCCTTCCGATTAACTAGTCTATTCAAATATTGCAAGGGTACATACTTTAAAAGTTTGCGGTTTTTTTTTTTTTTTTAATTGATCAGGGTCTTCTATGTCTATAATGCATGTAATTACAAAACCTACATTTTTGATAACTTCGGTATGAGTGTATTCCTTTGAGATGTCTGCCAAAAAGATTTATTTATATCTTAAATTTTACAGCTTAAAAATACCCAGGGGAGCTGCTTTCACAGCATTTGCTCTTGAAGAGGCACAATTCTATAGAAATTTATTTCAAAGACTAGCATCTAGAGCCCAAGCATTAGCCCATATGTTCATGTAAGAACAAAGTTAAAAATGCAATTCGGTTTATATTTGCTAACCACTATTTGAAGAATTGAACTGCCTTTTAAAATAATACTTTTTTTAAACAAGGATCTCTAGTTGTTGCAGAGAAGCTATCAACATGATTGTAGTGGATGCCCGTATCAGCAATCTGACTGAACTTTCAGTCTGACCTGAAAACACTGGATATGAAGCAGCGGTTTCATTCACAGTGAACTTCTGAATGTTTCCATGAATGGTAATTGAAAGCATCAGGTCTTTAGTTTTTTACCTCCTAAAGGCCCAACAGATAAAGCTGGTAGATAAAACTGTGGTACTTTAGGACATTATCATCTCGAACTGCCTGTGCCACATTCAGGGTTGTAACATGCAACAGGGTTGACAAGACAGAACATGTTTGCATTGCAGTAGTCTATAGTCACATTTTGGCTGAAACCTACCAATACATCTGGCTTTGTAAGTACTGGAGTGCTGGTGCATACTCTGTGCAGTTAATCCAGGCTGTGAGATGGGGTGAAAGGGAAACTTTTGTGTCCCAATGTCTTACAAAACTATTTATAATAGCCAGATGTAGATAAATTGTCAGGTACTCACACAGGAAACAATCTGACATTTGACGGTTATATAATGTTCTCTTACAACACTCAGAATGCAGTTTGTCTGTAGCTGGTGGCTTTTTTTATTGCTTAAGAATTACATTAAGTACCTTCATTATAAGTTGATGTTTTACTGTTTAATTTACCAGTTATTTTTTGTTGCTCTTGCTGAAGTAAGACGTGGGGAAATGTGTCATATATACAGTTAGTCACAGATCCACTCTTTTGAAAAAAAATGCTCAATTATTTTTTTTTTTTAATTTCTTACAGGGACTTGCAAGAAGCCATATGTGGCACTTATCGATGGCATTACAATGGGAGGGGTAAGTTAAGTACCTTGGTATGATATCTGACATAGTTAATTTTAAAGTAATTTAATATTCTGCACTTGATTGAATGGACACGTGACATTTCAAACATCTCAATTCAAGATCAAGCATCATAATCTGAACCTTTGTCGCTTGCCTGTCAGGGTAGATAGGTGGTCTTCTAGTGCTTCTTCTGTTCTTTGATAGCTAGTGCAACTGCTTTCTCTGAGATCTGGCGATTGTGTTGGTAAAAAGAGAAAAATCCTGTCACTGTAGGAAAAGCTTATCACAAAAGGTTTCAGAATACTGAAGCGTGAGTTTGTAGATCATACAAGAGCTGAGAGTAATTTGCCACTCAAAGCGTATTAAAAACTAGAACTATAAAAAAATACAACTAAAGGATAACTCTTCAAAAAATTGGAGCAATATCATTCTAAGCTATACTTTAACAGACATTCATGAGTTCTGTATTTTTCCAGCAAATTGTCTGGAAACGCATCTACTTTCTCACCTCGCCAGTACGTCCAAAACATGAGTTATAAGATCCTGATTCCCCCCCACCCCTCCAAGGCAGCACCTTATTACTAAAGCAACATGGAGAAGACTCCATCATGTTGCTATTTATACTCAGTGCTAATAACGGTTTCAGCAATTGTTGTCTTTAAACACCTCAAGTAGGTAGTTGAAAGGGCAATACCTTGCTTTTCTACATGTTAAATGCTATTCTTTTCAGTTTGACATCTGTTGGGTATATTTGCACCATAGCAACACAATACAATAACCTTAAGTTATTTTGATCGGTGAGTTGGACGGTGATGTCTGTCTGCCATACTGTCACTTAGATTTATATTGGTTTTCTTGCACTTCAGTGTGATATGGTTGTACAACCTATTTAAATTCAGTTTGTCGAAGACAGTGTTCAAGTGGAACACTACATGGTCTATCACCTGTCATGACTCTTCCCTTTCTATCTTTCCTTACACATTTAATTTTGTCTGTTTTGGTTGTGGTCTTTCCAGCTTGTGATCTAAACATGTGATAGCTCTCTTCCCTGTTGCTTCTCTGCTACCAAGCCCCAAAGACCGTTTCCTTCCCCCCCAGTTTAGTGTACATAAATTGTTTCCATTATAAAGGGGACTAGTCTTGCACTTCTTCTTGCAGAAGAAGTTTTTTATTGAACATAGGAGACCTGAAGATTTGTGGATAAGAGATAGGGAGTCCACTTATTTTATGGACTTTTGAATAATAGCATGGATAGCTATGAAAGAGCAAAACTGCCCAGCAGCCAGTGTCTTTTTAGAGGTTCTATAGATTGCCTATTATGGTTGTGGCCTAAGCAGTAGCAGAACTTTGTCCTTTAAAAGGAAAGTATTTTTTGGACTGAAAAGATCATAATGGAGTCAGGTGATCCTGCATTACTAAGACTCTTTATTAGTTCCCTTTCTTCTAAAGGGCTTTAAAAAGATTAGAGTTAATCTGAAACTAGTTGGATACCCAAATTTTAGTATAGGCTATCCAAATTTCAGTGCAACCTTGACAGAGCTTAGCTGTCATTAGAGTTTGAATGACAACTTACTTGCTTATCCTCAATTTGATGATACTAGTAGCAATTATCTTCGTTTGGCAGTAGGGGACTAGATTTTGATTGAATAGGTACACAGCCTAACTTAGCAGAATAAGCGGGTAGGTCTCAGATTCCAGACTACTTTTAAACTTTTTTTTTTTTTACATTGAGTGATATTTAATTTGCAATTACAGTTGCAAATATATACAGCTGCAGTGTACTCTGAGATAATGTCCTTCCTACAGGAGTGCATGTTTTCATCAACGTACTTCTGCCCCACCGTTGGCAGTACACATAAGTATCTACTAATAACTTAACGGAGGAGTTCAGCAGTAGTATTTCTCAATGCTGATTAATTTTTATGTACGTTTTGTGTTAGCTTTGAGTTGTCTTCTACGCTTTTCCTTTCAGCCACCTCCCTCAACTATAAAATTTGTTTTCATTCCTCTAAATGGACCAATGCTTACATAGGAAAAGTGCATTAGATCCCATCTTTCCCCCACCCTTTTCTCTCACCATTTTCAGGACTGGGACCCCCATCACAACTGACTTTAACTGAATTTAAAGTTTGCAGCAACTGTTTTCTATTGTGGTACAAATAGGTTCACTGCAGTGTGATTTTATGGATTAAAGCCTCTAGAACATCCCTTGAACTTGTCGTGGTCATACTGTGATCTTTTTTGGCTTGCTGTATGAAGTACTACATTCTATTGTAATTATTTACTAGAACTGCATTCGTCTGAAGGAGTTATTCTACTCATGGTATAATTAGATGCTTTGTTTTAAATCAATCATATGCTAGGTTCTCTGTTTTTAACACAACCAGGTCATATTTCATATGCTCAGGATCTGGCTATCTTACTCCCTACAAGTCAGTGGGAGCTAGAAACATTTGTCACTTACAAAATACAGTAAATACCTTTAAAAAAAAAATTACATTCAAGCCCTTGGCTTTAAAAGCAAGTGGTTTTAGCTTGGGCTTAAAAATAAAGGGACACCTCAAACACTGCAATTTCACTATAAACCATTTATCCATGAATGAAAATACAAGCAAGTCAATCTCAACCTTGCTCAAAAAAGCAGCGCTATACACATGGAGTGCTCTATTGTTCTAATTTAAATTAAATTAAAAATCACACAAGTGTATTAGAAACTCAGTTATTATGTGCTTAGGTAATAAAGGTTGCTACTGATCCACAGAAACCATAGATTTGTGATGGTAAAACTTGGAATTGTATCGAAAAAGTGAACTGGTTTCACTTCGGCATTGTTGGCTAGAGACTGGTAGATGGCTTTCTTGTGACCTTAATTAGCCAACAGATGGGGCTGTGGAGCTTGTTTTATGCACCTTGTTTATACTCCTGAAGTTCATCAAAAATTGATATTCAATATAAGTATATCGTTTAATCTTTTTGTACTTATTCAGAGCTGTAAGTTCAAGTGACAAATACATTTGATGAAGCAAAGATGACTGCATTTTGCTAAAAAAATAGTGAAACAAGTTTTAAATACCATGTGTACTGCTAAAGGCCGTATACTGTTGAAGGGAACACAGGGCACATACCCTTACATTGCTAAAAGCTATTCATATTATTTTAGTTGACCTCTATCCATAGATTTTTATTTGTTTTAAATGAAACACCTGAACAGTAGACAAGAAGTGCAGAGTATTTAAACTTTTTTTTTTTTAAAAGATTATTGTTTGTAAATGAGGTCTTAAGTTTAGGCTGCTTTGTTCTAGAAAAGTCACAATCTTTTCCTGAGTTCTTTGGAGATGAATAGGAGTGTGCTTTATAAACTCACTCTAAACCTATGGTTTTAAATAGGGCTTTGGCACAAAATATGTTACTGTGTCAGATATTCTCTCTAAGAGACTAAAAGGATTAATAAAAATGTATTTTAAACCTCTTTCAAAGCCAAATAAAGTACACCAGGCAGATTTGAGTGGTGGCTTTTTGAATGATTTGTCTTAGAATTCAAGGTGAATATTTGACATAAGTCAAATAATAAGATAAGTTTTTAGTATGTGTAATCAATAGATTCCTGTCTTAGTCACAGCTCTCTAAGAACATTTTGAGATACTTGTATTTCTTGCTCCTAGCTATCTCTCTTTAATAGGGGTAAGGATAATAATTCAGCTTTTCCTATAGATTAACTCTCTTGGTCTTCTTGCAGTGCCCTGGAATCTCTCCAGTTTGTGTACTTCACAGTTCATTACCAGAGACCAGACAATATTTCAGCTGGAGGATTCATCAGCACCAAGTAGAGCAAAATAATTATCCTCCATACATTACAGAGATACTCTGTCACAAATAGTCCATGCAAATAGCAGCTTCTCAAAGCGTCACGTGCTAGGAGGCCACCACTTCCAGTTATTCTTAAAGCCATTATTCTTACCTCCTGGCATAACAAGTTCCCATCGCAGTACATTTCTTTATGGCTTACCTCTTACCAATTTTTGAATCTTCTTCCTTGAACAACACTTGTTTGTCAGAGAGTCAGTCTTGTGGAACTACCTTTTCCTCAAAAACTACAAAGAAAAAAAACCTACTCATTTTCTCCTTCAAGAAATCTGAGTGCCATATCAACTGGCATCGCCTTTTATAGCTCCAGTGCATCAGTCTGATTAGGCTTCCCAGGTGGATTGAATCTAGGCTGAGTGGCTACACTTCAGCCCGTTCGTGCCTGCTGGTAGAGACTTGGCTCTACCATGATACCTTAAGTAGTTCTTTTTGCAACAGCATTGCATTATTATTTGTATTAAGTTACTATATTGTGGTTGCTATAAACCCCTGAAAAATGTCTAGGCGTTTGTTCAATAGAAAACATAACTGTAATCTCTGCACAGACTAGAAATGTAATTTCTAGCAAACACTTTCTACAGCTAAATTAATATGATGTTTTCTTGAACAATGTTGTTAGAGGCTTGCTACAGGTACCATGGGGATTCTATCAATGCAGTTACAAACGTTTAAACTTTCACTTTAGCGTGATTTGGTCAACAGCTCTTATTACATTAATATTTCTTATAAAGTAATTGGTAGTGATGTCATAAGCAGCTTGTATGTTACACATTTTAGTCAACAGAATTCCAGTACACAAAGGGGCTGGAGTTGAGCAATAGCTGTCATAATCCCGTGACCTTTTTATCCAGATTGTGTGGCTGCAACTTTTTAGGAATGTTCCTTTCACTACCAACATACATGTAAAATTTCTGGCATATATCTGCAAATAACATTTTTTTTCTTGTTTCTTCCAAAATGGAATTATTTGGTTTTTTGATTGCCTGATGTTCTGCAGTCATGACCAAAGCAGCTTAAGGAAAAACACACCTTTGCTACTGCTGCAGGTAAAAACCACAAAGTTATTTATTCTCAAGCTTCACGAGTTAGCCTCTGAGTTACAGCTAGCTGGACTGCAGCTGTAGGTGGGAGGAGGAAAGGGAGGGAACATTGCAAAGATCCAGTGTCCCACAGTCTGAATCTGCTCACTACCAAAACCATTTCCCAGTGATGCAGAAGTAGGAGAGAAGGGTCTGCCCTTGCTCTCTGTGCCATTTGTGGGTATGGACATGTATGCAGACAGAGTCTTTCTTTCTAAGCAAGTTGCCTGGCATTGCTATCTGTTCTTGCAGACTAGTGAAACAAAATCATTGTGACCATAACACCTGATGTTTGCCTGTTCTTTTCCATAAAAAGTATTTACATAAACATTGTGAGCCTGTATCTAACACCAAAGTTAAATTTTGTAAACTACTCGATATTGGCGTTTCAGTATCTTCAGCTGAAGTGACTGAAGACTGAAAGAGGAAGGTGGGAAGTGTAAAGACAACCAACTGCTTTACTTCATTGTGGTCTCACTTGAACTGTGAGCTGTTAATAAAAATGTGCAGAAAAAGAAGCCAGTCAAATATGCAATAATTGCAGCTGCTACGTAAATGTCTGTTAGGTGTCTTCTGATATTCCTCAGGCATATAAAATACAATTGAGGGGGGTAGTTCCCCATTTTCCTCCACATTATAAGGTGTCTTGACATCTGTTTTTTTAAATTTATTTGCTTTTAGGATGTATTCATACAAGTTGTATGCATACAGTTTTTATACAGAGGTGTAGATAGCAGCATTTGAGACTAACATTCAAAAACTAGGAAACATTAGAATTAACTGTATCTGTAAAATCTGACATTTTTTGCCCACTTGTGATACAATTTTAAATTAGAGGAATGTGCATTCATGAAGTGCACAGGTGGATATTGCTCACAGAAAAAACAGCTATTCATTTGTTGTTTAATGTGTGGTGCAAATTTTATTGCAAACTATATAAATTCTGCTTATTAGTACACACATATACATCATTCGCTTTGGGTTACTAACTGCAGCATATAAAATTTAATGAAAAACTATTATTTTACATAGAACAGCACTTCTGTTTTGTAATGGACATTATTAACCCCTTTAACCCATTTTTATAGCCAGGAAACTGGAACTTAGAAATGTCAGTGTTTCTTGAGACTTCTCCTGATTTTTCTTTTTCTTCCTTTTTATAAATATGTCATGCCTCTGGTCAGTCATCAGGCTCTGAAACTTGAAAATCTTTGGTTTTGTTTCAATTTATGCTCTAAAATTTGCCCTGAAGTAAAAGTAATTGTCATACTAAACCTAGATAAGCTGCTTTCCAATTCTCTCTCTTCCTCTCCCCGTCCCTCTGGAAACTCATGGATGTATACCACATAGAAACCTGTGTTCAGGTTTGTTGCCGATGCTTGAAAGCTGAATGCAGCTTTTACTGTAAAACAGAATACAGATTTTGCAAGGAGTTACTTGTTGTGCTTTGACTCGTGTGCCATTTAGCTTTTGTAATATAGGATGTTGAAAACAATGCTGAGGCAATACTAAGAAAGATTCGCTCTTTGCTGATATTACAGTATATTTACCATCTGGCACATTGGTCTGCCTGCTAAGCTCCTGCGAGTGATCCTAGGGACAAATGGCGCACTTCATTTGTAGCTTATCGGCCTATAATATCAGCAGCTCTTGACATCAACAAAAAATAACCACTGAATGTTCAACAATTTACATGTGATGTGATTCCCCAAAGGGCTTATCATAAAGCACTGTCTTGAAAACAAGTATTTTAAATTAGGAATCAGTACTGGTGCAGTAAGTAAAACTCCTCTCCCGTCCCTCTCCCTACTCTACAGTGACTTAGTTGTTTAATGTAGACTATGAAAAGGAATGGATGCCACTATTTTACATCCAGAAAAGAAAGGCAGACTTCCTGAATGTACGTTGTACAGATGTTAGTATTATACAGTCGTACTGCACTTAGTATTTTAGAATTAAAGAATAAGTGTTTGCATTCCTGCGCAATGTAATGACACATGGATCACATCAAAGAGCAAACGTTGCTTGTCTACTCTGAGATTAAAGTTGGAAGTTTTAAGTTGTACTTTCTAGTTTATTACTTTTTTCTGCAACCTGTGTATGTTTAAAGGAGGTTTTATTTGTGGTTTCATGGAAAGCTTTTCCTACCCCTGCACTGTTGACTGTCATTGCAGAGATTTTTGCAGGCTTCTGCACAGATTTGTTCTTTCTATTTAACACTAGACCTTTTTTGCTAAAAGTTCCACTGTTTTTTCTAGTTCTAGGCCTTCATGTAGATGCCTAGTCTCATATTGAGAGTTATCTCATTATTTCCCTTTCCTTCCATTTATTATAGATCAAGGAAAAAGAGTTCTGAAGAGAATTATCTTTGCCTGCTTTTCCATCCTTTCATATTTCTGCTATTTTTTCTCGTTGCCAGAAGAATTTGAATGCTCATTTTCTCCTTGAGTTAGTTTTAATCTGTCTTATACTTTCTAAGCTCTTTTTCCTAAGAAATAGTGCTTAGAACATCATTACAAAATCCCCTCAGTTCACTCCTGTCATCCCAAATAACTGTGCCCCTGTTTAAATAAAGTTATGTTGCATGTGCCTGTCTTTAAGAACAAGAAGGGTTTCTTCAGTTTTAAGATAAAATCCAAAAGCTTAGTTATGTGTCAGTGCAAGTTGCTGAAGCGGGTTCCCTCCTGCTTTCCTGCAGACAGTAAGATGTGATGAGTTGGACATAACAGATTTCTTGCAGTAGCTACATTTTTAGGTGATACAGAGGACAAAGGGATAGAACTTGTCTTTTAGAATTTTCGAAATAATAAAAAACCCACACTATCTTTTTCTGAACATAAGTGGCCAGTTATGTATAGGGAAAACACTGGGGAAAAAAGAATGCTTTCAAATTTAACACTAGAAAAAGTTTCACTGGCTAGCATTTAATTACTTTTGCTATGGGCTTTTCAGATCTAAATCTCCTTACATCTCTTTCCTTTCTGTTGCAGCAGAAGTCTTGTGTCCATAAAAAGTTCTGCTTCCTCTGACATGAAAGTATTTTTTAACAGGCATAGCTGACTGTTGATGCCAGGAAGTTTTGTAGGTTTATTAAGTGCAAGTCTTAGGAAGTAATAGACAGTAGTGAAAAAGAAACAAAGAAAACATTCTTAATTCTGGAAAGGAGGTATTTCAGAAAATTCTGAGAAATCAGAAGGAATTATTGGTAGAAGTTTTTATGTTTGTGTCATGGTTGTTGAGCCACAGTGTCCGTAGCCAGACTAGACCATGAGACCAAACTGCTCAGCCTGCTGTTTTTTACCTTGGAGGAGCCAATGCACATGGAAAGGGAGGACATGAAACTGCAGGCACTCAATCCCTGCTGCAGAAGCACGTGTGTAACTGCCACTGCAGACTCTGTATGGTCTGCCAAGTGAGATCACGCTAGTATGGGTGCTCACCATCAGAAGACCAGATCAGTTCCTGCAGATTACGCAGGGGAAAAAATATGGCTATTGCAGATTACTACCCTAATAAAAGAAGTCTGAGATCATTGATAAATTTGGGCTGGTAGTAGAAAAATCAAAACAGGGCTTTTAAAAATTCAACTAAATTCTGTTGATAAAGGACACTGATTGTAGCAGCATCAGTGCACAGAATGGCCTATGTATTTTTTTTTCCAAGTTTCACTGTAAGAAGAACCAGACCTAAATGATTGCTATTAATGTAGTTGTATCAAATCTGTTTAAATAATTAGGGGTCAGGAGAACAAGACTGAAACATCAGATGTTATTACAGATAATCCATCTCCAGTCAGCTCATTGTGCTTCTGTATGTCTGTAGGAATTTGGACCAAGAATCTCTAATATGTAATCAGTATATGGAAATTAATATTTTATATTTAAATTAGATTGCGTTAATATTTTATCTTTTAAAATACCACACTAAATGATAGACAGGTTCACAAAAAGCACTGTTTTTTAGTGAAAATTTTTAGATGCTTGTATAGAGTTGATTTATATGTCATTGACCAAAGAAAGAGATATTCTTAGTCCAGATTGATCTGTTATGCTGCATTGCTGTGGTTCACTAAGTAATCTTGTCGGTTAGTATGTACAGATAATAATGGATTATACTTTTTGGAGTGGTCCATTACATTAATGATGAACAAAGATTAATTTTGATTCAGTTTAAGATTTGCTGTGTCTGAATGCAGGGGGTATTGCTCTTACATTGGTGATTTTTGATCTAACATAGCTATAAACTCCTGACGCTTCCTGAATCAATTCCACTCGCTTACTTTGCCAACTAATGCTTTTGAAAACATTTTTGCTGCACCTTGGCTATTTTTACACATCTGAATTTAGATATATTTGCCCTTTGTTGTGTTATGCACGGTTTGTTTGTTGATTGCCACATTTGTTTTGTGGTTCTAGCCCTACCAGGAAGTGTATTCTCATGCAGTTACAAATGAGTGTAATCATTGGATGTGAACTGTTACAACAGGACTGTCACTGCAGACAATACTAATATTGGTATTATCATAAAATTGTTTCCTTGAACAGCTAAAAATTCTTTATCAGCCTAGTGATGATACAAACAACATTCCTGAAGGCCTTTCTTGTTTATTTCTTGTATTCTATCACTTACGGTTTCCTAGGCAGTGATTCTTTTACAGCCTGAGTTAGGTTCCTAGTAAATAGACAAGTGTGATTTATGGTTCTGCTGTGACACAGATCTGCTTTTCTGTATGTGAACAGATGCTTATGTATGTCATTCAGGAAGGGTGTTATTTATTTTGCTCTATATGGTTTTCTGTTGTGGCCCTCAAATTTCTTAATAACTTCCCTAGATGTGATGAGTCCTTTTATTTACTAATATGGGTCATTCTCAGTGGAAGAAAATGCAGCCTTACAGCTACAACTTTTTAAGATTTATAGTAGCTGTATTCCATTTCTCCATCTATCAGTAATTTGCACTTTGTTTTTCATTATAAAAATACTTTTAATAAAGTTCTGTATTCATCATGAGGAAAAAATGGAAATCAATAAAATTTCTGTAAACAGTCACATAATTAACTTTGAAATATAGCATTGGGTAGGAAATCATGTGTATGTGAAGTAAAATTCAGATACTTTACTGACTTTTTCAGAAGCTTGTTGAGGAATTCGGACTGAACTGCTTATTATGTGCCTCCTTGAGGTGCGCTGAGTCTAACAATTGTTGTAACATTCTGTTTTTAAGATTAATATCTTAACATCCATGTAGTAATAAATCTGTAATTTGTAACCAAACACCTTCATAGACAATCTGTCTCCAGTAGTACATTGTCAGACCACCATTTCGTCTCTTACCTATATTTTTCATTAATTCATATATAAACCCTACAGGAAGATTGTTTAAATTGATTGGTTGTTAATTTCTTAACTCCTTAACTTCTAGTCTCATTCTTTGAGTATCTTTTACAAAATTCAAACATTCTGCTGTCAGTGGAAAAAAATTTTCATGCCAGTATTAAGATAAACAATCTGGATTAAAAAAGAAGCCTGACTTAGCATAGGAATCTATTACCTTGGAAAAGTCTGAAGGAAGACATTAAGTTTAATATATATTTTAAGATCATGAAAGGTAGGACTCTGACAGTGCAGGATTTAGTGTGTTTTAGCAAAGACATTATAGCATCAAGACTTGTATGTATAAATGCTGGGACTATTTGGTGTAGTGAACACAGCCCAACTGCAGATAACAGTGTGAAGGGCCTCCTAGGTTGGACCCGAGCTGTGTAAGATTTCAGTTAAATTAAAAAAAAAAATAATTACAAAATCCAGAAATGGAGGAGGAATGCATTTAGACTTCTGACTGGAAGAGTGAGTTCTTTATACAGGATACAATTAAACTAATAAGCATCTCTCATCTGTATTAGATGGAGAAGGGTAAATACATACACTGAATGTGTTAAAATAACCATTTGGGAAGTTGCAAATAAACATACGATCACCAGTTTAATAAATTACTGAGGTTTGTACCCTCAAAGCATTAACTCATTTTTCTCTCCTAATTTTATCTTGATGTTGGATTATTTAGAAATGATCTTCAAAGAAGTAAGCACATATTTGCACAATTTTCTTTATAAGGATAAGAATATCTATATACGGATAAGATATAATGGGTAAGAAGAAAATACAGTTTTAGTCTTTTAAATATACATCTGAAATTAAGCTCTTATCTATACTACAAAACTGGAAGGCTATCTAGAAACTAAATCCAATTACAGCTTAAGCACTTGAGAAAGTGAAATCTGATTTAATTACTTCTTTCAAAAGAAAATTACACCCTTCAACTTTTTATTATTAAAACTCTACAGTTATTTTTATCACTATAAAAAAGAACAAGCTTGGAAGAGAAGCTTTCTTCATGGAGTTCACACTCTCTGTCTTTTAATACTGAGGCTGAGTATTGAGTACTGAGGTTGAGTCCTTATACAAACTTCTGATTGTCTAGAGAATAAGCCAGAAAAAATACTTTATGAGAGCTAATATTTGTATTCTTAGATATGGGATTAGAAAAAATTAATTTTAGCATTAGAAAGAGCAAAATGGGCATGATTTTTTATATTTCATTATCTTTATAAAAAGGTTGTCATTATTGCTGAACATGTATAAAAATAACAGCAGGCTTTAGCAAATGCAGTGAAAATATGCTGTTATGATATAAAAAAAAGTTGGAAGTGATGAAGTCACACTTCCATTTCATTTAAGAATTCTAGAGCTGTTTTAGGAGTGAATGTAGCTTTACACGTAGCTTTGCATTTGCAAGAGAACTAGAGGGCCATTGCCCTTGATGGTGCTTGGACAAGACCTACAGCCTCTGACCAGTCCTCAAAGGGCTGAAGGACAGATAACGGATTGTACCATATGCAGATAAGATTCAGGTACTTGCTCAAAGCCCATTTGCCTCCTTGAAACACCAGTATTTCACGTATGTAGATTTGGCTTAGTCTCTGGATATAAAATCAAGTACGATAACCAGTTACCTTAAGCGTCCATTTCTCAGGAAATTAGAATCTTAAAAACTTCATATGTCTATATTAAAACCCAACACTGGCAGATACTAATTTTGCAGAAAAAACTTGAAGATATTTTCAAATTTAGTCGTGTATCACCCTAATGGAATAAATGGTGACAATTAATTTGTTGCTGGGCAGAATTGTAAGAGAGGCCAGGGAAGAATGCATGAGAATGGTGTGAGGAAGTGGATGTAATTTTATATTAAATTGAGATAACTTTTTGAAAGATCTCTGTAGATAAGTGAAATGAATAGATGTTCTACTATGTTCTACTCTCTCCTTAAAAGCTTATCAAATATATAATGCTGGTCCAAGCAAGTATCACCCAATTAATCCCACTGTTTTTGATGGGAAGTATGAAATTCCCATGAAGACTAGTAGCCTTAGTTGGGTAAAGTGACATTTTTCTAGTATCTAAACAATTAGAAATGTTACTCAAAAATCTATTACATCTTCATTAGACACTACCTTTGTTTGGCCAATGATATTTAACGTATCTTAGTGTTAATAGAAAAACCGTATGGTTGGAAGGACTAAGCAAAGGGAAATTTAACCGTGAGGAAAGGAAATAAGCTAAAGTACTGGAAAGGAAGAGAGAGAAAATAATTGTATGAAGAAACTTCTTGTGAAACACGCATTTCATTGACATGTATCATGTAGATAAGCTTTGAGAAGTGCGACTCCTTTACGCATATGTTGTGGTTGTGCCCCATAATCCAAATATTCTTGGATTACTTCAAATACTATTACTAAATAATAATAACTTTGTCAGATAACCATTTTTCTTTAAATTTGTTAGTTTGCCTCTTGAGCATTTATCTAAATTAAATTAATTTTGTGTGAACTGAAAATATATATTTTTATTGTGTCTTGCTGCTGCTTACTGCCTAAATCAGAAAATATTTGATAGGCAAAACCAGGAACTCTTCTGCTTTTGAAGGAAGTGTCTCATCAGGAAGGACTGCTAGAGAAGAGGGCTGAGTACTTAGAAATGTGAATTCTTTCTCTGCCTTGGAGAACAAAACTCCCCAGGTTAAATAAGCGAGTTTCTAACCACATATTTTGAATTTTAATTAATAATGCCAAAGGCTTTTCCTGCTTAAAGTGCTTCTGTATTGATAAAGTAGGTAATTATCACATTATAAGAATAGTTAATTATTCTTTTTAAAGTATTATAATTACAACTTTGTGCAATTTATGTATATTCCAAAAGTACTGGCAGTTTTTTGTTGGTGGTTTGAAGTACGTGCAAAAATTATAGATGGGGTAACATTAGCAAAAGGATGTCAACTCCCGTAGTAGACTAATGGAGAAAATGTGGTCACTCGTTGTTGTTGCTGTCACTCATGGGTTTTGAAGTTAATTTCTGTATAACTTTTAAATCTTTTACAATCTTTTAAAAGCATCAATCTTTTAAAGCATAATATGCTATTTCAGCCAAATCATGAAGGTAATATGATGCTTTATTAGTGTTTGAACAAGAAAAGACCTTTTAATATTTTGTTGAGTGGTGCATAGTAAATCTAGTAGTTTCTAATTGAAGAGCAAAGGAAGAGGTGTGTTACATAGCATTATGGTTATGGTTGTTTTACCGTTAATTTTATAACTGTGTCCTTTGCTTGTGCTGCATGCATAGGGAGTTGGCCTCTCAGTCCATGGACATTTCCGAGTTGCTACAGAAAAGACACTTTTCGCAATGCCAGAAACAGCAATAGGTAAGTATTTTAACATATTATTAGTGTTTAAAGTTTCACTATTTTTGTAATAAGGATGAAGTGTCTTTGACTGAAAGCAGTGGCGGTAATGAAATAATTTTAAAAATGAACTGGAGATGACATACATAGAAACTATTTTCTGTATTATGGGAGGTTGATCATTGAAGTTCTTAACTTGGGGTTTCTGTCTAGACTGATGCAAAGACTGTGGGCATACAATTTTTTAAAAATGGAAGTAGGTCTGAGGAATTAAGTCTTTGCTACAGCTGTAAGCAGATGAAGTCTGAAGATCCCAGTGTGAGTATGTCAGCTTTACATTTGCAACTCAGTATGAGTCAGACTGGCTGTACTACCAGCTGATCTGCAATGTTAATGAGATAGATTTTGAAATTCCAGTTTTTCATGTAGATTATTAATGTAGGCCCATTACAGTTGTGCACAGACTGTGTGCAGGGGAGATAACAGCGTCATTGTCTTTTATTTTTTTATTTTTTTAATAGCAACATGTACCTTGTGTTTTTTAATGTTTGATCGTACAGCTTCTTTGTCAACCCTGATACGTACAAAAGAAAATGTTGTGTCTCAGAGCTACACAAAGATGGTGGTGTGGCTCACGAAGAGGCAGTAAGATTAAAGTGAACCCTACTGGGAAATCATTCACATTTCCCTTCAAGAAAATACTGGCACCAACAGGGTATCCACGTTGAACCTGTTATTGTTTAGCATGCATAGTCCATTAATGTTTTCATCAATATCCAAGTCCCTTCTCCGTGCTTATCAAGAATGTTTAAGAAGGATGCTCAAAACCTGTAACCTATCCTGCATTTCTCTCCTGCAAAATTTCTAGTTTCTACATCTTTCAAAGGCAATGTAGCTGAAGGATGTTTGCAATTGTTCTTATCTTTATGTCCTCAAGCAGGAGAATGAGGCTAGTCTGTAATACGTGACCCTGTTGAACACATTTGTTCAGAATAAAGAACCTTATCTGGTGGTTAAACAGCTTAAATGGCATCACATATGGCACTATTAGGTTCAATCTTAGTTTCACCTCAAAGAATTAGTTGTAAGGAGCAGTGACCGTTATTTCCTTAAAAGGATTTCCAAACAGTAACGTAATGTTAAAACTAAGAGATAATATAAAAAAAATTTTAAAAATCAGGACTCTTCTGAAAAAAGAATAAAAGTTATAATATTGTGTTTTTGTTGAGAATATTTAAAGTACAATAATGTCATCGCAACTAAAGTTAAAATACACACTTAGCTAATGATTGGATTTTTGCAATGCCCCCAGTTAGTAATGCTTAAAAGCATTTTTCATATTTTAAAGGGTCTTACACATACTGTCTATTGTTTATTGCTATCCAGCCTGTTTGAAACATTTCACAAGACTTATTCTGAAATTCTTAAAATATTAAATGAGCAGTGAGTGTCAAGTCAAATAAAACATAATAAATCTCCCAAATATAAACAAGCTGATTATAATTTTAACTCCTGAAAAAATATTACAATTCCTGCTAGCTGATAAATGTCATGTAATTTTTCTGAACAAATAAGTTTAGAAGGAGAAAACCAAAAACTATTGCAGCCCTCCAAATATTTTTCTCTGATGAAGGAAAACTGGGTAAACGAAATAGCTCAAGCATTAATACAACATGGATTTGCTAAGCTTCTGAAGTTCATGATCAGTTGTTGTACAATAAAACTATTTGAAGAAAACATTTATTTTTTCAAAAAACTAAGCAGAGAAGTTCTTTGGCATATAAAATTATTCTAATAAGAAAGATACCTTCTTTGCTTTCAGCTTCAAAGGTAAAGATATGAGTAATCTTGTATTAAAAATTAGGTACTTTACATACATTTCTTGTGTTGGCAAGGAATTATTTAAACAAAAATAGACTGTGAAGACATGTAAACTAAAAGCTTATAACTTGCTTAGGAGAGAAAGTAATTAAAACCCTATTAGGATCAATTAGAAGTAAAACCACCGAAATCTGTTTGGATTTAAGGGCTTAGCTGTTTTGATCTCTGTGGTGTATGTTTAAAATGTCTAGCTGTCTAGATACTGTATTAATTGATTTTTCATATGTTCTCTTATTTCAGTAGGCATTACACCTTTTCTGAGCGATGACAACAAAGCGTTCATTCAGCTGCTACATTCTCACACAAACCCAAACAATTTATACACCACCATAAATAAAAGGCTATAGATAGATATGCCACTTTGCAAATAGAAATAAAAGGCAGTTCTAGGTTTTAGGAGTTTGGAACTGACATAGATAAGATAAAGCACTGGAAAACAGCTTAGATGTAGGAAGGTGTGTAAAAACCACTGGTGACAAGAACAAAAGATGAAAGTATATTTTAAGAGGTGGGCTTTAAGGTGATGTGGACAGTTTCATGTATATCACTCTTAAGTTTTTAGCTTTCTATAAGTCTTTTAATAATAAATCTCCAACCACCTCTGCAAGATAAGGTAGGAATGTGGTAGCTACCTTTCTTCTATGCTTGGCAACTGCAGAGTTTCACAACTGGGATAACAGTGAAGCATGCTGCATCTGTCTCGGAGCATAAACTGCAAGTCAGCATTACAGCATTTAGCCTTGTAAGCACAGCAGACATTCAGTTCTTCTCTTATGTAAGTAGGGATTTGAGAAATAATTCTTAAATGCTATCAAAAGGGAAAAAAAATCAAGTATACGCAACACGTTAAGAGAAACCCAGTAGCAAGCAGAAACATATGGGAAGCATTATTGAGAGAATTAAGAGGAATATGTAGAACAGGAACAAGAGGAGTAAAATTGTAAGAAGAAAGGAAAACAGGGACCTTGAAAAGGATACAGTAGAAGCTATAGTGGACTATGTTTATGCAACCAAGTAAGTTTAAAGTGGATTAGTTACACCTTCACTAATCTTGTTTGTAAATTAAATAATTAATTAAAGCAACCTTCATTCAGTTTAGTTTTAGTCACCTCTAAATCAACTTAAGCTAATCAACTTCACAGTTTATTTAGAACTAATTTCCCTGTTTATGGCCATGTGGAAGGGCCCTATATGTCCCAATAGAAAGATGGCTTTCCCTCTGGAAACTTACTGGAGCATGGGGAGAACAGTACTTCAGCATAGGTCTTTTCATTAGAGCAAAGAGGAAAAGGTTTGTTACTGTTGCAGTCCTGGTGGACTGGGAGAGTAATGTAATTGACTTTTTGCTTTGGAGGGCATTTGTAAGAGAAGTTTCATTTTGAAATGGGGGATTGTTTTGCGGTAGTAGGATATCCAAGTGGAGACGGATGAATGGAAACATAAAACTAAATGACAGTCTTGGCATCAACATTTTAGCTATGATGTCTCAAACTGAGAAGGTAAAATGCAAAGTAGACTATTCAGAATGTGAGTGCAGATGAAAAAGAAGGTAAGTGATGAATTTGGGTTAATACAGCTTAGAGCTTTTAAAGGGTGCCAAGACGACATTTATCATTTTAGAAGAGCTGCGTGTCTCGGTAGCCTGTGTGATGAGGAATAAAACAATTAATGGCAACACACACATCAGTGGGAATGGGAATAGAATATTACAACTATAGTGATGTAGTAGATGCAGCAGAACCAAGAACCTTCTTGGAGGACCAAGAAGGAACCAGAGGAGCAGCTGAGAGATAGGTGAGAACATAATGCAGTGATGAACTCTAAAGATTACTGAGAAAAGGAAAACACTGAAGAGAAGCTGTCTGAAAGAAACCTCCCCTTGATTCCATTCAAGGGGGAGGCATATTCAGGGACCACTGATTTCCCACATCTTAAAATACCTGTAATGGGTTCTTTCTAAACTACATTGAATCTTGTGTGATTTAAAGCAATTACTTGTCAGTGAAAAATTACTACATTCTATCAGAACCCCATTTAAACTCTTTATGTACATCTTAGTTTTCCCAGTTAATATCTGTGCTTTGGCAAGGGTTTTCTGAGTTTCTTATTGCTCATTTGTATTATTTATTTTCATGTTTCATTTATTCTCTCAAAGTGAAAAAAACACCAACACACCTTTAATTTCTTCAAAAGACTCAGTTTAATGAATGCTCCATTGGGGGTTATTTTGAAGTAGTAACCGGACACTGCTTCTTTCCTTTTGATTTCTGAGAGTGATACAGCTATGCTTAAGTTTTCTTAAGTTTAAGTATGTTAACAGTTACAAAAAGTGTTTGAATTCATTTTGTAGGTGATAAATGTATATAATAGAATAAAGTAGATTTTGACAAAGTGATGATTTTAAATACTTAAACTTTGATAGATGTAGTTATATTTTTCAGTTACAACTTTTATAAGTCTTAAATTTTATTCACAGATTTGAATTTTTAAAAATTACTCTAGATTTTAAAAAAATACAGGCGTAAGCCAGTCACTAAACTGCCAAGTTTTATGATTTTTTTTAAATTGCAGGTTAGTCATACTCCTGTCAGAGCCAAGTCAGCATCTTGTGCCTCCACCTTCAGGAAGACTGTAGCAATACTGTTGATCTACTAATGAATTCTCAGCCCCAAAATTTGTTCAAACTTAGCTGTGAAAGAGGAATTTCTTCATTGTTTGATATTTTTATCATAGTAAAAGATTTCAGAGAAAGAGCAGCATGCAGTTTGAGTTTGCATAGATTATTTCACAAATCTTGGTGTCACTTCTGTTTTTTGCTGAGAGCACGCTTGATTCTTCAGGCATCTAAAAACATCTCAAGTTGTTGGCAAATAGAATAACAATACCATATTGTCTGGTATCTGTTTATAAATTATGTGCCAGTGGAAAGGATACAGTTTGGAAGGTGTTCAAGAGTTTGCTTTTAGGAAGGGTTTTGATGACAGAAATGTCAAACCAAGTCAAGGAGAAACGGGCAAGAGAGTTGTGCCTAAGTCAGGGAGATGAAAGTGAGACAAGAAGAGCTAGTAAGTTACATGCATGACTAGGACAAGTTGTTTTCCCTTGACGTGTTTTGTTTTGTTTATTACAGGCCTTTTTCCTGATGTAGGTGGAGGATATTTCTTGCCAAGACTATCGGGAAGGATTGGCTATTACCTTGCACTAACAGGGTTTAGGCTGAAAGGAAGAGATGTACTAAAAGCTGGCATCGCTACACATTTTGTAGAATCTGAAAAGGTAAGCTGCTAACCAGTGCTAGCAGGGGCGCAGCCTACAACCATTTGAGACAAGTTTGAGTTGTGTTGCACACCAATATACTTTTACCAACTTGAGCGTATGCAGAGGTGCAATTATATTAGCTAGCCGTACACTGTGAACGGGGATCATGAGATATTCTCAAGCTGTCACTATAACACATTCCAGCTAGTGGCAGCTTTGCTTGGAATAGGGAGCAAGCATTGCTGTCTTCATGATTCTGCTGTTGAAGGGCATGATTTACAGAGCATAATTGAAGTTGTTTGAAGGATTGTACAACTGAGAGAACAATACCTGAAATGAGAGATTTATACAACTGCAAAGTTTTTAATCTAGGTAACACCCCATTAACGTGGTCTTTTTCAGTCTCCTTAAGAGATATCCTATTTGTTTCTTACAGTTGCTATAAGAAAGTGTAAAAATTCATATATTTGATAAAGTCAGACTCATAATGTTCCAGTAACTCTCATGGACATAAGTGAAGGAGAAACAGTGACTCGCTTTCCTTCTCTGTGGAAAGACCCACGACTGTCATTGTGGAGCTGGTTAGATACTATTTTGAGCATAGCATGCTTGCCAGGCACCTGCTTTTTCCTCTCAGACTGTTGTAGGCTGGCTTTACCTGCAGCAGCTGTAGCACTGCATTGGGGATCCGCTTGGGAAGCAGAGTTCTTTGCTGATTGCTGCAAACATAATTAAATCCAGATGGTTTAACGCTGAAAAAGTGAACTATGGCTCCCTGTATTGTTTACTTGGTACCTCTTTAAGATCTGTCCGAAAGTTTATATACATATATACTATGTAGTACTATTACCAAAGCAGTAACAATCCAAGAAGTACATTTTGTTTGATTTACTTTTCATTAAATCTTATTTTTAATAGCTACCTGCCTTAGAGAAAGACCTGATAGCACTGAAATCTCCTTCAACAGAAAATATTGCAGACTTACTGAACTCTTACCATGCGAAGGTAATCTGATGAGTTACTGAAATCAAGCAGAATTGTTAAATATACATAAAACCAAATTTTTTTTTATCCATGCTAATAATCTTTCATTTTATAGTTAAAAATAATGGGTTTCCAAACTCTTTGCACTCTGTAAAATACTGATTTGCAGCACTAAGGCCTACAGTGGTCAAAATTAAAATTTAAAAGTCTTTCTTCAGTTTCTGTTTGTTTTGGATAATCCTCAAATTCCTATTGTGATCAGCTCGCTCTCTCTTCTATGTGTGTAAGTAAGTTTTCAGCCAGTAGCATGATCATAGGCACGAAAATAAAAGGTTTTGGCTTTACAATCAGTTTACTTGGTGGCTATTTTAGCTGTTTTGATGTGCATTGTAATTTTATTTCAAAAGAAAGGAAACTTCTGGAGTCAAATCAGGATTCAATGTATTCAGTCAATCTGAGGAGTACTCAGTTGTTTGGCTTTAAAATGAGCAGCGTCTACTCTTTTTATTTGTGTTTGGGAATTGCTAAATTCATATATAAAAATTAATTAGAAAAATAAATGGGATAAGCCAGTTTACATAGTAGTACTGATTATTTTGACAAAATAGAAAGCTATGAAATAGGAGTGATTAATGTTGCAGTATACTGCTTTACAAGATGGCATTGAATGGAAAAGGAAGCTGTGTATTTTTAGGTATCAGAGCTGAAAGGAACCTTTCCCAGCGTCAGCTGCTGTTACTGTAACATCTGCTTATGTCCTCAACCCCAGGAGATCTGAAACATTTGACAGCCTTTCCACATAAGGCCAGCATATTTTTCACGCTACAGTTTTCTAAATGAAATTTTGTAAAACAGAGGAAAAGATGAGAAATGCATTTTTTTGTTCCATCATTTAAAAAAAAAAATGTATATACGTGTTTATTTGCTTTTTAAGAAAACCAAACTTTTTAAAAAAAAAAAAAACCCAAACATTTTCAGGTTTTTGAGTAAATTTATCTACACTGGCTTTCTTAGTGTATTTGATAGAACTATGTTGATAGAATCATCACGATTACTTATGTACCAGATAACCACCCAGTCAAATACGCATACATAGCAGCTCAGAGCAAGCACTGCATTATGAATTGACATCTTTAACATTCACAAGGTAAAGTGACAAGTTCATTTATACACACTGCAAAACTGTAACTCATTAAAAATTTCAGTGTCTTATGAATATTAATGTTCTTTTATGATATGACATTTCTGTAACACAAGTCATTGGAATTTTTCAATACTGATAAGGTTTTCACTCTAAAAACCCAAGTAAAATTTGTAATTTTTTTTTTAAATAGAGCAAAATTGATCAAGAAAAGGAGTTTGTACTTGATGAACATATGGAGAAGATTAACAGGTATTCAGTAATCTTTCTTTTTTTTTTTTTATCCTCTTGGATAGAGAACTTGACGTTAAATCCAGTAACAGTATCAGTGTTCCACAGATAAGGTGATAGATATTACATTCAAGTTAGTAATTTAAACTTTTTTGTCTTTAGGGAGCTTTATCTGAAGCTCAGGAAATCTTTCACTCATCAGTATATTGAATACTTGAGCATATTTGCCTAATTCACAGACCATTATATTAAACAACTACCCTATGGCACATGAAAAAGAACATTTTTTCATAGAAACTGGATGGGGATTTCTGAGAGTAATTGTTCAGTTGGACAGGAAATGTTACATAGCACATTTATACTCATTGATATAAGGCCATTTCTATGATTGTTTGGAACTGTGTGTCAGAAAGGGAAGAATAAGAGTGATAAGAAGCACCCAAAACTTTTGAAGAAGCACTGCAGTAAGAAAGCTTAGAGATGTTGACACCAAACCAATAGAACAGAACTGATAGCTAAAGATTTGATGTATTATAAAAACACAGATAAGACCGATGGTAGTAACTGAAGTTTCTGGATAAATATCAGTTTGTAAGTGAAGTTTATTGAAATGCTGGAGATCTGTAAAGGAAGAGGAGATGCCTGTCAGCTGAGTTACTTAAAACTGAACAGGGAACACATTGCTAAGAAAAGCCAAATCAGAGGGTTACGCTCTGTTTCTAATTTCTGTATTACTAGCACTTGACAGGGAAGAGGAAGGCTAAAGCAGTTCATTCATTTCTTAACTACTTTTTTTCCTTTTAGTCTTTTTTCAGCAAATAGCATGGAAGAAATTGTTAAAAAGTTAAAGCAAGATGGTTCTCCTTTTGCCATTAAGCAGCTAGAGGTAATGTCTTTGTGTTATTTTTTTTAGAGACTTAATTATAGAATAGTTAGAATTCGAAGGGACCTTAAAGATCATCTAGTTCCAGCCCCCCTACCATGGGCAGGGACACCTCCCACTAGACCAGGTTACTTCAAGCCCCGTCCAACCCAGCCTTGAACACTTCCAGGGATGGGGCATTGACAACTTCTCCGGGCAACCAGTTCCAGTGCCTCACCACCCTCACAGTAAAGAATTTCTCCCTAATATCTAATCTAAATCCCCCCTCTTTCAGTTTAAAACTGATGCCCCTCATCCTATTGCTCCACTCCCTCATAAAGAGTCCCTCCCCATCTTTCCTGTAGGCCCCCTTTAGGAAGTGGGAGGCTGCTATAAGGTCTCCCCGGAGTCTTCTCCAGGCTGAACAACCCCAACTCTCTCAGCCTGTCCTCATAGCAGAGGTTCTCTAGCCCTCTGGTCATCTTCGTGGCCCTTTGCTGGACCCCTTCCAACAGGTCCATGTCTTTCTTGTGCTGAGGACTCCAGAGCTGCACGCAGTACTCCAGGTGGGGTCTCACCAGAGTGGAGCAGAAGGGCAGAATCACCTCCCTCAACCTGCTGGCCACACTTCTTTTGATGCAGCCTAGGATGTGGTTGGCTTTCTGGGATGCAAGTGCGCATTGCCAGCTCATGTTGAGTTTCTCATCCACCAACACCCCCAAGTCCTTTTCCTCAGGGCTGCTCTTAATCTGTTCTCCGCCCAGCCTGTATTTGTGCTTGGGATTGTTCTGACCCATGTGGAGGACCTTGCATTTGGCCTTGTTGAATTTCATGAGGTTTGCACAGGCCCACTTCTCAAGCCTCTCCAGGTTCTTCTGGATGGCATCACTTCCCTCCAGCATGTCAACAGCACCATAGAACTTGGTGTCATCAGCAAACTTGCTGAGGGTGCACTCAATCTAACATCTTTGTTGGTGACACAGATGGTTGAACAGCACCGGTCCCAGGACAAACCCCTGAGGAACACCACTGATCACTGCTCGCCACTTAGACATTAAGCCATTGACTCTTTGAGTGTGGCCATCCAGACAATTCCTTATCCACTGAGTAGTCCATCCATCAAATCCACGTCTCTCCAGTTTAGACACAAGTATATTTTATGGGACAGTGTCAGATGCTTTGCACAAGTCCAGGTAGATTATGTCAGTTTCTCCGACATTGTTAAGTCTGGATCTCTACTTTCTTTTCACAGGGCAGACTTTAATCACCTTATTAACATAACTAATACTACATAACACCAATACGACATTGGACTGAGATCCTCAGGTTCTCACATACAGTCCTGTGAGATTGCCAGTAGTTCTATTGAGACAAGGATATTCCTCTGTAAAAGCACACAATGTGAATACCATCATATGTTGCATAAAATTGTAATCTAGTAAAAAAACCAAGAACGCTTTCCCTTTTCCCCTCCCCATGATCAGGGGATTCTTGGTGACAAAGGTGCCTTTTATAGCTTCTCATTCACTGCCAAGGGTTGAAATAAAACAGTGCCAGAACAGTGTTGTTCATTTTCTTCCATACTAGATATCTGGTTTGGGTAAGCAGCAAGCAATTTGTCATCACTAAGTATTTTTTGATCTTTTTAATGCATTTCTGAGTGTTGGATATAGTCACTACTCAAAAAAAATGTACAGCAATATTACACACAATACACACTTCAGCCTCAAAAGCAAGAAGCAACTTACATTCATTTACAAGTAATGTGTGTATTTTCTCTTTTTCTTTTGAAGTATCTGTATTCTGGTGCCTTGTAAAAGTTTGTCTTAGAGCTCTTCAAATATTACTTAAAATTCAATAGCACACAAGCATTTGTCCAACAAAAGCTTTGTTTTAACTTTGGTAACAGAGAAGAAATCCTGCTCTTTCAATAAAAGAAGACATCCATCATCTCTGGACTTTAATTTGAGCAGAAGGAATATAATCTTATAATGCAGTATTACTAACATTAGGCATTGTGTCCCAGATAACACAGACACATTTTTGGTTTTAGTTTTTGGTTAAAGATTTAACATTTTGTCACTGGAACTCTCAAACAGTTTTTGAGAAAGGAAGTTTTAAAATTACCCTTGTGCCAACCAATACGCCTAGTACATTGCAAGAAGTTCAGCATATATATTACAAAACAAAATTCAATGAAAGGAAAAGCTAATTTTTTTTGCAAGTAGTATTCAAGTTTCACTGAATAAAGTAGTCAAGTGAGCTAATGCCAGAAGAATAATTTTATGTGTTTGTAGACCTGAATTCTACCACAGGCTACCATCATGGTTTTCCCCCAAACAGTAAAGGCTGTGTGATTCAGTTCTTCACTTTTTCCCTATATTATAGATGGCAGGGAAAGTAGCAATATTAAGGCCTATTAAAACAGTTTGATAGCATGTTAATAGCAGTGACTTTCAGTGGCTCATATTTCTTTTATAGTATTGAGTTATGAGGCAGTATTTTATTTCTAGATTTTATAAAGTTTAATAGAATTCTGCAGGCATATTATATTGATTAGTTTCAGTGGAGGTTGAAAACAAGAATTATTTCCATACAGCTTTTCCTAAGTTAATTTCATGCGATTTTATGGCACTTTAAAACATAATTAGACCTAGTGGAACTTTTAAAGATAGCTTATAACCTTTAAGGGGTGCTTTTTTCAAAATACAGTTTCTACTAGAAAAGGTGCAAGGAGTGTGGAAACACTTCGTTACTGAAATATGTTAACTAGATAGTTTGTTCTGCCACATTTACTCTAGTTACCCAAACCCAGCTGGACTTGCTTCCTTCATCTGCAGCCTTCTAACTCGCATCTCCCCTATTTAAAAAAAAAAAAAAAAAAAAAAAGGTTTTGTTCCTCCTTTTTAGGAGGATACATTTGTTTCATATTTTTAGTTTAGAACTTAAAACTGTGTCATCTATTTCAAAGTTATGATTTTGTGCAACTGATTTTTTTTTTTGTTGCTTCTTCAGGTTTTTTGTTGTTTTTTTTTT
>VXBH01001818.1:1487816-1513230 GCA_013400035.1 Rynchops niger
TATCTTCAATAGGACTTTATAGCAGCTTTTTTCTTTCATATGACTAGTAAATGAAAGACCGTCCTTGGAGCTGCCAGAAGTTCCCAAACAATTATCTGTTCAAGAGATGAGACTGTGTGAATATGAGTTACTTCTGTCCACACAGAAATTTGTGTTAAAAACCCGCTACTAGTATTTTCTAGCAGGTACAAGGCTTATTAGTGTGAACAAGTACATAAGTTTCAGACAAGTCTCTAACAGCACACATTTTGTGCTAAGCCCGTAGGATAAAGTAAACTTGTACGATCAGGTACTTAATTTCTTCTACAAAAGATCCATAAAAACAAAGAAGGAAAATGCATTTCGGGTGGGGGTGTGTGTGTGTTAAAAAGGGATTCAGGTATAAGTTTCTCCAGGAAATGCTTGCCAGTTAAACTGGAGGTTTCGTTTTACTGGGGAAGCAGAATTGTAGTTAAACTTAATCGTAGCTGGAGGAAGAATGGTCATTTGCACCCTGGCAGTTCAGCAACTTACAACACCCTCACTCCGAGCCTGCTGTCACATTGCTTGGAGGAGCAGAGTTCAAAGAACTGGTTAGAGCAGGGAACATATAACAAAACCACAACGGTCTGAGATTGTCAGACATTACCCTTGATAGCAGTTCGCTGACTTGTATGAAGCAAGTCATTTTCCTCATCAGTAGTGTCACAGTACCAAGAGTATGCCCCTGCATGTTTCCTGTCACTTTGTGAAACTAAGCTTTCACTTTAGTGTCCAGGTACAGGAAAAACAGCACATTCAAATGATAAATATAGAAATTTTAAAGGATTCAGTAACAGCAATGTGTATGCTTTTTTTTTGTTTGTTTCCCTGTATATTTATTATGATATATGTTAGTAAACTTACGGAATAAGCCCTAACTGAAAGTCTAATACAAATACCCTAACTTGGAGGTACACCTTGGTACATTCACACTTTGGATGTATAGATAACTTTCAGCGTTTAATAAATTGGAACTACTAGTTCTGCTATAATCCCAAGTATGCTGTGAGCCATGCTATCCTATGTATCTTGTTCTGTTCAATTTACAGTACTTCTAATTTTTACTTTCAAAACATGCCTGCTTAGCAGGCTTTCACACATCTGATACTAAAGTGGTTTGCATGAGTAAGAAAAATGTAAAGTTGTTAAAATTCTACTTGAGAATGGCTTTATGATTTAAATCACATTTTGAATCCAGTTACAAATAGGTAGAAAGCCAGAGTACTAACACACTTTTTGAATTCATAGTAAAATATTTTTTTAAATCTTTTACTTTATAGCATTACTTTGTTTTCAGGATTTACATGAGCCATAAAGCTTTGATCTGAGTGACAGAAGTACCACTTCTAATTGGATGAAGTAAGCATGCAGGGTCAAAACCTGAAAAGCATCTGATGTTTGACTTGGCTTTCACATGATGCTTTCTTACAGCTTTCTTTGGCAGGACGGTGCACCTTCTGAGCTCTGATACTTCATTATTTACTAGCCTTCATTGTTACTGAATGAATTCCAGTGTATTGTGAAGGACACTGCAGAGGCTAGGAATTAGAAGACACCTTTCCAGATCTACAGGTCAGGCTGGGATGCAGGCACTAGCTCCTGAAACTTTAAATGGGCACGCAGCAAGTGGGTGAGATGATAGGTGACAGGAATGAAGCTGGATGGTATCTTGGCAGTGCTGAATTCGAGTAAAGATGCATTCTGAAACCTCTGTTAACAGACCAGTAAGAGAATGATACGTCTGTCCTTAAGTAGCTTTCCTGTGGTGCTTTAGCTAGATGCTCATATTTTAATCAAAGCTCATCCAGGACCATTGTTTGCTGCAGACAAATAAGTGCTTTGATATCTCAGAGAGTAAGTGATGGGTATCTTCATCTATTGCGAGGGAACTGATACATTGGACCTCTGGGAGTTGGGTTTTTTTGTTTTGTTTTAACTTAAAGAAAGCCTCCCTCAAGGACCCTAAGCAGCTCAGGTCAGAAACTTCAATGAGCTGTGGAGACAAGAGGCAGCCACTATTCCATCTGTTACTCTTGTAAGGGATACCATTGAGTCAGTGCCACTTAATTCGGTCACCTTCTGACAGTGTCTTATTGGAATTCAGATCTATTGCGAATTCAGATCTATTGCAAATTCAGCTTGTAGCTTTCAGGATCATTATGTTGAAATCAAGACTATGTGAAAGATACTGGAATAGATGTCAAATACTTCTATGAAGACTTATTTGCATTTTAGTACTCCCCACTTCAGCCTATCCTATCTCCTTTTCAGGCTTGTTCCCTAGCACCGATCCCCTCCTCCTCTTTGTACAGAGAATTTATTTATAGATACACTGGTGACTCATTTTTCTGCAATTGCACCTACACATTTTCTTTCCTTGTTCCTCTTCCTTCAGCTTCATTTATGGCAGTCCCTCGTCCACCTTCAGCCTCATTGATATGCAAAGATAAGGCAGCTGCTGGATGCACTAGACTAGTTAGGTGCTAGTTTCAGTTCTTCCCCATTTCAAGTGCTTTCTTTGAAAGAACTTGCCATTACCCTTTCACCTAGGAAACTATCTGGTTGCACCGTGCATACTGTTTAACCTGGTCTGAGCAAAGACTTTCTAATCTAGATGACAGAATGTAAAACTCAAAGGAGAAAAGATCCAGTTCAAAGGTACAGCCAGCAAGAGCATATTATGGGAAATAAGGGATCCAGTTAAAAATTGCTATCCATCCAAGACATACATAGTAACATAATTAGAGGTATAGCTGGTTTCCTTATCTGCTGAAAGGTAGCTTGTTGTTAAGAGAGGTTTACCAGAACGCAGGAAATGCTGGCAGGTTGAGCCAGCATTAGTTCTTTTTAAACCAGCTTCTCTCAAGTGAGTGGTCAACATGCAAATAATAGAATAACAGAACCAGTGCTTTTAAGGTACAATTGCACAGCCTCCTGCTTGTATAGCAATTGCATGTTTTCCAGCTTAACTAGGCAAAATGGGTCACTGCTGTATCAGCTGGTGTCTGGAGAGGGATGAAGAGTAATTGGGAGCCAGAAAAAACATTAATGTTGATGACTGGAAACCTGCCATTTCAGTCTGTGAGTAAGGAGTCTAATGTCTGCAATGAAAATAATGTAAAGAGGCAAATCTTACCATCTGCCGCTTTTCAGTAGTGGTAAAAATGTCCTAATTAACAGGAAATGTCTGTTGTACTGTGAATAATACAGAGCTTTTAGTTGTGTTTACAGGGGAAAAGTATTCTTGTTTAGAGTAAGAAAACAAAGATCAACAACAATAAGATTTAGCTCCTTTCTCCCACAGCCCTGAAAGCTTTAAAGCTCAGCTCTGTTTTCTTAACTAGGTTTTCATCTTTCTCCCCACCTCCCCCTACTGTTTACTGGCATGCTGTTAATTGAAGGATAATCATGAGAGCCAGATTTACAGCATTTGTTTGTGTGCCTTAAACAGATCCTGTTTGTTGCATAATATTTATAGCCTGTAGCTCTGTCAAAAGAAGGCAAGACCTCCAGGCTTCCCATCAGCAGAGCAATGTAGGGCTAAATTACTGCAGTATCTGTTGATCCCAGACAAGAAGCCTGGACAAATATCCATTTAGGTTAGATTTCTTTTAATATTTTTTTCTTCCACAAATTTCTTTTCAGTATATTGTCTAGTTTTTGCAGATGATCATAAAGCAACTACTTAAAGTTTGTGGTTAATCTCACTACTGCTACTTTACAACTGTGACTATTGTACCAAATAAAATGTAAGTGCTGTACAATAATAGTATTATCAGCTACAATATCAGTAACATCTAAGAGCAATTCAGACTATATATTTAAAAATGGAGTATAATTGCCTGTAACACCTTCACTTGCAAAAGAACCTGTTTGGAAATCATTTTCAAGCTGCATTAGATTCTCTGACTAGTAGTATTTTGATAATAAATGATGTGACCTTAGGAGTTCTAGGCTTTCCACAAGTGATGGCATACTTCCACAAGATCTTGCTCATAAAAGTTTATGCAAGTAAGTTCATTTAGTATGACAGCATGGTGGGAGGGAGCAGAAGGGATAGGTACCACATAAGTGAGCTCAGAGAGAAGAGTACCGTCATTTACTTGAAGTTTAAAATGCAAAAAAGACTTACAGAAGTGTCTAAATTGAAGATAAAAGCCATTTTTAATATCTTCCCCAGACTATTAATAAGATGTCACCTACATCATTAAAGATGACTCTCAGACAGCTCAGAGAAGGAGCTTCCATGAGCTTACAAGACGTACTCACAATGGAATACAGACTGAGCCAAGCATGCATGGTAAGCAGGCAGCTGAGCTCTTTGTCTCTTGCCAGCCATGGAGGGGCAGTGAGCCTGTCAGATGCTTAAGTTTTCTATACATTATATGAAGGGCTCAAAATTTATAGGGATTTTCTTTCAGTGTCTTCTTTTTGTTTGTTAGGCTGTCACTTTCTTTTTTCCAGTTCCACATATTTATATGCAACTCTAAGGAGATCACAGTAACGATGGTCAGTTGGGAATGATAGAGGACTTGTTAAGAAAACCTTGATAATGTTATACAGTATAGGAAGTTTTGTATTTGGACCATAATTTTAAAACTCTGGTGGCGTTGACCAGATTTTCCATTTACATTACTTCGTTCTCAGTGCCTCAGTTCCTATCAGCAGGATGGGAATAGCTGTGTATCACTGCCTTTCAGGAGTGCTGTGATAAGTTTATTAAAGGAAACAGGAGATTTTAGTACTATTTGTAGTAGGGGCTGAGTACTTGGAGAACAGGAGGAAGCAATCCTTTCAGTAGAACAGAGTTGCTAAATGAGTTATCTGAACAAATTCCTCAAAGCTTCCCCATGGCACCCTTATTAATTTTGTCACATTTTAAAATAAGATTTTTATGTATCTGATTAAATGATTTGTGATAAAGTAAGTGTTTTTAAAAAGTTTGAAAATGTATATCATTCTGATATGTTGTAGATCCTGACAGTATCCTTACCGTATCTTTCCTGAAACTGGTATTGTTGCTCCATTGCTAGTGAAGCATCCTTAGGGATTGAAATGTTATGTTTACCTTTATAAAAAAATAGAAGTGGATGCTTCCAGGAATCCATTTAACTGCAAGTTGTTTCACGTATACAGAATACATCACAATTCCTGAAAACTGGCCTTTCTCTGAAGAATCTCTAATCCTACACAACTTAGCCCTCATCATGGAAAACTCTTCAGAAAAATCTATGAAATGTAACACAGAGCGAGAGCTTGCACTGCATAAAAGTTGGCTGATCAACTACAGTTCAACACACTGATTTTAAGAGTTGTGGGTGCATTTAAGCAAGAGGATATAGAGCTCAAAGTAAGGTGAAGGCAGAACTAGATGAGAACAGTACAAGTGGGATTTAACCAAATCTTGAAAATTTATACTTCAAGCAGAAGTGGGAGAGGGAAAGATGGGATAAATAGAATCTGTCACATTACAGCTTGTTTTTGTGTCTTTCAGAGAGGCCACGACTTCTATGAAGGGGTTCGAGCAGGTAAGCATGCACACCAGAAATGTTTCTCAAATTTAATAATACACAAACTCACTGTTGCGTTGCTTCTCTAGAGGTTAAGAAAAGTACACGCAGCAGCAGCCCAGAGCACACTTCCCAGCTTGCTGCAGTTTTTGCTCATTGGACCATGGCCAAAAGTTATTATTTGTTCCAAAGCATAACAGCCATGTTGTTTCCTTTGTGTAATCCCAGTTTCCTGGTGTTACTTGTCCACCTGGTAATGCAGCACCATGAAAAGGTTTCACCAGTTCATTGGGAAAGTTTAAAATATATTTAATGCTGATAGTAGTGAGTAGCTATGGGTATCATGTATGTGTCTAGACTTAGTGTTGCCACATAGCTGGTTCAGCCAGCTGTAAGATGGTTTAAGACTCAAAGTCAAGAACAGCTATTTGCATAGAAAAGTGTTAGAACAGAGACTACCTTCACCCATGTCCAACATATCCCTGTATAAAGGTGTCTTACTATTAAAAAGTCATATATGTAAACTTAATGTTAAATAATTCAGCATTTTAAGGCATTAGTCAAAATAGGTAGTGGTAGAAGTAGAGCAGCAGCTGACCAAGTTCAGCTAGGGGACAGACTTAGATTGCATCCTTGATTCTACTGCTGATTCAGTATGCAGTTCGTCAAACCCAGTGTCACATCTGTTAGAAACTGTAATAATTATTTATGTACTATACAGCACAAGATGAAACAAGACAGAGGCATTTCCTTTTCCAAGGAGCTTACAGTACAAAACATTTTATGAATAACACTTTGGGGTTGAGGGAACCTGGCTTGTAATTCACACATTTACATACTTGAGTACGTATTATCACCTCCTCCTCATTTTTTATATCTGTCTTTATAAAGTAGTGGATGTTCGTTTGAGCATTCACTATTAATAATATTGTGTTAAAGATAGCCTGGGGTGAGAGATGCAAAGTTTGTTTGTACAGCACAGAAAAAGTTTCTGATTTTAATTAATCTTTAGCACTTATTAGCAGAGACTCCTTTGAAGAGTTTACTACACGCGTTAAGTACATGTACATTCATTGTGTAATGGGGACAAAGGTATCTTAAAAAGAATATTCCTAGGATATATTCTCAACCACCATATAAACTGCTGAAATGTAGTTATTTGGGAAGCGACAAATTCAAAGTCTAAGAGTCAGATGAACAACAAACCAAGTTCTCACTCGTAAAGCACAAGGTCATTAAACCATCTGGGGATGAAGTAGAACACAAAAGCAAATCACATGTCAGTATGGCCAGTAAATTATACAAACTGCTTGTAAAGAAAGAACCTGCAAGAACAGCAGTTGGGAAGCTCCTCTTTTACAGAGGATGGCATAGCAAAGGCTTAACTATATCAGGGGACGAAAAAAAACCCACCAGAGACCCAGCTGCACTGAGGGGATTGCTAAGAATAATAATTTGTTCTTGAAGCCTTTTTCTTCTCCGCTTACTGCATATATCTTGTTCTCAGATTTGTCATCTTAAAATTGTTTCTCTTATTTAACAGCGGTGCACAATCTGACTCAAAAATCATTTTTGTAGTTGGGTCTAATCTCATAAAAAATCATTATCCAACAGTGTGCTGAGCATCCTTTTTAATACGAAGTAAAATTACTAAGTACTTCACAGGATCAACCATAGCGAATAAAAGTGAAAATTATAAAAATGTTAAGTATTAGCTTTTTCTTCATTAAATCATTATATTCCAAGCATTTAAGAACCAACTATTGACCCTGTCTACCACAAAGTAAAGCTAAGATATAATAATCAGATTTTAGTTTTTGAATATTTTTTTCAGCAGCAATGGCTATTGGTCAGGTTTTAATAACAGCTTTTATCTGCATCAAACTGTAATTTTAATAGGCATGCTAGGGAAAGAGTTTGTTTAAAAGCTTTTTAGACCTGCTTTGACCTGAGGTCAAAATTTCATTTTTTCTTTAGCCAGTTTTCTTTCAGCCAGGCTGAAAATCTGCTGGCAAATCTGCTTCCCGGCTTGTGATTGGAGCTACTAAGCAGAAGCCCAAACACTTAAAGCATAAAATACACAGATCATATTTCATGGTATTTCATCAGCGTTTTCCCATATAATGGTAAATGTGGTCTTTGAATACTTTAGAGATCCATTTTTCACCTTGATTTATAGAATAAGACATAAACTAAGAAATGCAAAGCTTTGGGTAGTTTCCAACAATTTTGTTTTTTAATTCTTACTGCATAAGAAAAGTGGTCATTTTTGGAGTCTGTGCTCAGACACATCCAGGTACACTACAAGCTCAGCAGCTTGAGGGTACAAAAATCTGTTAAATTAGCCTCCTAACTATGTGTGCAGGAATCTACACTTCAAATGGAATTGTAAAGGCCTTCTACATATTGCTGATCCTGCAAAGATCTTACTTCTGTATGGCTCCTGCCCTCTCTCCTGCAGCGCTGGCAGCCTTACCCTGGGCACGCAAACCCCCTGCAGTCAGCAAGTAGGTAGAGAGATTTCATTGCAACCAACAGAGTTTCAGGTGCTTAGAAATATCACTGTTTTGACTGTGCTGAATGAAGCTGAACAATAACACTAATTTAACTCTGGTGAGGTCACTGCTACCGAACAGAGGGGTTTTTCAATTGTTTCTTATTTTTAAAGAGGTAAAAAAAACCACAACAACAAACCCTGAACACAATGTCTATGTTAAGTTACTGTTATCTTAATGAACATCCCTTAATTTACCTTGGAAGTCTTCAGAATAGCATACACATGGACTTCCATCCCCACCCCCACCCCCCTTATTTAAAGCATCTCTAGTCAGTGTTGTCTTTTGTGGATAACAGTTAAGATTATTTTGGCCAGATCATGACCTTCAACTTCAGTTGAAGTCATTCGACAAGCATTACTCTGATGGAGTTGATTTGGAACAATTATATATTTTGACCCAAACCAATCAATCGCTTCACATCATAATGTTTAAAATTAACTTGTAGGATCATAACTTTTCATTAAGTTACCCAGTTGAATGGCTTAGTAAAATCACTCTCTGAAAGCACGTTTCTTTTAAAGAATTGCCCACATGGATTCTACTCTCCATGGAATTGCAGCTTCTACCTCTACAACGGGTTTCTCTTCAAAAGTGTGTTTATTTGTATCCAGGGAGTCCTTAGCCCTGTACTTGCAGGTAAATTGACACAGGGCTCCGATTCTCCTTGGAGATGCAAGCTAAAGAGTTGTGATGCCTGTATGTCTTCAGCTACAGAAATATTAATTAGTACAGTTGTAATTTGAACAGTATTTATTTTCTAGGCATTTTCCAAGAGTTGATTATAAAGGGAAGAGTTAAAAAGATTTCAAGTTACATTTTTTACCATAAACTGCCTTAATGCCTGTCTTTTGATAAGACACAATCTTTAGATGGGTATTCTTTCCACTGAATTTACAATCCAACTCCTTTATACGTTTCTCATCCTGGATAGTTGTAGTTTAGTCACCACAAATGAAGTCTGTTTAGAAAAACATGAAAACTTACCTTAGCTGTTAGCCTTCAAAATACCTAGCCCCTGTGAGCATCTTTTGTCTACGTGCCTTTAAAGCCACGCTGCTCTGAAGTCTTTGTCAGAAAGGACAAACAAATTGATTCTATTCTCAACTAGAGGAACTTGAGAGGTACTTCCTGCCCACCCTCCCTTATATGCTGTGCGCTGTGTCGGTCGGGAGGTCTCCCAGGACACAGGTGCATCTCCAAATCAGGTGCTGATATCACACATCTGAAGAGAGGGTGTGCTGAGGAGGAATGTTGGGTAGTCAGTGCATCCTAGACAGCTACAGTTACTAAAGCTATTATTTTTTAAATTATAAAAATTTCACATTTTGAATAGCACCTTTATGGGTTTTCTTAGAGCCACAAAGGTGCTGGGAAGAATGCTCTGGAATTCCATTCATATTGCTCATTTTTACACACAAATAAAATCTTTCTTGTCTCATTATTGTTTGCTAGTGCAGCTGTTCCTGCTGACGTGCCTTCAACATTCCTATGATACAAGGAATGCTTTTTGAGCTTTGGTATTTCTTGTTACAGTTTTAACATGCAGTTCATTCACTAATGATTTTATCTGCAGTGACGTGTGTTTCCCAGCCTAAGCGTAAAGTATACATACTAAGATTATACAAACCTTCACAGTTAAATCTACATAGGTCTGCAGTATCTGTCAGTATTTACAAATGAATATTCTTGATTTTCCCACAAAGATACTCTGCTTTACTCTTTTGTCATTAGTTATTTCGTTATTAGTTTATATGATGCACTTAAATTAGCTTTGGGCATTTAGCAACTACTTTGCATCTTTTCCTATACTCTAGAGAGTCAGATTTGCACAGAGATGTGAAAGCACTTGTCCAAAAGCATCATCATGCATACTGTTCCCAGCTTCACATGAAAAAGCAGAAGACAGGCAAGAGTAGTAGGTCTAAGAGAAAGCATGAATTTCAGGACTATTCCTTCAAAGCTTGGGCTACTTCTGAAGTGATCCACTGTGCCTTGTATCATCAGGTGGTTCCCCTATATGTCTCTAGACAGGTCACAACTCCGTAATTTTTATTACAGTAGGAATATTTATGTTACAACAACTGCATCTTCTCCAAAGCGTATTGATTTTTCTCCTCCATGTATTCACTGTATGTGTCTGTCTTGATGCAATCTAAAGTCATCTTAATTAGAGAAAGTTTACAAGTAACTTTTGTGTTTTTATACTCCACCCGACAGTGCTGATTGACAAAGACCAATCCCCCAGATGGAAGCCAGCTGCTTTAGAAGAAGTCAGTGATGAATTTGTGAACGATTGTTTTAAGCCATTGGGAAACAACGATCTCAAGTTGTAAAGATGAAGCCTATTGACATCTTATACATCTGCTTAATTCTCTGATATAAAAGTTATAGTATGATGAAGTTTGACAAGACTCTTTTAGCTACCCTGAGATTTGTAAATCTTTTTTCTTTTGCATTCAGGGACAGTCTTTTTTGTTACCGTGCCATAATGATGGTTAATAAGGGGGAAAATGACTTCAAGGCAAATGGTTATTTTTACTGCTTTACACAATGATTAACATGTAATTTTTTGCATCAACTCTTAGTTTAGGAGGAACCTTTGGGGGAGACAGCATAGTTGAGGGATGACCTAATAAGCAAGAAGTCGGGAGACCTTTGTGTTCCTGGCTCTGTCACTGATTTGTTAAGTTGGGATTGTGCCTCAGATTCTTCATTAAACACTGAAAATAAAATATACTTAAAGCTTTAAAACAGTCAGAGCTACAAAGGAAAATGCAAGACATGCTAAATCCATGGTGTTAAGTAGTCTTTTAAATAAAAGGTCAGACTGACACATTATCCATTTGAGAGCAAGAAATTGTTCTGTTAACAGTTGGTCAGTATTCAGTCTTGCTATGTGATGTAGACATTGTTTCAAATGTCAAAATATTGCCAGAGCCTAGAGCGCAGTTCTGTTGCTTGCAAACACCATTTTTTTAAAATGCCATTAAGTTTGATTGAACTGCATTATTAGTTTTTCATGATTCAAAAATTGCTAGTTTTCCTGGTCTTACAATGGTGAAGAAATAACTGCCTCGGGCTTTCCTCTGAACACTAAGCAGCACGTTTCCTGTTGATGTTAGTGATTGTCTAATGATTTTAGTGGCAGAGATCAGCCTGGTCCGCCTACTACAAGTGGCTGGAGTTTTATCTATACCAACAGGTCTGGGTTCCTGTTCGCTTGTGCCCGTGAACATCCTGTCCACTGCATGAAAATTTGTGAAAAGTATCGGGGGACGCAGCAATACGTACCAAAGATAACAAATAGGGGAAAACAAGAAATACCTGCTGCTACATAGATCATAAATTTTTTTAACACCACATATCCTAAAAAATGTATTTGTAAGGATCAAAATTTAAATATACATCAAAACCCCGTGGCTGTATATGCACGAAAGGTTGCTGGGTTCTGATACCAGTAATACTTGGAAGTTAGATAACATAACCAGAGCCCCTTGATAAAAGTATAATCTTTTGGGGGTGGTAAAATTAATTTTTCTGTTGTGTATGCAACACATAGCTACTAATCTTTCTTCAACATTAAGACTGCATGCTTTTCTATGGTTAATCAAATCATACATCAGTATCTCTTCCTAGTTGTTTCTACAGTTAAAGGCAGGTCACAAATACAAATGTTGGCTTCTCTGAAGATAAACCAATGAGACTAAAGACTAACCTAGTCGGTAATCAGCACTGGGCAATCAAAAAGTGAGAGCTACAGTAGAACCATTACAGAGTTTTCAACATTGGGCAGTTTTTATTACCGACAATAATGGTCTACAGTGGCTTAAGGCTCCTTTCTTCCTAGAAGCTGTTGCCTGGAAACAAAGTCCAGGAAATTCAGGCATCAAGGTGAACCACTACAGTGACATTCAAAGAACTAGAGGTGAGCAAAATGGAGAGAAAAATCAAGAAAAAATGGCACCTTGCTTTGTCACTAGAATCTTTAAGATAAAACTGTTAAAATTTAAGCTGTTACCATGTACATATTTGTTATGAGACAGTCAAAAGTAGTTGAGAGATTCCATTAATATCTCTAGGGTAACTTCTGAAAATGACTTGAATTTCTACCTCACGCTGGTTCTGTAAGGAATGTAAACCTCCCCCCCTATTGTTTAAAATTTTTGTTTTAGATTCTTAAAAAAATGGCTATTTTTAATTTATTTTTAAGAATTGGTTCATTCCATTATTTTTGTACAAAAGAAGCAATCTGCAGCAACTATATTTAATGAAAAACACAGTAATCCCCAGGGAGTAGGGATCATGCCTTCTCTGACTGAAAAGGCCTTAAAACATTTTAGCGAGAGTATACTTCTGAATCAATAAACTTTGACTTGCATGTCCAATTGCTTCCAAAGTTTATGTGAACAAGAATTACCCCAAACTCATGGTAACAGGACCCTGTCCAATTGGTGCATTTTATGAAATAAGAATCTTACAAGCAGATGGCAAGTTTAATTTTATTTGGTCCACAAGAAAGTATTTTCCACAAAAATATTGTAAAAATATATCGTAGTGTGTTTTATTTGGGAATACTGATGTGTCTTATTACAGAAATGTCACTTTTACAAAGTTGTGCTGCAGTTAATGTGTTTTGAACCATTATTAGAATATTGTCAGTCACATAGTACCCACTCTGACTATAGTTACTGTTTCCTGCAGAAAATATAAAGCTAATGTATTTTTAACTCCTAAATAGAAGTAAATGGTTTTGCAGAGTATGCCAGTCTCATACTGGAGTGCCTTTATTACACAAAATCAAGTCAAAGAATCAGTGGCAAGTTAGCTGGAAAGCCACTATAAGTGGCTTTGTAAGACTATAGCACAGTTTAGAGTAATCTAATGATAAATACGCAGATGTAATTTTATTTAGGTAAAGAAGTCTTTATTATTATTATGTATTGTGCCTATTAAAATACAGCAGAACTCTGGAATGAGATGTCATTCGATCTCTCACCAATTGTAGTGTTGAACAGATTTTTATTTTTTTTTATTTAATGGTAAGTGCATTATTTATTAAGGACAGCGTCTTGTAAAAGAGATTGTTTTCCTGGTGAGAAGCTGTCTCCCTGTTGTTTGTAAGCTTGTTTGCAAGCTTGTATGCTTTCCATTTGCTGTGTGCTTTCCCTGAAGTGCCAATGTCATAGAAAGCATCATAAACCAGCTGGAATTGCGCTTCAGGCCATATTGAAGTTGCTGTAATCTTCACGTATTAATGAGGGAAGACAAGCTTTATGGTTGCAGGTGAGTGACTGTTTAGACATAACCAGCAGCAGGCGATCCAGTCACTGCTGCGTTACGGGTGGCTCTCTGAGCAAGCAGTGTAGCTGTCCTACACAGCAAGGACTCCAAAAGGAAGCTCATGGTGATGCATGTTTAATTATACCTGGGTAACTTTCTCCTTTGGGGAAATTTTGAGTGTTTATCAGTACAGATGCTTGAGGCTATTTTATGTTATTTTATAATTCTGGCTACTGTTGGACCACGCAGCGGCAGCCTGCTAATGGAGAAGCTGCTTTCAAAAGAGCACGTGATACTCCGCCTCCAGAAGAGTGCCAGGTGCTAAGGCTACATCCAGAGAAAGGATTTGAGACATTGCGATGGTGAGCACTGCAGCACCCAACTCCCCATGGCAGCCACCAAGGTACAAGGGTCAAGACAGATACACCGAAATGCACTCCTTCAGCGAGTGCAGTTTTCTGTCTGCTCTTCGCCTATCTGGCAAATAATACCTATGGAGTTTGGGTGCACCTTTTTTTTTTTTCATTACTGTCTTTAGGAGCGTAACATTCTTAAGCCAAGACTAATGTTACAGAAAGGCTGGCCTTTTTTTGTAAAAAAGCTCTATGTTAGCTATAATAAGGATAGGAATCTTTTTTAACACTGTGGTTAAGCAATATGCAATTCACATGTACTGATCTGATCAGTGTTTTGCTTTTGCTTTGTAATTCACCCTAGTATATGGCATGGCGTTTTCTTAGATAGAGCAAAGGTGGGGTATGATTTAATGTTTTAGAGCTTCAAGGAACATCACCGTTAGCAGCGGAATTTAAATGGACGATAATACCTTAGTCCCACTTTACATATGGCTTCAACGAATACTACGTTGCTTCAAAAAAGATGATGTCACAACAAGAGCAGGGTTTTTTTCCCCCCTTTTTCAGCAAAAGCCTGAGAACAGTCTTACACACAGGGTCTGATCAGTGTGAATTAACGGCAGTCTTGTGCTGCGTTACAAAGAAGTATTTTTCACCATTTACTTTTGATACAACCACTTCTCCAATACAGGTGAATTTCAAATAACTAAATTTGTGTCACAAAGTTTGCAGAACAGCTCAATTCATAGACTCTCTTATGTTTGAGAATAAGCTAAAAATAATGATTTGCATGGTCCTCTTTCTGCTTGCTTACCATGGCTTGAAAAATCATGCTTCATATCAGTTACTAGAACTATGTGTACTTTTTAAAAATAGTAACAGTTTTTGCCAGTATGGAAAGCATTTTTCTATGAAACAAAAACATAAAATGGAAAGCATTTTGATTTAGGAAGAAAATATGCATCTTTTCAACTGGCCATAACAAAAATGAATAAACAGTTGCTACAACCCCAAGCTTCTACAAGGCATTCACTTTGTATAAAATGTCAGCAAAATTCTAGCTTTCAGATGACTGTGATTAATTAATCCCTTCCTTGATCTCTCAAAATGCCAGTTATGAGCACAGTAGGTCAGGCTGCAAGTCCTGGAGAAGCAGGGTCCAGAGTGTGGATGCAACCACGATAAAATTGGTAAAGAACATAGCCCTTCAGCTTTGGGCCTAAGGCTTATTCACTAATTCAGTGCACGGCTCAGGCTTTAGGTTTCTCCAGCTCATATTTGCATCACCATTACCAGTAGGTAAGCGATGAGCCTACAGAACCTAAGGAAGGTGTACTGTCCCAAGGGTGATAGAGTGAAATTTTAGTGTAATGCAGCCGTATTTCCCATGAAATACATAGTCCTAAAACATCGTTACACCTTTGAAGGTTCATTTCGCTAGTTAGCATCAGTAGTTTTTGCACACCTGTCTGTGTTACAGTAAAAAACAAATCTCCCAAAGCCAGCACCCTAACACCAAAGAAAGAAAAATACAACACAAAACCTTCAAACCCAAAAACCGAACAGCTTTGGCTGAACACAGTGATCGGATGTTATTAAACTATCTTACTGCAGGATTTTAAAGAATAGCCTTCATGCATTTACAGACTCCAGAGCATCTGTTAATTATAATGCACTGTTCATCAATATTGTAATGTTCCTCATTGGTTCACTTAAGACTGGAAGTTGAATATTATCATCATCCACATGGTTCCCTGAATACTACTTGATTTTATAAAACGCTTCTCATCGCCTTCATTATTTTGTGGCTTACAGATTTAGTCAGGTCAAAGAATCAAAGTAATATCTATGACAGCAGTTACCTTTGCTACTTGTAGACCTTGGTTTCACTTTAGCAAAATGCAGACAAATTTACCAAGCACAGAGAGTTCTTCTCTTTTCACCTACAAACAGGCCTCTGATTTTTTATGTAGTACATTAAAATAATCCACGCTTTGCTCTTAAGCATCTTTGGGGCCTCTGTGGCAGCGCTTCTACAGTTGCAGGGCAGCCACGTTCTTCTCCTTTTCTTAAACACTGATTTCTGATCACATTCAACACAAAGACAGAACATACTCAAAGTACGGCTAATAACAAGTGAGACTTGATTAACAGATTCTACTATAATCCAATTAGTTTCTTAGCAATATAGATTTAAAGGCAAATTTTTTCAGCCTCTCATTGCAAACACACTCATATAGTGGCATTATGCTCAAGTCACAGCTGATTTTGCTTTATTTGCACTGGTACCAAATACAAACTGCTTAACAGCCAGGACACCCACTGTGAAGACAGTTCTTGCCAGGCAGGGCTCAGGGCACATCACTTTCGATGTAAGGGATGTCGCTGTATTTGCTTTCCGTCACTGCCCACTGTTTCACTGCCTGATCAAGAATCTCATGGGAGAGACGGTGCGCATAGTCTAGCACTATGGTCGTTGATGGACCTTTCTCATCCACCTTCACCACTATCAGTGATGATTTCTCCCCGGTGCATCCTTCACTACCTCCCCTGATCCGTTCATCCTGGATAGCATTTGAACCTGGAAAGGCGTCCTTGGATTTGATGCATCCCATGGTACATTTGAAAACGCAGCTGCAAAATTCAGTTCAACAGCATGTTTTGATAATCTGGAAATGGTTCCCTTGTTCAATGCACAGCGTTGCTGCTTCTTGCCAGTGGTTCCAGTTATTTTGAAAGAACAAAACGTCTCCTTTTGTGCTTCTTTACTTCTGAAGAAATCTGTCAAAATAGTGTTTCATGTAAATGCAATAGTTTGCCATTCTCAGTGAGCTCAAAGGAGAGCTAAATTCACTACTGACACTTGTAGAAGCAACTTCAGTAAATCTCTGCACGGTGTGCACGTAAAATGCTTGTATCACTAACATCCATCTACTACAAGTAGGCAAAGCTTGACCTGAATTCAAGCTGCCTTTGAATGCAATTCCCAGTACGTGATGTAAACCATCTAGGAATGTAAAGGTCTTAGAAAAAAACCCGAACTGTTTCTTCCAAACTGACAATGCAGTGCTGTTTTCCTGAATCTGTAAACAAATACTGTTTAACTCCAGTGACTGCTGCTAAAGAAAATAAAAGTAAAACCCAAAAACACCCCACAGAAGCACCTCATAACCACCGGAGAGGCCTGTGTCATGGCTGTGGTTACACCCTTTGGGCAGGAGTGACGCTCACTCTCAGTGTCACTCAGCTGCTGCTAAAGGATGCTTGAGCATGCAGTCAGGAGGAGGTATTCATGAGAAACGAGCTGCTTTTCGGTTTTTCCTTGAGAGGTTAAAGCAGCTGCGGACAGCTGCGTTTGAGGCAGGTCTGACAGAGCACCATTCCTACTAAAGCAGGACAACTCAAGATCTAGAGAAGGGAGAGCGAGGAATGAAAATACCTGACAGGGTCCCTTTGTCAAAGTCCTCAAGAATCAGAATCGGTCAGCCCCAAATTCTGGTATATGTTTTTTTTGTTTACTGGCCTACAGAGCTGTTTCTCAGGCTACTTTTTCTATACAGGCAAAGCAGAATCTCATGATATGCCTGACTTTGCTTGGCTGAGCTTAACCGCTTATCAGAGTTAGTAGATTGCCAGCCAAAATAAAGACTGTGCTGCACAGAAACCAACTGTTTCCTACAGCTTCACCCAATGACGTCGTACTAAGGTCAGCCAAAGTTAAAGATTTTTTTGTAAATAGCCTTTGAAAACATCATCATGGCAAAGATGTTAAGCCTTATTTATTTGCTTTATATGCTGGGGGAAATTGGGGCTCCAATCCAGTAACCTGATCACAGGCAAATATTTGCAGAGGAAATCAATCCCATTTGCAGGTAAATGGTGTTTTACCGGTAGGACAGGACTTCCCCAGTCCAGCAGCTGACTCATGACAACCACGTTCACAGTGACAAGCTTCTCCTCTTTCTGCTAGTTCATGGAAACATCACTATCTGTTTAGAAAACCATTTGTAGGACTGAAGTGCCAGCACTCAGAAGCGGTGGTTGATGTTCCTGGCAGAAAGCCAGACCTGAAGGGCTTCTGAAGCCAGAAAGTACATACAAAGCTAAAGGTGTGAAAACGTGTGTATAAGAGCTTTTCAGAGTTCCAGAGAAATGTTTCTGAACCACTTAAATAAAATTCAGGAAGTTTTTTTTGTGTGCATAACGACACGCTGCAGCACGTGCCAGTGCATTTCAGAGTAGGCAGTGTAGTTAACAAGCCTGTAACATAAACCCTGCTGCTAGTATTTGTAGTTGTACCCAACACAGAGGAGAGCTAAGCTATCAGTGAGATTTTTATTGTAACAGCTTGATTAAATGCGTAAAAGGAAGAATTCCCTTCACTGCCCAAAAAACCACATTTATCCCTGGGGAGGTTTACAAAAAAACACCACGTCTATAAAAACCACCAGCTTTATGCCCATGTCTATCAACTGCATACATTGATGAAACTTAAAACGCTCACAGAACTTGCTTACAGACCAGAGGCCAAGGAGATGTCTGAAAGCAATTCAGACATCTGAGTGATTAAAAAACTTCTAATATTACTATCTTGTACATGTCTAATTTCAATATTTACTATTAATAACACATTAATAAAAATAATTTCCAGTTGCTCTTCTGGACAGATATGTAGCTCGAAGTATCTAATATGGCAAAGAATCACTAACAGCATCTATAACCCAGCATTGCTGATACCAGAAGGCTGCAGTCTTTATTCAGCCAAGGTAATACGCAAGCTTCACTGGGAAGTAGACAGGTATGCCATCAAATACCTTCTCACTATGCTACTGGTGACAATTAGCAGTTTTAGATTAGACACCGTGTCCTCCTTAGGCTTAGTCAGAACCATAAATATTGTAGATTTAAACCTCGGATTCCCTGGCCATAAACCTGCTCCATGCCACAGTTGATATAACAACATATTTTATCTGAGTTTCATCCCTGACTATTTAATGACTATTCAGATTTGGATTTTTTATCGAAGTTTGGAGCCATATTCTTTTATACGTTATCCTTTTTTTGTGCTTTTTAAAGGAGGTCTGTTAAACGGTAGCCAACTTTAGTTAGTATTTTATCATTAGTTTAAGATTTTTTGTCCTACAACTGGTGATTTCCTTTCCTGTTCTGTTAGGGGACAAAAACAGATGAGTTAATGTCTAGCAGAAAGGAGGAAGGAACTGAGTAGAGGGAGGACAAACATCTCCTAAAGCAGGTGGGAGGAATTCCACAGGTCAGCATCTTCCTCTGCAGGATTTACCTCTGTTCCCACCTTTTTTCCTCTGACTTTTCATTTGTGCTAGATCAAACGTCTGCCTGTCCTACACAGAGGAAGGGGCGGGCTATAAAACTTCTAGACAGCAAGGCATACAAGACAACTAAATTCCAAATTGGTTACTAGTTGAGCTTAAAAGCAAGGTTATCGACCCTAGGTTAAATTCTTGACTGTTGCTCATTTCATTATTTATACAGCACAGTACTTTCCAAGTCGCTGCAGTAAGTTTTATAGTTTTCCCGCTCTGCTTGAGTTAATAATTGTTGGCACATAAATGATCGCAAATGAAGCTGCCCTCAATCTTCTGACTGCTTCCTTGTTTTTCTGACAACCATTGCTTGCACATACATGGTGAAGCGCTGTTTAAATCCTCTCCCCCGAACTCATCTCCAGAGTGTTAAGTTCTGACAGGGATTTTAACATCTCCAGCTTTCCTCACAATGCTCACACACTCAGAGGGGGTGAAAAAAAAAAAAGCAGCTCACTTTAGTCCCAGCACGATGTTTCATTCAGTAACTGCACAATGCAAAATTGTCTGATAGGAGTCTGTTTCTTTCGGCGCCCAAGCTCTGTTCTGTTGCCAGTTGTGTCTCAGAAACCGCTGCATAGACTGTTCGAGGCTCAGGCCAAAACCTCTGCAGATGCAGTTCCCCACGTGACAAGCTGCTGTGCTTAGCTGCAGGCAGAGGTTAGGGAGCTGCCATCTGCTTGATTACACCCTCAACCAGGAGTTAAAGCAGCCCCATCACGTACTTTAACATATCTCCTCTTTTTAAATTCCAATTTTACAGTAAGTGAAATGTTGATTTAATTCATCTGAAGAATATAGGTTCCTAGTTGTGCTCAATTTCAGTGGACATATAGTTAATATGCTTTTAAATACCTCATTTAACTTCAATACTATAAACACTTTATTATTTTGAGTCCTGCAAACAATCGATTCCCTTCCATATCCCTGAATATTCCATATTCCCTTGAATTGGAAGCTCATGAGGACAAGTTCAGGTGTTATCTCACCTATTATGTTATTTACTACACGTGTGCCCTGTGGTAATACAAGGAGAGAGAAAATATTGAGGGAGTCATACCACATAGCTGAACTCACCTTGCATGAGAGGGCTAAGCAGTCTCTTTGCCAGCCTGGTTACGTGTTTCGTGCCAAGGTGAGTTCATCTCTAACCACTGAAGGAAATAAAACAATGGTAAAAGGATGCGTGCAATTCACTATTATACAATATAAAATACAGGAAGAAAGCATTAACAGCATAACTGCAGTTTTATTTAGATAAACAAGACTTTTTAAGGTATTAACATCATCAAAAATAAATAATTACAAAAGGATAAATGCAAGCTATCCAAAAATAAGAGTTTCGCTCTGCCTCTCTGGAATATGATGAAGAATAGCGTAGTGCAGCTTTGCCCAATTGAACACAGTGAGTAATTTCTGCTGTGACAGAGAAGCTCGGTATGCTACTTACCAAAAACACGTCTGCTTTTAGCAAGTTGTCCCACTTGTCCCCAGTACAGCACAAACAGCTTTACAACCAGGACTCTGCAATGGGAACCAATAAATAAAACTCAGCACTCAAGAAGATGTCGAAGTTACTTCTTATCACAAAGTTAGATGAACCTGTAGTGCTGGCCTTGCAGAAGTCTGTTTGCCTGTTCACCCACAGTATTTGACTTTGCCAAAGGTAAAAGGATGATACAGCACTTAAGAAATCAGATTGAATGGCAGGCTGCAACATATACAGCACCTAATCCCAGGCATACAGAGGGGCCGCTGCTTGGGCATGCGGCTCCTGTACTATATGCAGGATGCCAACCTCCTTCCACAGCAAGTCCAGTTAAGGATGATTTTGGCAAGGATACAGGAAGGGTAATACGCTAGCATCTGGAGCACCCCATCTTTTGCCTAAGCTTAAACATTCTCTCCTGTTTTCCCTTCCCCCTCTCAGAGCTTCTGCTGAGACCTGGACCGTCATCATCCAAGCGCATAGGGAGAATAGTCAGATAATCACAGCGCTGTCATAATCATGGAAACAATAAACATTACACTTTGTAACAAAGATATTAAAACTCAAGGCAAATCACCCAACTGTCCTACCGGCAGAGGTAAACCAAACAGCATTTAGACATCCAGACCTCTGAAATGCACCTAATCACGTTAAATATTTACGTTCTCCGTCTAACAATGGAGAGAAACAGAAACCCAGAACATCCTACGTCTGCCTTTCCTCTCCCTAACACGCTGGGTTGTTATTCAGGAGGATACATGATATTATGCTTATGTATATTCTGCAGTTTTGAACAGAGCAATGGCACATAAATGGTAGAGGGATGAATCATTCACTTAGTGCACACTATCGCCTCCATCGCTGCGGGACTCAGAGGCTCCCCGTGCAGAGCAGCCCCAGGCAGGGGCTCTCAAAGCGGTCCAATCCACCAGTTTTATATTTCTGCTTCTCCTTAACATCCAGTTTTATGCAAATCCTACAGAGCAGCTACACTGGAGTAATGTTTATTATAAAGTCTCCTTCTAACCATAGGAAAAGGAGGTTTTAAAAAGCTAGAGGTCTTTTAAGACAAGCACAATTCCCAAGATCAAGCTACCTCGGGCAATGACTAAAATTTCTAAATACCCCAAAACAACTCGGGCAACGCAAGAGCAAAAGTGAAGCTCTCATTCCTCGCAGGGCCGTCTTCTCCCTCTCTTGCCGCTTACTGACAACGAGAGATAAGAGCTACAGATTGGGAAGGGCTGGATGCAGGAACAGAAAACAACTGCTGTGCAGGATTAGCATGTAAATGAAAGTCTCCTGGTTATCTGTCTCAGGGTACATGCTGGAATTTCAATGGCTTGAGTTTTTTCCCTCCTATGGCCAGAATTGATAAAACTTTTGCAGGCTCCTAAGCCAGTTTGTAACTGACTGGGGAAACAACACACTCACTTCTCAGAATCAGGCATGACCTCTAGCATACTTTAAAAGGCTTTTCAGTAAAAGGACAGTTGATGTAGCAAGCAGAGGTGAAGTACAGCGAAGAACTTTTAGGTGAAAATACCAATATTAGCAATGCCAGCAGGTACAGTCCTCAGCAGCCATAAGGTGAGTTTTCATCCAGGAAAAATGACGTGTTAAAAGTAAAGACCGTCGTGTGCTTGGTAGCTGTCTGATTTCATGAAAGTAAAACTGTACCCAGTCAGTCTGTCCTGAAATCCTCCCTCCAGTACAGCGGTTTATTTACCAGAATTGCATGCAGTTCAGAGAGCAGCCTGAAGGCAAGAGGGTGCTGAGAACTTCTTATGCGTTCTGCTCTCGCCTAACTTAGCTGCTTGTCCAAGCAAACATACATACTACTATTTTGGAGAAAATAACGTACAATATATTAATTCTGTTTTTCAATGCCTGGTGGTTTTTTCCCCCCCAGTGCCCCAGAATACAAGCAAACAGACATTTTTCAGCAGACTCTGCCCGACCATGGACAAGGGAGAGTCATTACCTTAACGTGCCCTCACACCAGAGTAGGATGCCTAATGCTTATGAAAGCCTGTTTTCCAGATGAGTAGGAGTGGACCAATGGTTTCCTTAGCAAGTTAGGCCTCAGAGAGAGGTTGTAAAAGAAGGGCATGAAGAAGAAGCAGAGCTTCTCAGAAGCTCTGTCTGCGGGAAGCTTTGCCAAAATTGAAGGAACTCAACCACAGAAATTACAGAGAAATGCCTTGGTTCAGAGGAAGGAAAAGCTAATGGTCATGGAAGAGATCTGAAACTCTCTCAGAACCCGGACCCAAATACAAAATAATGCTCAGAACTGGTGAGTAAATAGAGACAAGACATAACAAAGGGGTATGACGTTAGTAACATAGACATGTAGCTGCTTCTTTGCCCTGCGTAACATGGAAAGATACGGGTTCAACACATCTTTCAGCAAAGCCCACAGCTGTTACATTTATCACCCCACCCCCTATATGTATTAGCTGCAAATCTATAGCCTGGAGAAGACCCCTACAAATATTTTCTCCACAGCTGGGAAAATGCAAGGCGTACCACCAAAGGGTGTCAGAGAGCCCCTCTGAGTCACACACTGAGGTTACACAGCTTTAAAGCACGGCACTGGGTCAAAATGAAGCAGCCTCTTGGTTTATCACAACGCTGTGATACCGTTTTGAATGAACTAAAGCAGAAATTGGTATTTTCCTATATACAGCACAGAACTTCTATCCCAGTATGTCAATCGTGGAATCACACCCTACTTATTAACAGCCCACCTTCAGGAACAGTTAAAACATTAAGCTACTTATACTCATGCAAAAACTTCAGATCTAGCCTTAATAAAGTATATTACTGTCCTCTACAGGTGCCAGCCAAAGACAGACTGCTGCAGACGACTAACAGAGATGCACAAACCTTTACAAGCAAGAAAGCCCCTCCTTCTGTTGTCTCTGGCTGCTGCCCAGCCTGGGGATCCTGCCAGCCAGAACTGATGAGCAGCAGCAGGTAAAACAGTGGATCAGTATCTCAGTCTGACAGGGGCGCGTTTTATTGTAGTATTTGTCACAAGATTCAACTACGAACATATGGAGCTGCAGATCATAAGGTATGAATGAGGTACATCGCTTTGCTTTGTGATGCCCTTACAAAGGCAAAGGTCCCACTGGATTAACACAAATGAAAGTCAGAAGGAAGGAGATGGCCAGGATCTGCCCAGGGACAACCAAAGATGAGTACAAGAAAAGCAGCACACACCCCGTTCTGTTCTTTAATCTCCGTATACAGAAGCCAACTGTAAAACTGGGACTCAGAACGAGGAACGCAACAGAAGACCAAGTCTCGCATAGGAATGCGCAGGAAAACACAACCCCACATTTTAAAATCACAACTACATCACTAATGATTGGCAGAAATCAGCTGAGGAGTAAGAGAACAAAATGAGAAGTTAATGACCAGATTCCCTGTATGAAAGCTGCCCAGAATTGTGAGAGAGAACTGCATCAGCCTTAAAAACCACTGTCTCACGGCTCTCCCCCGGTATTTGTTTTCTTGAATTTCATCGCTCCTAATGTGCCAGCTTCTACTTCTAACGGAGCTGCCGCCTTCGCACCCGAGGAGCGGGGCAGCCAGCAGCCAGGCGAGGCAGTCGTGCCCCACGCAGCCTGGCAGCGCCGCCAGCTCCCCCCACCCCCAGGACCCTGCCCACGGAACCACCTTGACCCTGGAGGCACGAGTGTGGCGAGGCTCTACCCAGCCCCTCGTGTGACACATACAAACCAAAGTGATTTTAAATAAAGAATTTTCTCAGCAGAACAAAATGTTCAGAAGAAAATGAATTTGCATGTACTTAAAGGTTAAAAATACCACTTTGTTAAGACTATAGTATAAATCCCTGTATTTTTCTTTTTTTTTTTTTTTTTTAGTTACTATATTTAGAAACCTAATGTGGACTCCTACTTCCTGAACTATGAGAATATGAGAAAGCATGTGATGTTTCTGAATGTTTTACAATTTTTGCAGCGGCTGATCTAACACCACGAAACCTGCGTTTCACAAAGTGCCAGATCAAGGTAACCTTCCCTGTACAGGTCTGTGCCGAAGCTCGGGAAAGCTGAAGCATGGCAGAGCAGGGGCAGACAAGAAGCCCTCACACCACCTCGGCCAGCAAATACCACTGTCTCCCGCCTTCCCCGCCGCAGGAACGTGGCTTACAGAGAACCAGCCGCGCCATTTACCTTGCCGCTCTCCCTCACTCACATCGCTTTACGGGGTACTACCTCTTCTCAGGCAGCCCCACGGGTTTTGAGGACTTTATTGCTAGCCACTTCACTGCGAGATGATGGGAGGAGTACGGGTCACCGCTGCCTGGCCTGAAAAACCCCACCTCAAAGCCCAGCTCTTCTTCCTCTCCTTGCAGCACCAGCGGAGGAGGCTGAAGGCCAGTCCTGCCCATGGCCGTGGGTCACCGCCCATTGTGACGCCTCCGAGGGGCCACCGGCCGTTCCTCCCGCAACACCGCGCCAGGCTACCGTGGTCCTCCTAAGCGAGATGAGATGCGAGCAACAAACCCGTCCGACATACCAGCACGGTGGGGGTGGTTTAAGCGCAAAGAGCATGTGGCAAACGCGGTCCCACCAGCACGCCTCCGGCCACCGAGGAGAAACTCCTGGAGAGGGATGCTCCTTCCTCCAAAGGTGCCGGCCCTCGTCCCACCAACGCCGCGTCCTCCAGATTGTTCTCCCTGAACCACAGAGATGCGAAACCACCATCAAAGTCCATGCTGACAACAAACACGGCGGGGAACCTGCCCGCAAGCTCCCCCCCGCCCAGCCGGCGCGGAGGGGGCTCCCGGCGGGCAGGGCCGGACCGGGCCGCCCGCTCCCGG